>OZ020191.1:120273948-120864623 GCA_963971165.1 Philopedon plagiatum | reverse complement strand
CTGGTCTAAGTTGACAACCAAAAGTTTTAAACTGACAAGTGTAAGAATAAAACAACTAAGTTTTATACTGTCAATTTGTTTCTGCATTTTTTTGCAAATTTATAAAGAAAAGGAAAATTTTAACGCGTACTTTCAAAAGTAATGGAAGTAAATTCATTCTATCTATACGTTCCAAGATGAAAATAATTTTAAAACCAAGCAAATTGCTAAAATATTGAAATATTTCATAAGGTTTTAATGACATCTTATTATAGGACCAAAACCTGTCAAAACCTAACCGATCAACTAGAAAATCTTAACTTGACCTAGTATTAAATATTAAACCTTTTTAGTGAATCTGAACGTTTAGTTCTTAAAGTGTTTTAAAATTTTGCTTCCTCCACAAGAGAAAAGACATATAAATTTATAATATTACCTTGACCTCCCCTACAAGTACTGGAAAAATTGCTTACATTTTCAAAGACAACTTTTTCATAATAAGTATCCTGAATACATGGAACAAGCGAAATATATTAATTTGTTTGTCGTTCCATCCGAACAGAAATGTTCGAAATAGTAATTTTACAAAATCATTTACAACAGTTCAATAATTTTACAGATTTTCAAGATTTACTTATTTTCAATATAATTAACAATCTTCCAAACCACAATAAAATTGAAATGAATTAAAAAATTAATCAGTATGTCTTATATGGCATAGGTACCCAAAGTGGGAACACTAAAAGCAGTTACAATATGTCTATAGAATATAAACAAAAAATAGTTTAATTCCTCTTAAAGTTTGGGTCGCATGGGTCTGAGATCACATTAGAACTAAGAAACGTAATAATGTGTTTCCAGAAATCAAAAATCCATGTATCCAGCGCTGGATCAGCACAATCACTATGTGCACAGAGACAAGGGACACGATTCATAATTCTCCATAACTGTATTGAGAAAAGGGATTCGCAGAACAAATATTTTGAATCCGAGGATTCAGAGATTGTATTCGTATGACCTATTGCAACATCAGGCTTGGTAAATTTCATAATGGGACCCCCATTGAGCATCTGAAATGTCGCTAAGAACCACAGTCTCTAGTGTTACTGTACAATCGAAAAAATATAGCAGTAGGCGCGGCTCGTCCAAAGGGTCATTTGGTCAATGGCCAGAGATTATAAAGAATATAGACAAATTCTCGAATACACCGAAATGGGACCGAAAGCCGGTCTCCCTTGAAACATTTGGGTCGGTTTACTGGCTTATGGTTTAGGAATTTGTTTGTTCGCTATGATATATCTATATAGTACCTACATATACATATTGTATATAGTGGTGGACAAACAAATTCCTAAGCCATAAACCAGTAAACCCCCAAAATGTCTCCAGGGAGACCCGCTTTTTGGTTCATTTTTGTTACACGCCAGTTTTCGTCTATGTATGCAATGACCCACCTAAATTTATTTTCAATGATCCACCTAATAATTTATTTTTAAAACCGGACTTTGTTTTTAAAAAAGTGCAAGTTCCATGTGAACACTCTCCAAGAAAGAATAAAGCCAAGCCGTCGTCGAAAAATACCCATGCTTGCTCCGGGCTCAGTCGTATTTTAATTGACCTCATTGGCTTATATGGACTATATAAATGCATTAAATCTAAGAGAGAAATAAATCCGCTAAAAATCTTAGACTAAAACATATAGAAAAGCAATACTAAAAGTCATAAACATCTAGAGTACCAATGTTCAATATTCTATAGTACCTAATGTATGTTTTTTGCGGTGTTTATGTCATGGTAAATAATTTCTTGGCGAAACAAGGCACATTATTAAAAAAAAACCTTCCTTAATTAAAAAAGGGTATTTTGCTTGTTGCTTTGGTACCACTAGTTGCCTACAAAATTTTTCCACACCTGTAAAACTCACAGGCCGCGCCTGTATAGCAATAAGAAGTGTCATGAATATCACAAGCAGACAGGTCAGCAATAAACTAAACGTAAAAAAGTATGCCGTACTTATACTACGTACTAATATTTAAATTTCAGGCACTTTAAAAAGTGTGTGAGCGGCAAAAAACAAGACATTAATATTTCAATGTACATAACTACATAATAGTAGTAGCGTTGTTGAGGTCCTAGTATCTGGTTGTTGAACAATGTAGACGTTTATCAACATTTTTTCAATGAAAACAAAAATATCGTATCAAAGTTTGTTGCTTGTTTTTTTTTTATAAAGGTATGGTTTCGCTGAATGCGTCTGGTGGCAGCGTCCGACGGTAACCTCCGGCGGTAACGACTGGCGGTCGCGTCTGTGTGTTTTTGCTAAAAGCGTTGGCATTTTGGCGCTTGTTTAGAAACGACAGTTAAGTGCAGTATCTCGTACAGTAGATGGATAAAAAAGAACTCGCTGCTGTACTCTTAATTAAAGATGACGAAGAAGAAGAGGAACTGGCTTTACGGAGAAAAAAGCGTCAAAAAGTTGATCCCATTTTTAAAGCAAGACGAGCATCAAAAAGGGCGGGATACCTTCTAACTTCTTTAATTAGTAATTCGTCTTCATTTGCAGTAAATTGTGGAGCCATGATGTAAAAAAAAAGCAGTGAACACCGAAAAATGCTTTTACAGACTTAAAACAATTACCTAAACTGTACCGATTGCGCGACCGTCGGCGGCTAGACTGCTACTATGAGCAGTCGAGACAGGGACGCGCGCGTTCGGACGTCGGGCCGCGCGGCTCAGACGCATAAATGAAAATAGCGCCATATAAAATATAGTAAAGCAGTACGCTACCACTAGCGGTTACCGCCGGACGCTACCGCCAGACGCACAAGTAAAAATATACCTTTAAAGACAGCCCATTAAGACTTTAAGCTTAAGTACTAACGTACCATGGGCATCTGAAGAGATGAGAAATGTAATCTATTGACACGGGGTTTAAAGGATTAGAGGCTGGGAGGAAAGGGAAAACATCTGCAGGCAATTTGTTCCATAATCTGGAGATCCTAGGTATGAATGAGCGAGAGAAGTGGAATCTTTTAGGCTTGTGCAGCTGGACAGTAAAAGGGTGCACATGTAACGCGCCTCTTGTTGTTTAGGAACAGTCAATGAGGGAATTAAGCGGATAGTTTTTTAGAGCAAAATCCGTGGAAGAATCCGTAGAAAAGGGATAAATCCTCAATAGCTCGGCGATGAGCGAGAGAAGGGAGTTTTCTTGTGAGGACTAGGTCATTGATTGAACCGAATCAAGAATGATATGTGTCGCATGTGATGTCGCTTCTCAGATGCGGAAACAGTACTCTAGGTTAGGTCTGATTTGGGAAACATAGAAAGTGTGTAAGTAGGAAGGGAAGAAGTATTTTCTGGCTCCAAAGAGAAAATCAAGGTTTTTAGCTGCTGATGTGGCTATTGAAGTAACGTATTTGTGCCACATGAAATCATGGTCGAAAGCGACACCGAAAGGTAATCTTTACTTTTGAATTGCAGACCATGTGTCTGTTTGCAAGGACATTATTATAAATATATTCGATTAAATAAAAAATCGCTTTTATTTTGTCATTTTCAGTGGCAGAAAGGTATTTACAATTAAGCGGAGTTTCTTATTAAATTAAGTCTACTTTTTTAAAGTGGTATCATATTTTTACATAATTTTATTGGTTTTACAGAAGACATATTGAAAAAGTAATTACCCTGACCTTAATATTTTCAAATATCTCGAACCTATTTTCTTTTAACATACTTACATCAAAGACACTTAAATGTTAATTGAAAAGAGTACCACAAGAGCAAAGGCTAACAAGTGAAGGGTAAACCATAATATTAATGGGAAGGAGTAGCACTAATTAATTAGGATGGATTGCGCTGCCTTTCCACAGTGAAAACTACAAGCTAGGACTGGTTGAATATAAGTTTAATTAATTTGAAATTCCGGTCAGTGGTGAATAACTTTCTATCAAACGTGTACCATTTGCAAGCTAAGTTTTAAGTGCGGTTCAAAAGGAAGTCTAGTGGATGTTAATAAAATGTTAGTGTCCTTTTTACACGAGGATAAATTTAACTTTATTTTTAAAATATTTTAGTATTTTCTCTCAAGTATTAAAGGAAACAAATTAAAATTTTAATATTGTTCATTTAAAACAGTTACAAGTGGCTGATATTCTTTTTTTGTAAAGAAATAGGGTTATCATGTTTCGAGGTCCGTTGACCAAAGATAATATGATGTTATATTTATTCCATCGACACAGCATCATCACAGCACACAAATGATTTGCATCCAGTTATTTAAATCACTACTTCGAATCACGGATCCGAATTCAGCCCACTTGGGAGAATGCAGAAACGAAGAACGACTGAAAAACATCAGGTATGCAGACGATACCGTCAACAAATTGGAAGATATTCGAAAACTGGCTTTGTGTCCGTTGAGCAAAGATAATATGATGTCATATTTATTCCATCGATCTCTCTGTATACCAGAGCTGGGTGCTAGTCCTATTTAAAATGATTCGAATGACGGACCGGATCCTAGTAAAGGATTTCAATCACGAATGCTAGAATTTACATCATTACAACACACAAATGATTAGCATCCTGGGATCTAAATCATTACTTCGAATCGCGGATCCGAATCCAGTCCACTTGGGAGAAGCCGATATCCCATATTTTTCAAATTTTCATACAATTTGCTGTAATTTAGGGAACCATCTTATGTGCTAAAATTGCATATTATTAGCCTTGCGATTTTGTAAATCCTGACCAATTTATACTGTGTATTGGTACAACGGATTCATCGGTGCCGTTTGGTATATTATTAAACTAATGGAAACTGAAAGAAGCTATTCACAATCTTTTCTAACATTCCGACACCATTTCGTGGATTCCCAGGTATCTAATGATGCTGCTAGATATCCGATATACCCTTTTTAAAGTGCTACAAAAATGTAATGGAACACTAGAGTTTCTAGTATGTCCACTAGAAAGCTAAGAAATATCGAACGATTGGCGTCATGAGTCAGTTACTAAAGGTATTCTAGAAATCAGAGAGATGCAGATGTTCTCCTCAAACTATGTACCGGTATATAGTTCCGGATTTTGCTTGGGTCTTTCAAATATTTGGCCACGTTGAAGGATATTTTTGACATGGTATTTTTCCTCACAACTTGTACTGAACATTTTGATTTTTATAACAAAGAAAGAAAGGCGATGGTTCGTTTTCGGAGGTCTTAGAGCTGCATACTTTTTTAGTATTGTTTTAGCTATGATAGTGGGCGTTTGAAATAAGCTTATGGGTTGTATTTATTGAAAAATATAAGATCGCCTAAGTAAGCATTTTTTAATAAAAACATGTCAACTGTAATTAGGTATTTGAAGACACTATTTTTTTTATTATTATTTGGAGATTTTTGCGGAGGTGTTAGAAGAAATCATATGTTTTACACTGGAGTTAAGCGCTTTTTCCTCCCTTTGCGTTTGTTGCCCTCAAACCCGAGCAAACCTCACATGCAGGAGGAAAAATGCCACTTTCCTCCCTAGTTAAACAAACAGCTATTTTCCTTCCACCTTACACACTCTCTATGTTACCCAAATAAGACCTAACCTAGACCACGGTTCCCACATCTGGGTTCCATCTTCTATTCATCATTCATCTATAATCTATAGGTATCCAAAAAGGAGTAATTATATTCATCAATGATACAGTTCTCACCAGTAAACTGTCTTCTCCTGCTCATCGCAGCGCTGTTGGGGATTTATCCCTTTTCTGCCGATATTTCCACAAATTTTGCTCTGAAGAACTAGCCTATATAATTCCCCCTTGACTGTTCCTAAGGGAACAACAAGAGGCGCCTTACGTATACATCCCTTTACTGTCCAGCTACAAAGAATAGAACATCCCGCTTCTCTAGCTCATTCATACCTAGGGTCTCCCGATTATGGTACAAAGTACTTGCAGATGTTTTCCCTCCCAACCACCGATCCTTTAAGTCCCGTGACACTAGATTGCTTTTTCCTTCTCTATAGTAGCCAGGGTATATCAAGGTGGACGGAGATCAATCTGAGGTAAAGAGGTGTAAATAGAACTGTATGTTATCACCGTTGTTGTTCAATATTTACATTAACCAGAAAGAACAGTAATGCAAGTAAACGAAGAACGACTGGAAAACATTAGGTATGCTGACGATACCGTCAACAAAATGGAAGATATTCGAAAACTGGCGAACAGTGTGTCGAAAGTCAATCATGAATATGGTCTTAACCTCATTGTTCACAAAACCAAGTATATCTATGTACTATGTAGTCATGTACCACGTACCATCTGTATGGCTAAATTTAAAAAATAGAGAGAGTCAACAATGTACTTATATTTAAGTACATTACTTACTTAGATTTGTTATCAATGGGATCACTTATAATAAATCCGCTGATGTATTAAGAAGTCTAGATCCATATTCTTTAAAATCACTTTACTCTTTGAAACAGGTATTTCATCGTGTCGGCAAAAGTAAGGCGTTTTCGTTGCTGCGTCTTATCAGTTCTGTTTTCTGACCTTAGAATATTACTTTCTTCAACAATATCTGTGCTCTTCCGTGCAGTGATAGACCATGAAGTTATGGTAACCAGAATAATTTCTGACATCCGCACCAGATAGGCACCACCAGGGCCGTCGAGACCCGGGAAGGGCACCGGGGCTCTAAAGTTTTTCTGGCCCGGGGCCCCCTGGCTAATAATCGAGAGCCGGGACGGGCCCCGGAGCCTTAAGGATTTTCTGGCCCAGCTCCCTCTGGCTGATAAGTAAATTTTGAGTTGCGGGCCTGGGGAATTTGCCCCCCTTTTGAAGGGCCAGGGCACCACAAGGAGGAGAATTCACCTAGCATCATCGCTATAGAAAATGTTTATTGTACACACATACGAGAAGGTAGCTACTTCACTACTCTCCCCTGTACACTAACATTTCTCATAATACAAAATTAGTTGTGTTAATATTTCCCCTCTTCTCTACTAAGTTCTAGCGTGGGGCTGTATAGTCTTCCTTTTTGGAATATACGTGTCAAGAGACACTTAAATGTTAAATGTAAAGAGGACAAAGGGATACACGTTAAGGGTGAAACTTAATAATAATTGCATAGAAATGTAATTAATTAATTAAGAAATAAGATGCCGGAAACTACATATTCAAGCTTGTTAAATATAAACTAGGATTATATTAATTTGGGTTTTAGATCATTAGTTAAAGATATCGTTTAGAATATTTTTTTAAAGGAAATAGATTATATAAATGAATAGTTCTTATATACACTGACTTGTATAAAAAAGTAAAGAGCTTAAAATATTTAGTCAGTTAAAACTTAATTACTTTTGTATGAGTATTGACGTCAAGTCCTGCCTTTTTACATACATTTTATGCTACGAATGCGAACTACGATTTAATGTTGTTTAATATAGTCCGTCTAGAAAGTATCCGGAAAAAAGAAAGCACAATTATAATTTTTCAGTATATATTTGTATTACTTGAATCATAAAATTATAAGAAATAATTCATCTCATTTACTTACACAACCTCCATTTAACTCAAAACACTTAACTAAACGTACTGGTACACCCTAAACTAGGTCACCGCCATAATAGTCGGTGATGGTGGTCCAGGCCTGTAAAACTGACCGAATCAAACCTTTATTTCGTGGCGCTGCTATTTCCACTTCAATCTTCATTACTCCCCATATGTTTTCAATGGGACTAAAATTTGGTGAAGCTGCTGGCCATGGAATTGTTGCCAATTGGTGTTCTTGCATCCAAGCTTGAGTATAGGCAGAAATATGGCATCTTGCAATTATCATGCTGAAAACGCCACCCGCCTGGATATAAAGCATGAGCAGTTTCAAGAAGGAAACCATTTAGAATGTCACAATACTTTGCACTATTAACGGTGCCATCAACTATACAGAGAGAGGTAGCACCACGCTGAGATATTGCTCCCCAAACCATTATTTTAGTGGGAAATTGGGAAATTTGAACGGCAACATTTTCTCTTGATATGATTTTTAGGTGATTTAACCCAAGCTGAAAACAACTTTCGTCAGATATAAAAATATTGCTAAAATTATCTTCTCGAAAACGTCAACAAAAATCTATTCTTCATTGCCATTGTAGAGGTGTCATTGCAGGGATTTTTTTTCGTTTCCTTGATATGTAGCCTTGTCTATTCAGTGACATGCGGACAGTTTCTGGGCACACTGTTATTCTTCGTTGACTTCCAAATCTATTAGCCCATTTTCGAAACCCTAGGCGTGGATTTTGCCGTCCTAAGGTCACTAAAGGGTTTAAATTGTTTCTGCAAATCTTACGCGGTCTTCCCGAAATTGGTCTAACCTCATATCTGCGCCATTTTCATTGTCTCATTTATTGCACTTTTTCCGAGTTCAGTCAATTGCACTCATTTTTTAACGTTTCGAACACCTTTTCTAGACAAAAATTCCACCTTTTTTCTACTTGCGACATTATTTCACAAATCTTAAGCCTGTTTACAATCAACAATATTTGACAGATACTATCGGCACAACCTACTTGTGCTTTTGTCTTAGAATGGTACAAAAAATAAATATATTAAAATTAGGAAAAGCATAAAGTTCCGGATACTTTCTAGACGGGCTATATATAGGGTCCAGGCATATGTTTTATCTTTATTTTTTAGACACCCTGTAACACTACCTAACTACAACCATGTTGTAAAACCAAATACCTTTGTATCGCCTCGGCACGTGCGGTATCGATTGCTCTCAGTTTCTAACAAGTGCACCCACCTATAAGCAACAGGTCCACAATGGATCGCCTTATCCGATGTACAGGAGTTATCGGGGACATGCCGCATTGAGCGATAACCTTTAAATTCCCTGGTACATAAGATATCATTTTATGTACCTACGATTTTATTACAAAGTACTCCTTATGCAACAGTTTTGTGGCCTTAGAGTGTGTCATTAGTCATTACTGTACTAGTACAATAAGATTACTTACATGCAAACCATTCTCTGGCAGTAGCATAATTTTCTTCACCTAAATGCCTGGATTTGGATGGTATGGATGGTATTTACAATAATTTTAACGTCCTTGGAGATTTCTTCATTGAAGCTACTTTTAGCTTTCATTTTCTGTCTTGACTTTTATGTTTGACAATAAACAAAAAACGTTTCGAGACTTAAGGGCAATGAAATTTAAAGTAATCTCCTCTATATGGGGCGAATTGCATCCGATGTTACAGCGGGGCCCGCGAGCCTGAAAATATGCCATTTTAAGCTCGTGATCTCTCAATGAAAACGCTATTAAAAAAATGACTGAAATATAGCTTTCAATGAATTTTTTCCTCAGCAGATTGTGTAATTAACTTAACCTTAAAAAATACTAAACGTGCTGTATATCGAAAAATTACATTTTTTTTAATACGCTAGATTGGACGATCCGGATTTTTTACGTGGAAAAAGCTATTTTCCAAACAGGACTTTTTTGTTTACGACAAATTAATCGAAAAACATAGCTCGGCTTAGCAGCCCAACAAAATAAAGCAGTAAAAAGTTTAATTGTTGTTTTATGCAATAGATGGTTTACGGCAATATTTGCGACCAGAAATTGAATTGTTGACATTTGATTACAAACATAACTGAAATTTTTGAGGGTGTGCTTTATTTAAAAAGTTCCCAGTCTTGCGATTTGACATTTTTTCGAAAATCAAAGAACAAAAAAGCTCAAACACTATTGTTTAGGAAAATTCGCACAAAAACTCCAGCATCGAATAAAACATTGTCAAAGTCCAATAAAAGTTAAAAAGAAGTAATCTTTTATCCAATCACAGAGCCTCGATTAATTTCTCGACAACAAAAAAAGGCTTCTCTGGAAAAAACTATTTTGACGTAAAAAATCCTGATCTTTCGATCTAGCGTATAAAAATGGCGTTTTGCGAGATACAGCACGTTTAGTGTTGTTTTGAGGTTAAGGAGGTGGAATTTTAAAACACAAATTACACCATCGGAAAGCTGAGGAAAAAATACATCCAAAACTATGTTTCAATTATTGTTTTAATGACGTTAATTGCTAGATCATGAGTTTAAAATGGCATGAGGTATATCTGATTCGCCCCATACTGTCGGTATTTTTTTGCTAAAAATTACTAAAAAATCATAAAAAACAGCATAGTATAAAATCGTACATAAAATCTTGCATGAGACACGTACATAATTAGGAATATGAACATATTTTTTTTATTGTATAAATCGTTTAAGGAAGTCATTACAAACCCCAAAAAAAAAATGTTTTGGAGAAAAGTACTAGGATAATTTAGCTACCAAAAATTTTTACTTTTCGGTATAATGTATTACAATTTAAAAAGCAGCCATTTGTCCTTAGTGAAAAATGACGTCAGGAGATCGGCAAAAATCTACAGGTTAACGTAAAGCTTAACTTAAAGTCGAACAGGTTTGATTTTCTTGGAATCAGTCAGAGGAAGAGAAATCGAATTTTCTGGGTTGATAGAGGAATAGTTCAACTAGCTTCGGTAAAAAAATCAGTTATACAGGATGTTTCATTTCGGAGCTATTAAACGTCAAAGTCGAAATTTCCGCGATTTCCGTTGAAATCGGGTACAGGTCGCAAATGTGAATTTTAAATCGATGTAACTTTTCGGAGATTGTAGGGAACCCGGAGCTTCAGAACTCCACTGAGACTGGTGAGGATCAGAAGATGGCAAGTAATTCTTTTGAATTTTTTTAGGTCGAAAAATGCCATTTCCAGACCCCTCTTTGATACCTAATAAGTCGAAAACAAAACGTCAGATCGAAAAACGGACTCATAAGTGAAACTTTAAAATCTCAAATACTTTTTTTGCAATACATTTACCTGAAAATGGAAATATTTGGAAAAATCTGGAAATTTAGATTTTTGGGGGGTCAAAATAGTTCAAATTAAAATCCCATATACGTCATCGGAAAGAGCCAATCGAAGTATATGATATCCATATTGTTTAGTTTCTTCATTCTCTATAGGAAGGGAGCAATCGCTGATTAAATTTCGATTTTTTGCCCTCGACATCGGAACATTTGAATCACTCTGAATTTTTTCCTATCTAATTTTCTCCCAATTTTTCAGCACTATCTTATAATAATAATCACATTTTAAAATGAATACGAATGGGTCATACAGGAGCGTATTTAAGGGGTAAAATTCGGATTTTCTTCTATTTTTTCCGACAAATCCAATTTGTTAACCGACATTATTCCACACTATTTACACTATTTAGTGATTCTTTTTGGGTTTATTTTATCCGTTAATTATACCTCCCACTAATTTAAAATGCTTAATTTTTCGGTAAAGTTATAAATAAATAGGTTTATTTGCATCGGGGATATCTAAAATTTGAAAATTTTTGAAGATTGCTATGAAAATAAAGAATTGCAGTTTATTTATCCGAAATTATTAAGAAGATATGTCAAAATTTCGCAGAAATGCCAACTCTTGTTGTAAAATTGAAAGATTCCTGGACCGATTTCGGCTTGAAGTATACATGAATAAGATTTTAGGAACCTTCTACTTTAAGTGCAGGGATACTTCATTGGATGAGTTACGCATTAAATACCATTTTTATTAAGTTTTCGATGACTCTACAACACTGGAATTCGCCATATACTCACGATGAGTCATAAGTTTACACAGCCAATGGGATCACATTTTACAAGTTTCGAAATTCGCGCGAAAATTTGCAGTTTAAATCCTTTTTTGATAATAAACACAAAAATAAATGAATAAGAGCATCCACCGTAAACATTTAATTTAAGTAGAGAATATAAAAAAATATATTTCAGATTTATTTGGGTTATATGCATATTCCCTATTGGGCTTTATTGAACTCGTCCTTTTATTGGCCTCGCTCGCAAGTCCGCCCGCCCATAATCAGACACGTCCAATAAAGCCCTGTATTATGTACTAGTGACACAAATAGCTAATATTTACTTTTTTTCTACAGATATAATATATTCAAAATCTCTGCTCTTTTAAGTACAAAAATAACTTATAAATAACCATAAATAATTTATTTTAAAAAAATTTAAAAGCTTTATTGAAAGGTTTGCGTGTCGTCATGGCAGTTACGCCTATACTTTTTCCAGTTTAATTGTCGTTCGTTTCATTATTTTGATTCTGATTTAAAAACAGTGCTTACCACGTTTCGTGCCGCAGAAACAGCTGATAATACAATTACGTTTTTACGTAACTTGAATTAGCTTTTGTTGGGGGATGGATTATATTATTGTGATAACCTATAATATACAGGGTATATCGTTTGCTTCAGAGAAATGGAAAACCAGTGAAGGTAATGTTTGTAGCCCGAAACTAAGACACACAGCTTGTCAGATATAGCTTTGCCTCTAAGTAAGCCCCGCCCAGTAAAGCGCAGTAGACCGTACAATCCGTAACAAAAGTAAATATTTTTTTTTAAATTCATTTATGTTCCAACTGTCGTGACGTGCATTTCAGTATGGAGTTCGTGTCTTAAGTAAGAGGCAAAAAAAGTCTCAGGCAAAGTCATGAAATTTTGGCAAATATCACTCATTTTATGCGCCAAGAAGCTGAAGCGAATAAACCCATTAACGATTTAAAGAAAGTTCAAGAGCTTGTTTAAACTGCTACAGGCGTGTGTATTTGCCTAATTATTCGAACAATAGTAAGTGAAATAAGAAAAGTGGAAAATGTCGAGTTTTCTTCATTTTTAACTTCTAATAAGAAAATAAGAAAATTGAGCGGTAAAACCGAATTGGAAGGTTGTGATGAAGGAGTCCTAAGACGATATATTATTATTGTTAACTTTAAAGTGACTGAGAAAAACATTGCCAACTTTGCATAAAATATACAAAACATTTAAAGACTTCTGCAATTACACCGGTTCTTTTGAGAGTCTAAGCGAAATTATGAAAAAAATTGGATTTAGTTGGTGATAAACTAACCGCAAACTGTTGATGGAAAAAAAATGAAGCAAAAAGTCACGCATTAAAAAAAGACGAAAGCTGGCGTTCCCGCCTGTACTAATTTTTTTGTGCGCATGTACAAGATCGCCTTCTTTGAGGTGGTGTTCGGGTCAAAGCTCGGGCGGTGTCGAGTTTCATGTCGTGATCAGGGTTGCCAGTCTAGTACAATTGTACTACAGATAGTACCTATTTAAGTCATCTAGTACACTAGAGTCACAATCCAGTACGAAATATTATCTTTAGGGAGGCCACGACACCGGATAAACAAGAAACATGAATGATGAAATAGAAAATACGAAGCTGAAAATATAAAACACGAAATACGAAACATTTTTTAGTGTGACACACACACTGAAGAAACAAAACTTGAATGTATTATTATAAATAGTATATTGTACAACGAGCATGGAATGACATGCATTTCCTACGAGTATGACGTTTGCAGCACGATGCCGCAGGCGAGTGCTGCAAATCATACGAGTAGGAAATGGTCATTCCATGCGAGTTTTACACTATACTTTTTCTACGAATGTTACTGTTAATAAAATGGGATTAGTAATATTTTTCTTTTTAAGATGTCAAAAAATGTCAATGAAATTATAAAGATTTTGACGCGGCACCGGTCAACGCCACCTTTGTAAAAAATACCCGTGCACAATGGGAACTTTGTAGTTCAATCACCATGGTGATTAAAGCACAATGAAAATGCGTAAAACACAATGCACCATGTTCCGAAATTACTATTGAACATACAATAAAGGATTTTATTAACATTCGTAGAAAAACATATATGTGTTTCAGTTGAAAATAGATTCCGACGATTGTCTAGACGACGCTGTTGTTGCTGTTATCACCACACTATTATTGTCAAAAAAAGAAAAATAAATGAAAAAAAACAACCTATAACGTTAAGAATCCTAAATATAGTTCCTATATAGTGTCAAAAGAACTAAGTGATCACACGGACAACTTTAAATCATTTTATAGAAAATCATTGCAGACATTTACTAGATTAGTTTCCATTGCTGACCACGCACATTCTTAAATTTTATTAAGTTCATTAAATTGTTGATCGTCTTTCATTTTGTTACCGACGAACGAACAAATTCAAGCGCAATCAAGCGCAACGTGAAACAAAAATATAACCGAATCTATTTCATGCAACAAGTTTCAACAAGAATTGTTTTCTTATGATGGCACATGAAATACATATCGCTGACGGGCGAAGTTACATTTAAAACAATGTGTTATTATATTAGCCCGTTCGGCAATTCAATCTTTTTCATCGTTCTGCTCGGAATTTTTGACAGGCACGTGATCGGTCGTACTGTTTACAATGATAGGTCATGTGTCGATGGAACGATGGAAAAATTGGAATTGCCGAACGCGCTATATGTTTCATGCTTCTTATTTCACGTTGCATGTTTCTTTGAAGTGCGGCCTCCTTAAGAGATGTATTTTAGAGTTCTAATATTTCTTATATTTTCTTTGTCCATCGATTTGAACTAACTTTTTTTCAGAGATTGGAAATAATCGTTTCATTTTCAAAATTAGGAATAATTATGTATTTTATTTTTTTAAACCAAATACAGATATTTAAAAGTAAAATTGTTTTTATACCTTATCTTGCCAGTGTACTAGTCGCGCATGCCTCGTCTGTTTTGTTAAGATCTAGTACATATTCTTTAAATTTAGTACTTTTTTTTAAAATAAAATTAAGATGTTTTCCACTGTACATCGAAGTTGGATACAAATTTGTCATTAAAATAACACTTTTTTACTTTGTAGTAGGTAGTGTCGATACCGTTCAAGGTCACAGAATTTGGGTAGATACACGAAACACACTGAGTTGACTTTGCAATCTCGTCGGCCCTACAGTGGGTGTAATGTCTAACATATGTTGCGAAATCCTAAAAATAACTTATATCATATCAGAATCCGTGTATAGAAGTCCATTCCGTATTGATAAAAGGTATTTCTCTAGTTTTTGGCTGGGTATTCTTCCCACGAACATGTTTTTTGAAACACCCTCTATAATAAAAATTAAACCGAGATTAGATAGCCAGTTAGAACTTACCTCGGATCTGGAAAGGTATCTGTTAAATATACTTGAACCTACCTATGTCGGTGATCAGGATCATTGTCGTCAACGCCTTTAAAACCCTCAACTTTTCTTTACATCACGTAACCAACTAAGTAATTTTCATAAAAATCACTCGTCTTTCAACTTCAGTCCTAAATATTTAATGACACCACACCAGTCAACTTTTTGGTCGTTCTTAGCGTGATTTTAAAAAAATGTTTTTTTGTTATTTTTTAACAAGAAACACGCCTATATTAGGTACAAAACTAATAATTAGGTAAATAATTTAGTTCAAACCGTTTAGAAAGCCGCAGCAATAGGTTGCGTGTTAGCACGGGAGTAACGCCTTGTTTCTGATTTAATTTTGGTTATAATATTTTGGTCTGGATTGAAATTTTGCCGTTGCAAACGTTCGTGCCATTCGGACAGCTGATCTCATAATTATAGTTTTGTATAGAGTAATTATTGTTTGTTTTAAGAATAGATACATATATATATATATATATATATATATATATATATATATATATATTTACTTATTCTGCAATAACTTCTTATGACTCAGATGATAATGGATGCTTTGGAAGCGAATCGTGGTCGATAAAAGCGAAGTGCGTTAACTTAAACAACGACGTTTAATAGGAAATATTCGTAAAATCCGAATAAATTTGAAATATTTTCTTCTATGTTCCCTATGTAAATTAGGTAAATATTTATGTCAAAAAGAAAACACTAAATTGTGTAAAATTCCACTTTATTTAAACCCTTGAACTTTTTTCTAATAAAAATCCGACATGTTTCGCTACACGGTAGCTTTCTCAAGAACGAGTGAATCTTAAACTGGAACTGAAGGGATAACAGACTTTTACCTAAAATAAGGGTGGGTGCGGAATTTCCAAAGGTGTTATAAAAATAAGTTTAACAATGGGGAATTATGAAGGTCTAATTGCGAGTTCAATAAGGTGTGGGTATTTTTAAGTTTATTTATTTCTAGGGATTCCAATAGATTTAACCTTGTTCCTTTGTTGTCGGTATGCAGAATTTGGAAATTGCTATTAAAATTATGGTTGGTCTCTAAAAGGTGATTTGCGTAATGTGAATCTGTTTTTTATTAAGAAAACTAGACCTATGTTCCTTAATTCTTTTAGAAAAACTTCTTCCTGTCTGGCCTATGTATGTCAGGGCAATCTTGACACGTTAACTTGTAGACACCTGATTTATTATCTTTATCTGTTACTGACTTATTATTTTTGATAAACCTACCAGTAGAAGAGTTAGTTCTAAAAGCGATATTAATATTTAAGTTTTTAAAAAGTGGGCAATCCTGTTGCTTGCTTGACCAATATATGTAATTAATCTGTAGGATGTTTTTTCTTTTATAAAAGGATAAACCATACTGATAGATTTTTTATATAATTTTTTGTTTAATATTTTGTTAATTAGGTAGATACTATAGCCGTTGTTTATTGCGATTTGTTTAATTATATTTAATTGTTTTTGAAAGTTTGATTTATTTCGTGGTACTGTCATCAGAATCAATCCAATTGTTAAAAGAAGCTTCAATAAGTTTCCTAGCCTTGTGGTATTTTAAATTTCTACTGAAGTGCGCAGTTTGTACACAAAATTTGTGGTTTTTTAATGCATGTAAGAAGAATGAAGTTTTTCCACAATACATGAAGTTGAAGACGAACAACATGAGTACAGCAGCAAAGAAAGGGTCAAAAGCAGGTCTCTAAAAGTGGATCCAAGAAGAAATGAAATCCCTATACAGAAGAAGAGGTATTTTAAGTGTTTATTTAAAAGTTGTACACACAGAACTATTATTTAAATTACATTACGCTGAATTTACCGCATTAGATCATGATACTAGGGAAAAAGTAGATGTAATAATTTTTAAAAATGTTTTATCCAAAAAAATAAACTAGATCGCCTTATTCAGAATTCTAACCGCCATAGATATAAAAATGTAAATAATAAATTTAGTGATCATAAGTTCTTTGACAAGTTCATAAATTTAAGTAATACAGTGTTTATGGACCAAGAAATTAAGTTACCAGAGAAAGGTTTCAAGCACAACAATAATATAAATAACCACTCCACTAAAAACTTTGAAGTATTAGATGTAGAAACTGAATTAGCTCTTAACAGTGTTTCCTCTCTATCTACTAACTTTAAATATGAAGCCACTAATATCATCAAAAAAGAGTTTCTAAAAACTTCACCTACTAAATCAGATCTTAGTACTTTAAAATCAATACAAAATAAATCGAATTCTGATAAAATAGTATTTACAAATGCTGATAAGGGGAACAGTGTCGTAGCTATTTCCAAACATGAATGCATTCAAACAACGCTCCAATTCTTGGATCCTACTAAGTACAAAGTTCTTAAAAAAGATCCTACTCAAATATTTTAAAAGGCTGTTAAAGTGGTAATACAAAATTGTAAAAGTTTATTTAATGACATGGATATCAATAGATTAATATTACTAAACCCCCAAGCACCGAAACTATATTCACTTATTAAACTCCATAAAATAGGTTACCCCATCAGGCCAGTTGTCAGTTTCTTCTCATCACCGTCATATAAACTGTCAAAGAAACTCATTGAAATCATTAAATATTACACAAATTTTTCGGCAAAATTTCAAATTAAAAATTCTAAAGATTTAATAGAAAAAATAAAACATACCAAACTTCCAGTCAATGCAAAGCTAATATCCTTCGACGTTACTAATTTATTTCCTAATGTTCCTATACAAGATACTATAGTCCTAGTTGAAAAACTTATTTCTGCAAAAAACGTTCATTTCATAAATAAACAGGAAATTTTGAGTTTACTGAACACCTGTTTAGAACAAAATTATTTTGAGTTTAACGGATCCCTATATTCGAGTAACGAAGGACTAATAATGGGAAACCCACTGAGCCCTTTATTAGCCGAAATATTCATGGACTCGTTAGAAAATAAGATTAGCAATCATCCTTTATTCAATAACTTTATTTACTGGTACAGGTATATAGACGAAGTTCTAGCTTGCTTCACCGGTACTGATAGACAATTGACTCAATTTCTAGATTTTATTAATAACATCCACCCTAGCATACATTTTACTATTGAAAAAGAAATAAATAAGTCACTAAACTTTTTGGATCTAACTATAGTACGCGAAATAGACAAACACAACTTTTCCATTTTTCATAAACCCACACATACAGATACCACAATACACTATACATCTTGCCATCCCATACAACACAAATTAACGGCTTTCCACAGCATGATACACAGATTAATGACAGTACCACTAAATAAATCAAACTTTCAAAAAGAATTAAATATAATTAAACAAATCGCAATAAGCAACGGCTATAGTATCTACCTAATTAACAAAATATTAAACCAAAAATTATATAAAAAATCTATCAGTATGGTTTATCCTTTTATAAAAGAAAAAACATCCTACAGATTAATTACATATATTGGTCAAGCAAGCAACAGGATCGCCCACTTTTTTAAAAACTTAAATATTAATATCGCTCTTAGAACTAACTCTTCTACTGGTAGGTTTATCAAAAATAATAAGTCAGTAACAGATAAAGATAATAAATCAGGTGTCTACAAGTTAACGTGTCAAGATTGCCCTAAGACATACATAGGCCAGACAGGAAGAAGTTTTTCTAAAAGAATTAAGGAACATAGGTCTAGTTTTCTTAATAAAAAAACAGATTCACATTACGCAAATCACCTTTTAGAGACCAACCATAATTTTAATAACAATTTCCAAATTCTGCATACCGACAACAAAGGAACAAGGTTAAATCTATTGGAATCCCTAGAAATAAGTAAACTTAAAAATACCCACACCTTATTGAACTCGCAATTAGACCTTCATAATTCCCCATTGTTAAACTTATTTTTATAACACCTTTGGAAATTCCGCACCCACCCTTATTTTAGGTAAAAGTCTGTTATCCCTTCAGTTCCAGTTTAAGATTCACTCATTCTTGAGAAAGCTACCGTGTAGCGAAACATGTCGAATTTTTATTAGAAAAAAGTTCAAGTGTTTAAATAAAGTGGAATTTTACACAATTTAGTGTTTTCTTTTTGACAAGTTTGTTAAGATGGAGTTCCACCAAGTAAAGGCAGAATCAATCCAATCAATAAATATTTATGGCTGTTGTTTTTATCCATTTATTTTGGATTTTGTCAAACACAAAATGTTTTCATATAATATAAAAACTGCGGGCTGCTTCAATTTTTCTGTAGAACAATAAAAAATTGTTTACTCACTTTGGTGTTTTTTCTGATAAGGACTGGAAAAAAAATTATCCGAGTAATTTTTTTTCAGAAACATTGCCGGCATAATTTTTTTCAACAATGAATATAGCTTCGGTAACAAACAATAAAATACCCATATTTTGTTGTTAAAATCTTGATTTTGACTGGTGAATATGACAGAAAATTTTGTCGAAAAAATTATTCTGTTATGAAAGTTTGTTTTGAATAAAAACCCATGAGCAAAACTGCCAAAAAGCAACAAACTTGAATAATACAAGAGAAAAAATTCTTAGAGGTAGTTGTGGCTTTGACTGGTCAACAACTTTTTAGTCAATTGACCGGACAATTGTATTGAATAATTGTCTTATTAAGTAAATTAGTTACTTTGCAATATTGTATTTTTCTAAGACCTATTAGTGATGATCGCCCATTATAATACTGTTAGTACCAATTATAAAGAAAGACAGAGGGTGTGAAAGTGAAAAATAAACTGAACTTGCTAAATTTTCACGAAGAAAAACGTCACAACTTCACTAAATAAACCGGGAATTTCCCCGAAACTCGCATAGATCATTAATCGGTGCCAGTGATTCCCCGAAATGCGTTTGTACAGGTCGGCCACATATCCGCACTTTATTTCGACATGGAGCAATTTTAATAAGTATTTGACCACCTAATACTTGAACGCGGTCAAATAGACTAATCAATTATTGACCAAGGCCCAACTCTACAGGTAGGTACCTAACAATAATTTGTTTAATGTAAAAAATTTTACCGCTGAAACAACAAAGTTGTACGAATTTGTAAGCTGACTGAAAGTTAGTATTTGGATTTATACATAGTTTTACTCTTGCTTACGTAGTCAATTAACATTACGCCTTGAGAATCCTAAAACACGAAAACGCATAGCCTTACCCATCGATGCAGCCACCTTTGCCTTTCTTGGTGGCGGCGAACCACGATGGACTCATTGTTTCGATTGTTCTTTCGTTTTAGGTGTGTAATAATGTACCCAAGTTTCGTCCATCGTCACGAAATGGCGCAAAAAGTCGGCAGGATTCTTAATATTAAGCCCATCTAAACTAGCCTGAGAATGTTGACATCGGATTCGTTTATTCTCTGCAGAAAGCAAACGCGGCACCCATCATGCAGACAGCTTATGCACATTTAATTCGTTCGTTAAAACGAAGTGCACCCGTTCTTGTGATATGCTAACTACCTCGGAAAATGTCAATCTTCTGTCTTGTGCAATAATGTGTGGTGGTGGAGGATTTCTTCCTCGACGAGGTGCTAACACCCCACACATCCTCTTAAAGGGCTTGTGAAGTCTCTATGGATGTTTCCAGCTCTGAATGTGTGAGTCGGATTTCCCCAGTACACCCTCGGTACATAGCACTTAGACTTCGGTCTTCGTGGGCTGTCAGAACATAAAAAAAATAATATTATGCACTTTGTCTACCATATCTGGAGTAGAGACTGTATTCGGTCGTCCTCAACGAGCACGTTCTCCTTCTCTTGAACTCATTTACCCAACGACAAACGGTGGCATAGAAGGAGACATCTTCACCTACCGTGATAACCCTATCATCATGGATTTGCTTTGCATCTAACTGTTTTTTCAAAAGATATTTTATTACAGCACGATATTCTGAATTTTCCATTTTGGAATATACGTTGCCGACTTCACTTTAACGATAACAATAAAACTTGACAAATAATATGTCAAAATAACGTAAAATTGAGCGTCATATCGCACCCCTCCTTCAGAAGTGACACAACTCAAAATTTTAAATTTTTTGACTTAAGTCAATTTTAAAACAAACAAAGAACGTTTGTCCCGAAAAAAAAACCGTCACATCTTAACTTACAATTTTATTTGATAGATGGCAGTAGTGTCACTTTAGATTTCCGCAATATGGCGCCCTCGTCAAACATCTGAACTGACATAAAACAAAATAAATCAGTTGGTTACAAGCAGTACAAGGAAGTGGACCTACCGAAGTGTCACATTTTGACTTGTGTCGTTTTTACAGTGAAATTTTAAATTCAGAAGTGTCACATTTTGAGTTGTGTCATTATTAAAGTAAACTGTTGGATTCGGAAGTGACACATTTTGAGTTGTGCTATTCTGAACGTAGCTCGTTGAGCTATTAAAGAGAAATATTTTGAATTGTGTCCTTTGTGCAGACAATTTTTAAAAACTAATTTTTAGTAAGCCGTTTTACTTTCAAAGGTAAATATTACTGAAATACATAATAATATTTTATTAGTAATATTTTATTTACCTTTACACTTTAATATTGGAAATGTTTATTATTTTAGATTAAACAATGTCTGGAAGTCGTGGATTTAAAATTTTAGAGGAACTTACCAATCGACAAAAAGTTGAAAACGTTATAAGAATAAAACAATTTCTGTGTAAATCAAAAGTGGAGAAATTTCGTCCTAACAACACAGAAGAAGTATGTAAAACAATAACTGGTAAGTAAACTCCATAAATAGTACTGCTCTAACTCAACGTTTTGTGTCGTTATATTATTATGCAAGTCATACAATTTAGTCAATTAATACTTTGAACATAATTTTTTTTTAGAAAATGGCCCTAATATGCTTAATCCACTAGTTTCGGAAAAAAATGCGTCCCCAGAGTTTTCAAGCTGTGAAACCAAATTAAATGGTGTCTCACAACCGGTGTGGGTACATCCTGAATCAATAGTAGACGAAAGTAAGTTTACTACTTAGTAATTTTCTCTTATAGTTAGATACTTTCCATTTTGTAACTAATTATTGATACTACTATTTTTTGTTCTAGAAAATCGTGCTGAGACTCAGGGCGCACACCAAAATATTTACCCAGTGATACCAGAATATGACACTAATTTAAACTCTCAGTCAAATGTGAATGCTAGCCTGATATCTTTGGGTAATTTTTTCACCTTATATTTTTCGTACAGTTACAGTTTTTAGCAAGACCTTAATAATTTAAAAACTCATACTTTTTTCAGAAAATCAAGTTAGGACAGTAATATCAGAATCAGAAAATCAAACCGATCCGATCTGTACTCCGCAATTATCAGATATGGAAGCTAGCCTATTAACTACTGGTAATTTTTTTATTATTTTTAGCGAAACCAAAGGTAAACAGTTTTAATTATTGTTTTAGAAAATGAAGCCGAGAAGGAAGAAACCGCACTTTGTGACCAGGAGATTAAAATAGCAACGTCGGAATCTACTACAATAAATAATGCAACTACGCAGGACTCAAACCATACTTTAAAGTTTAAAATTCATAGGGTGCCTGGAGGAAGAAATTACACCATATCTCCAGCAAGTGTTGAGAGTTTTGATGATTCCGATAAAGATCCACATTATATTGAAACAGATTCTTCTTCTGATTCAAGTTCACCAGAATCAGAACCTACATTAGAAAATAATGAAACAAATGAAGAAGAAAATAAAATAAAAAGGGGAAAGAAACGAAAGCAAAATCCTAATGCTTGGAAGGTAAAACAATCAAAAATCCGTAGGAACTCTGGACTAAGTTACACCTCAACGTCAAAAACTAAAAAACAATATGCAGAGAGGAAATTGCGACCTCCATGTGGCGATACGTGCAGGCAAAATTGCTCGAAAAAAATAAGCGAGGATCAGCGGCAAGCTCTTTTTAAGAGCTTCTGGTCATTAGGAGATTTACATAAACAACGAAACTTTATTGGCGGATGCATGGATGTCATAAAACCTAAATACAGATATTGTTCGACAGAGAATCATCGAGACCTTAATCATGCATTTTATTTTGATATAAATGGAAGAATAAGAGTTTGCAAACAATTTTTTAAAGCAACTTTAGACATTAACGATCGTCCAATTAGAACTGTTATTGCCAAAAAGAAAGCTACTGGAGTAGTTGAACCTGATTTACGGGGACATAATCCTCATCCCAAAGTATCCGAAGAAATAAAAAATGCAATTCGATCACATATTGACTCCATCCCCAGAATTGAGTCCCACTACTTGCGAGCTCAAACAACTCGGGAATATATAGACGGAAGTCGGACATTGGTTTCCATATATAGGGACTACAAGCAAAATTGCGCAAATGCTGGAAAACCATTTGCAAATATCTCCATGTTTAGTAAAATATTTAATGAAGACTATAACATAGGGTTTTTTATTCCAAAAAAAGACCAATGTGAATTATGTGTCGCCTTTAATAACGCTGAAGGTATTGAAAAAGAAAAATTAAAACAAAAATACGAAGAGCATCAAAAACAAAAAGAACTTTCAAGGAAAGAAAAAAACGAAGATAAAGAGAAGGTGTCTGATACCTATATAGTCGCGGTTTATGATTTGCAGGCAGTTTTACCTTGTCCCCGGGGAGATGTTTCACTGTTTTATTATAAATCTAAATTAAACTGCCTTAATTTCACCATTACGGAGCTTGTAAGGGGCAATACCGAGTGTTATTTCTGGCACGAAGGAGAGGGAAATCGAGGAGTAGAAGAAATTGCTAGCTGCGTTTTAATGTTCATAGATAAACTTGCTACTACGGGTACAGAAAATTTTGATCTGGTATTTTATTCTGACAATTGCTGTGGTCAGCAAAAAATTAAATTTATGGTTGCAGCATACTATTACGCAATATTAAAATTTGAAAAACTAATGTCAATAACCCACAAATACCTTATCACAGGTCACACTCAAAATGAGGGTGATGCGGTGCACTCTGTTATAGAAAAAGAAGTACAAAGATCCCTGAGAGGTGGACCTATCTACGTTCCCAGTCAGTATACTCAGCTAATACGTTCCGCTAAAAAAAAAAGGTAATCCGTACCATGTGAATGAACTAACTCACGCGGATTTTTATGCAATAAAATCCTTAAGTGAACAGCTTGCTTTAAACTTGAAGTCCCTGAAGATAACCGAAGTAAAAGCTTTGAAAATAGACAAAAATAATATTGGTAAAATCTTTTTTAAAACCAGTTATGAAGATGAATATACTGAAGTAGGAGTAACTAGAAAGTTATTTAAAGAAATCCCTGCTTTAAACCCTTCATATAAAAGCAAACTTAAATTAAAAGAAAACAAAAAAAAAGATCTTTTGTCACTTTTGGAAACGAATCATATTAAAAAGTTTTACAAAGATTTCTTTGAAAATTTGTAGGTTTAGACTGTGATTTCTTTGTAGTTTTATGTAGATACAAGAAAAAAGTAAAAATGCATATTTGTTTTCTTTTTAACATTTTGTACTACATGCTTAAATCAGAAAAATACAAATATTTTCCTAAAATCACAGATTTTTTTAAATTCCTGGTTATACCTAAAGTTAAACCGCCGAACAGACGGAGCCATAAAACTGCGTGATCGACGCGTATCAGGGGATGTCGGGTTAGACAAGCGGGTTTTCATAGATAATGGTATGCCCAATATCGTTTTCTAGGAGGTGATAAATTAAAAACATTGGCATCAGGTGCGTAAAGTGCATCAGCGCGCTTTGTTTGCACCTGTTCGCTCCATCTGTTCGGCAATCCGAGTATAATACCTAATTCTTTACTTTAAAGTCATTATTTGTTTTTAATCTTTATTAATAATACTGTCCTCTAATCAAAATTCAATCAGACTTTCGTCTCATAAACGGCATAAGTCCAAATTTTAGTTTTGCAATAGAAATTCAGAAGTGACACAAGTTATTTTTCCTCTGAAATAAATATAACTAAAAAAACACAACATACAAAATAATAAACCTAAATATTTAACTAACATTATAGAATATAGAATATAAAACTTTCCGTCAAAAAACTGCAGTTGCTAGATAGAAAATGAACTTGCTTTTTTATATTATTTAAAGCGACTTAACTCAAAACTATATTATTTTGACATGTGTCACTTCTGAAGGAGGGGTGCGATATATTAAAACAAAATTTGGCGTCATCTATGGGTATCAGTTCGCATTATTTATTATCCTCGTTAATCTATCCATCTTGTTCGGGGTACCGTGAATATTCTCATCATTTTTAATTAGGACAGCTCTATCTTTGGTGAACTTAATTACCTAAAATATGAAAGTATAGTTTTAAACTCTATAAAAATACAATCTATTGTTATTTACCAAACCTGAGCAAACCTGGACAAACCTGCATTCGTGATTTTATTTATTTAATCAAGGATGATGTATTTTTAAATTTTATTAAAAATAAATAATATACGTAACTGAAACGCATTTGGCGGGCCGCTTGGTCGTAATCGGTAAACTTTTAATAAGCCACAGTATAAAAATTTCTAGCGTCTGCAATTAAAAATAGTATATATTATATAACAGTAGCAATAACAATATCCATTTTTAGTTTCCTTGTAGATGGTTATCGTTGAAATTTGTTATACCTTGAGGAAAGTATAAGTTTTAAGGTCGAGGTTACCTCAATTATATTCTGTTATTTTTATACTCCAGCCAGCAGTTCGATTTTACGATAATGATAAAAAAAACAAATTACTACGTAGCAATTACCGAGATTTAGGGCTATGTTATTTTGTCAAATACTTCGAAATTAAAAATATCTTTTTATGCTATTTAATTAACCAACTAATGAAAGTTTGCGAAGAACAGGGCTATTTTATTTAGTTATCTAAAGTTTTTTTCCTTTATCTCATTTAAATAAGCAATACATGGCGAACTCCAGATTGTTGCTCTTGCTGTTTCCAAGAACTTTGATCAAGTATGGCATGCCGCACTTCTCAACATACTACCTACTTACGGTCTTCCTCCCAAACTATGTACCTGGATCGGTAGCTTTCTGCAATATCTGTCGTGGTGGACGGTCACTCATCTAACTTCCATCCTATCAATACTGGCCTACCCAAAGGTTCACTCCTAGCACCAACAATTACTTCTTTGCATTAATGACCTGCTTTTTTCAACTACCAATCTCATCCACAGTTGCGCTGACGATACTATTCTTCACTCCAACATTCATTTTTCCAGTCTCGGATCAAGAGCTGGATAATAGACGCACATGTCCCTTTCCCAAAATCTTCAATTATTCTTAGACTCTGGTGACAGAAATCATGTTCAGTTCAACGCCTCCAAAACACAGTCATGTCCCCGGTCACGCAAATAATCCGGCAATATTTACCCCATTTACATGAATGGACAAGCCATCAGAACAATGAAACTTTCGACCTTGTTGGCATCGCTGGCTGGTACAAACACATTACTTCGATATCCACATCAGCAGCTAAAAAGCTTGACTTTCCCTTTTGAGTCAGAAAATACTTCTCCCCTTCCAACTTACATACTCCTTATTTTTCCAAATAAGACCTAACCTAGAGAGCTGTTCCCACATTTGGGAAGTGGCATTACTTTCGGCACTTAACATCCTAGATTTTAACCAAAATAGAGCCATTCGACTCATCAATGACCAAGTCCTCACAAGTCCTTCAAGTTGTCTCACTCATCGCCTCGCTGTTGGGGATTTTTCCCTTTTCTTCCGATACACAGATTTTGCTCTGAAAGAACTCCCTGACTGTTCCTAATAGAAAAACGCGTGTTACCCTTTAGTGTCCAGTTTCAAAAGCCTAGAACATTCCACTTCTCTTGCTCATTCAGACCTAGAGTCTCCGGATTATAGAACAAATTACCTGCAAATGTTTTTCCTTCCCTTCCCAACTTAGAATCCTTTTAATCCTGTGTCAATAGGTAACACTGTCTATTATAACAATCCGCAGACGATTAATGACCTGAAGCAAAACATTTGCCTAGTCATTGGTGAAATTGAACTGCAGTTGTGCCAAAATGTTATTGGCAATTTTACGCAAATAATACTTATCTGTAGAAACAGACGTTTTTAAAATATAACTTCCATATTGCTACTTTTTAATAAAATTAACAAGGTTGTCATTTTTCTAAAATCGTTTACTCACTTTATTTAAAAGTAACGCCTGAAGTACCTATTAGGACACCCATTACTTTTTTTCTTCTTCTGACAGCTCACGAGGACCGAAGCCTAATTGCTTTGTACCGTGGGTGTACTAAGGAAATCCGACTCACACATCCAGAGCAGGAAACATCCGTAGAGATTTTACCAGCCCTGTAAGAGGATGTGTGGTGGTACCACCTAGGCCGAGAAAAATTTCTCTACCACCTTCCTTGTTTAAACCGGTGAGACACAGTGTTCTCAAGCGGTCACCCATCCAAGTTCTACCCGTGCCGGGCATCGCTTAACGGAATAGTCCGATTGGAGAAGCTAAACGTCGTTTCCCGAAAATTCATATTGTGTTAGTATTTTCCACATCGATTCTCTGTTAACTAAATCGAAGGCCCACCAAAAAATATCGTTATATCTTTATTCATCCATTTTTCCTTGTGGCCTATCTTAAATTGGAACTTATTAATAGACATGCTACCTAATTAGATTATTCACAAAATAACGCTACTGCGAAATCGAAGGCTTGTCACATTCAAATTTGAACTTTTGAATATGACAGGAGCGAGCGGCCATGTTGTCATATTTCGTGTTTTAATTAGCTGGGCGGTACGTAGTATTGAGTTCACTGGCTGGGCAAATCATATGGTTGTTTATGAGGGATATTCAGTACGGCGTGTGACTCGTTAGCAATTGTTTCCAAACATTTTTTCGTCGTTCGCTATATAGTAGTAATACATATATGTTCAGTTTGATAACATAACCTTGATAAGCAACCCTGTGTTATAGTGATTTGTTTTGGGTGTAATAAATATAACTTTTAAGTCATCTGTTATTGTTATTCCCATGCGTTATTTTTGTTATCTCTTAGTTTGCTAACAAAAACTGGGTGGATAAAGGGTCATTAACCTCAAGTAGAGTAATTCATAAAAAACTATAACCAGTTGAGAAATATATAATTTACCATTAGGCAATTGGTGTTGTGTAAAAAATAAAAAAGTGATTGACTACTTGAAAAACATACTTTTTTAAGTATATTAAAAATATTGACTCTAAAACTTATGAGAACGCTTAAAAAATAATTAATCTTCCTACCTATTACACAATAAAATAGAAAGACATAATTACATCAACTAACTGTCTGTCTACTTTTTGGTTTCTACATGATTGAAAAATAATAACCTCACTTTTAATAATACTCTCATGAAATTTTTATTACCACTTTTTTCTACCTAGGTATGTAAATGAGGTATGCAACGCAAATTTTCTTCTCATTGATTAAGTACCTGAATATTACATTTTCTGAGGTTAACTTTGTAAACATCATTAGCAATAAGAACAGTGGGAACACTGAATCTAACGAATGAATACTGAAGACGGTCGAACAATAAAAGAACAAGTAGTAAAACTGTAAAATAATAAAATTTAACAGGTTTTCACACAGACACAGAAAAATAAAGCATTTTTATTCACACAGAAAGTACAAAAGTAAGGTTAACGTTTTTGACACACTGACTGTGACTGCTGACAGTGATACATGTCAGAAAAGTTTGGCAAAATTTTTGCAGCGTTGCCAGCTTTCCACAATTTGGGTGACTAATTGTGAGACTACGCCACCAGACGCCATCGTCCCGTTTTATGATGAGCGATATTTGATTGCTATTTACAGGGTGAATCTGATCCGAAAAGATTCTAATTTTTTGGGTATAAGCTTTTCGAATGGAGTATTATTATTATAAAATATGTAAAAAATGTAAATAAAAAAATTCTAGATAAACCCATTATTGTCTTTGATCGGTAACGATAATATAAATAAAATTTGATTTGTCCAATCAGTGTCACACCATCGACATTTACCACAATAACCGGACACCATAACCTTGGTGACGCAATCGCACAACATACCCTAATATCTTACATAAATATTTTTCGTACGGAAAGTCTAATAAAACCCCGTATTAAGTCAAAATTATAGGCCATAAAGAAACAGTTACAAGTAATTTTAAACACAGTTCAAGTGAATTTTACGCCCTTTATCTGCCCAAATCAATGGTTGTCTCGTTGTATAAACAGCTATAAAAGACATACTTAGAATGTTACAAGTTTTATCTGATTTCCCATTCGAGTAAAATAAAATAGGTTAAACGTAACTAATGCGACTCATAATGAAGTAGGTTTGCCAACGACAGAGACCTATTTGCATATAAGGGCCTTCTTTGCATGTAAGGTTTGTTAAAATTCGGTTTTATTCGTGGGTGGATTTTATTCTTTAGGGCGTAGCATGTTTTCGTACCTAACCGAACAAACCTGATGAAAAAATTATTAAGATTAGGTTTTTATGAAAATAGAACTGAAAAGAAAAGTTAGAGCTACAGTTCGTGTGTTATGCCAAGGGTGTTACAATAGGTACTTCGATATTTACTTTCTAAATACAACCAACAATTTTAGAAAAATAACATGCTCGTTTATTTTATCAAAAAGTTTATTAAAAAAACACGACAGTTATGATTTAAAAATAATATTCTCCAAATGTTTCCCGCAGCTGTTCCTACAGATGTTTTTTAAGTGCAAAAAGTTGAAAAATGCTTTTAACAACCGCATAAAAGATAAAGTATTTCCCTGAGCCACGGCAGCAAATCCTTCAGGTTACTTACCTAAAATATGCGTCAAAACTTCTGTAGAAGCACTTTTCCTCCCCTGACCACTGACACCGAAATTATCTCCACTTATAAAGAGAGAGCTGAACAATTTGCCAAAAAATTGCCAGTTCCCCCCTCATTCCTCCTGCCAATTTCGCTCTTCCGACCGCTATGTCTGTACCCCACAAAATGGTCAACATAATACTTAAGGTCAAACAAGTCCAAAAAATTCTTCTATCCTTTGATAACAAAAAGTCCCCCGGTCTGGATGACATACCAGCAAATGTTCTAAAAAATATGCGCTCCATCTTGTGCACCCATCTTAACTCGTCTTTTGCAAATCTCCTATGAAAAGGGTATCTTCCCAGACAGCTAAAAGATTTCTCGTGTGCAGCCTTTCCCGAAGAAAGGTTATCTAATATTTGTAGTGATTCATCTAACAACACCGGCGACTTTTGTGATGCTGTGATGGCGTTGGTAGTTATTAAAAATAGTTTGTAGATCAATTTCCACTTCAGGATCTTGAAATTTTAACTTACCTTCTTTGGTCGAGACCGATTCTTTCGCGCTAAATTGTAAGACAAGTGACCGTACTTGCTGAAAATACTGGCGATAATAAAACGCAGGCTCCAACCATGTTCCCCATCTTGTAAGAACATGCTGCGGAGGTTCTGGAATATTCGGACATTTGTAATGAAATTGGCGAATCCGTTGGGAGAATTTTAGATGGCTTTTGTATGCACTATAGGTGCACCCACACCTGGGTAACAGGAGCGAATGGTTTCTGCTACAAGATGTAATGCATGTAAGATACATGTAACGTGTAGACCATGAGAGAAAACTTGTTTCAATAAACGGCCCGCACGAGGTATAGATGATCCCCCATCAGTAACAGACATTATCATTTGGTTTGCTGAAATCTGAAATTTTTATAGGGTGGTTAATACCAAATCTTTTATAACTACGCCAGTACAGTTGTGAAGTTTTTTACTGGCTAGTAAATAGGGAAAATGAAGGTTTGCATGGATCTAATGTTAGAACTACAACATCGACCACTTAGTTTTTCTTTAAATTTGTTGACTCATCTGCAGTTAGCCACCCTTTTTTACCCTTCACTTCACGATGAATTTTGTTTTCTATTCTTTCGCGCACATTAGGTAAATAATTGCGTAACGTTTGCTCAGACGGAAAAGTCCAGTCGGGGTTATATTTTCTCCATCTACGAGACGGTCGTTTCGCGAAAGTATAAAATTGTATATTACAAGCACACATCAGAAATATTAAATCTACTACATCTCCTCAACCGAGGTGGTACCACCCCACTCATCGTCTTACAAGGCTGGTGAAATCCCTACGGATGTTTCCAGCTCTGGATGTGTGAGTCGATGCCCCAGTACACCCACGGTACTTAGTACTTAGTCTTCGGTCTTCGTGGACTGTCAGAAGATAAAAAAAAACTCAATATAGGGTTTGCCGCCGCTTTTGTTTTTTAAATTTACGCATTGCACTATTAACATGCCGTTCGCAGCGAGATTTTTCCAACATATTAACTCCTTATGCCATACCAAAAACCACAGTTGAGTCCCATCATATTTTAGTTCCGGAAATAAAAAAATAAACCTCCAAACATTATGCCCTAGCAAATTATTTTTACGCGCTTGTACTTTATACTCGCGCCCCAACGTCGTCGTTCTCACCATAAATATGGCGGCGTACTTTACCTGCATTACATCAATCGGCTCCCGGTCCCGTTTGCTAACCGTCGAACCAATTGCAAAATACTGACTGCACAACGTTGCAACTCTAGCTGATGATGTGTGATCAGGGTGTTAATAACTTAAGAAAACATGAAAATGCTTTAAAGAGAAGTACCATTATTTATTATTTTAGACAAAATGTGTATAAATCAAAGTTGTTTATAATTCAGAATTAAGCCTAAATGCAAAATTTAAAATCTAAATTGTAATTTTTATTTTTTTACAGTTAAATTTATGAACATTTAGAATGAAAACCTAAGAGTGCTCTCGATAGTATTAAAATGACAAACGTCTATGGTCAATTTATTTCTAGTTTTTAGAAATGTGTGGAGGTTGGAGGGGAATATGTATCATAACAATTTTTTTACAATTTTTCAAGTTCTTATTCCATTTTTATTGTTTGTTTAACAACAAGATTAATGTTTATATTTGAAAAAAACTTAAGTTGAGGCAAATTTAAAAATTAGAATTCAGATTTCAAGTTCTATATTTAGGTTTTATTTTGGATTATAAACAACTTTCCTTTAAACAAATTTCGTCTAAAATATTATAATAGTACTTCTGTCTTAAAGCATTTTCATGTTTTTTTTTTAAATTTATTAACACCCTGTATATCGGATCCAAAATTTTTGTATGGTAACCTAATTTTTTTGACAAGCAGAACTTTTTGTTGAGAATGACTTTTTGTCGTAAAACCAATAATGAAGATTTCCTTCTCTCGTCAACCCCATCCATCTACTATTATACTCGTATTTTAATATTATTATTTTTTTAATAAATCTATTTTTCTCCTTTTATAATTTTTTCATATCCAGTAAGCAATGTAATTATTTTTGTTATGCCGACACCAAAAAAGTTTGATAATTTGATTTTAAAAAATGGACTTTACTAGCCCTTACACTGCATGAAACAAAATGTTAGTGCTAAATAACATCTTTAGCTTCAACTGGGATATTACGTTGTTATTGGCATCGAATCAATTATCTTTGTATTTCTTTCCATAAACCTGGAGACAACTCCCGTAGCCTTGAAGCCTAACTGCTCTCGTACCGTAGGCATCTGAAGAGAAGGCAAACGTAATCTACTGACACGGGATGTTAAGAATTGGAGGTTGGGAGAGAGTTTGCTCCATAATTTGGAGATCCCTAGATATAAATTAGCGAGAGGAGTGTGATGTTTTAATCTTTTGTAGCTGGGCAGTAACGTACGTAACGCGCCTCCTGTTGTTCTTGTTTGGATAGAGTCAAGGATGTTTAGTGTCGAAGGTGAAGTAGAAACATAGAGAGTGTATAAGCTGGAAGAACTATTTTCTGATGTGGCTACTGAAGTAATGCTGTTGTAATTCATGTGTTTCTTATCATGTTCGAAAGCGATGCCAATAAGATCAAACGTTTCTTTGTTCTGTGGGTTTGCAGTTTCTCGAGAAATACTCAAATATGTATAACCTATTTTATCTAATATAGGCTTCAAATATCAGTTTTTTTTAATTTATAATAGTCAGTAAAAATGGGAAAAAGGTTCAATACATGGGAATTTATTTATTCAATTTTCAGATTCATGCGAAAAAAAGCTAAACGTTGGCAATGCGGTACACATAAAGAAGCTTCTTCGCTTGATAAGAAATATTTGCATATGGCGTTTTCCTCTGTCCCTTTTAAGGGCCTATTGAAATTCTCTTGAGATTCGGCTTGTAGCGGAGTTTGCCCTTTGCGGTTTTTTACTGCTGTTGTTATTTTTTTTGGAACTAATACCGATTATTTATGTTTTGAAAAATATTTGCTTTGAAGAATTTCCGGGCCTTGGTTGTAAGAAAGCGGAAACATTTTTTTGTTGTGTCGGATAGTGGAATAGAACGTTTCATAAAATACATTTTATAGCATACCTATGCTTTGTGTAGAAAAGAATGGTTAAAAACTGAACGATCATATTAAAGGAATTTTAAAAGGCAAAGAAAAATTCTAGTTTTTAAGCAACTTCACAAGAGGAGGTTATCGATTCGACCGTATGCGTCATTTTTTTGTATGTATGTTCACGCATAATTTTAAAACGGATTAACCTAATTTTTGTATTGTTTTGTAGATATGTTGTCCCGAATGGCCCCGTTTTAAGGGTTTTCTGCTGATGCGAGTGGAAACCTAAAAGATATGCGAAAAACTAAAAATAACTCTTGAAATTGACAATTTTTGCGTGTGTACTTCGGAATGGTAGCACCGATTTCAACAATTTTTTCTCCGTTCTATTTAGCATGACGGTCCGGTGGTTCTATTGGTATTTGACTTTAAAAAATAAGAAAAGGAGAGGATGAGAGGGGTAAAACCGGAGTGGTTTAGAAATTTTCCGAAAATTTGACTAATATCTCATTCTCGGAATTAATGAGGGCACAAAATTTTATTTTATCTAATATGTTAAAACAAGTTAACTGGAGGGGAGGTAATAAAAAGGACTGACTAGGATATTCTTCAAAAATGTTAACTGACATGTCTATTTTGGGGCTAGCGAGGTCAGAACATTTAATCAAACCCCAGCAAACCAAACAACTGTTAGTTACGGAATGGGGGGGGGGGGCTTTCAAAGAATAAAAGGAGCGGCTGGGAATTTTTGGGGTAGTTTAAGAGGTATGTTAACGAATTGCTCCTTGTCTTCCATATTTTAGTATCAGATAAATGTTGCACAACCGTAAAAGTATGGTATATCATAGTACCACATATTGTAACAAAATAACTACTTTTCAGTTAAATACATGTCATATTTCACTAAGTTATGAAAATATACCAGTTGCACATTTGTAACCTGTAGAGAAATAACATTTTCCTCTGGGTATTTCGTAATCAGGTAAGAAGTTATGTGTGAAGAAACATAAAAAATAAATGAGGATTGAATTGACCCCATCCTTTTATAAAGTCAGGTAAAAGTAAAATTTTCATGTTAAGTTTTATTTCTGGCAGTAAAAGCGGCCGAACATGGATAAAAACATAAAAACGATGTTTTTTAACCGACGAAATAAAAAACCGTCATTTTATGGCGCACTTTAACGAAACACAACATAAAAACTTAGTTTTTTGTAAACCTGTTTTTGCATTAAAGGACAGAAATTTTGTGTTTAATGTAATTTTGACTTTGTACAATTTACGATAAAAATACGGCCTTCGCTTTTAACAAGCAATAAAGAATAATTATATTTTAAGGGAAGGTGATAAGTTTTAAAAGTATGATGTAATATTTCCTTAAGATTTTTACAAATTCCGAGCGAGAATTATTTAAAATTCTTCGTGAAATAAACACAGATAAAAATTTATTTTGGATGATAAAATTTCTGTTTACGAAAACTATTGATGAGCTGAAGATAAACAAGGAGTGCTTTGTTTTCATCTTCTTTTCTGTAACATTTTTTTAATGGGTTTATTGATTACGTGTGTAAATCTTCAACACTAAACCTATGTCACAAACAGTTTCTGTTGTATTCTCAATAATCGAAAGAGCTTAATTTAAATCTTTGGTCGAAGTCCATTTCGAAAGTCAAGAGTAAGTAATATAGGATTAGGACGTCTTCCCAAGAAAACAAAATGCATCAAGCCATTTATATAAATATCAGAGAACAAACGGTACATCCAAATTAATTTAGCCGATGCATTATAATAATATCATGTGTGTTCTCTATATTTTCTAAAATATTTTGTGGATCTGGTTGTGGAGACGTCCTATCCCTATTCTACTGCTTCATTTAAATATTGTTAATTCTGTCATTCCAAAACTTGCCTACCTAAACTATTTAAAGTACTAATAGCTTTGCGAATACTCAGAAATACCAAAATATGTTAGAATAACTTGTCAATACTATTAACTAAAGCACGTACGAAACTTTGAAAGCTACCGTATTAATAATATAACTATTTTCTAAAGAACTATTTCCTGTTCATGTCGTGGCTCAGAAAACTTAATCCTAATCATAGGGCCTTTATAAAAATAAATATTATTTGATGGCTGGATATCATGGGCATATGCTTCAAGGGAACCATTAGCATACGACATGTTTGTTAATTTAACGATTAACTTTGGCGACGTAAGTAGATTAAGATGCGATAATATAGTATTTATTCATTTTCAGTCCTAATAAAGATTTGTTGTGTAAAAATAAAACAGACATAAGAGGTTTTGACAGCTCATTAAGTTTTACAAAGGCGATATCTCGAAAACGGTTTAAAATATTTAAATGAAATTTTGGTGAATTATTGGGGAGATGGGGGACATATTTTTGACATTTACCCCCTCTCTCTATTTTGGGGGGTGGGGGTAAAATTACGAGATGTCTCCTAGCTAACTCTTTAAAATCTTAGGTCAGGTCTCTATTATTTTTGGTTAACAGTGATTTTGAAATGATTAAATTCAATGTTCCCAAATGTTTGGGGACAGAAATGGTTTTAAAATAAAATCATTTGAATATTCCATAATTCCCAATTTCCATCTTAAAAATCAGAGTGTTTTGCCCCTTGTTTATGGTTTTAGTCATCACCATCACTGATTTAACCCAAAACGTTAACCCTTGGGGAAGAGTTACTTACTCTATGGAAGCACTGTATACCTAGGTATATGTCTACGCACCTGCTTCCCTTTTCATTTGATTATTCCATAATTCCGAATTCCCATTTTAAAAATCACAGTTTTTTTGGCCCTTGTTTATGGTTTTAGTCATCGTCATCACTGATTTAACCCAAAACGTTAACCCTGGGGGAAGAGTTACTTACTTTATGGAAGCAGTGTATACCTAGGTATATGTCTACGCACCTGCTTCCCTTTAAAAACTTTTCCACACAGTTAACACGTTTTCGATGTATTTCCAGATTAATTTTTATCTGTTTTCCTTATTTTAAAAATTCGATTTGGCTTAGATTTAGGTTCGGTACTGGAACACTCTTTTGATACATCAATAATATTTGCACCATTGCTAAAATATATAGTACCTATGTTACATTATTAGTTAGTGAAGTCGTACAAATTATAGTGTACTGTCGGTGCTAGATCTAAAAATATATACAAAAAGAGCATCCCAACATGTTATTAAGAATAATATAAAATACTGCTAAGGATGCTTTTGTCATGAATTTTATCACAAATTTACAATGTTGAATTCTGGGATGCATAACGATGTGTGAATGCCCAGAGCCGCGCCTAGCTCTTGTTATTTACTCTTTGGTCCTGCAGAAGCTTCGGGGAAAATTGTAGTCGGGCGCTTTCCGATGCTACCAGCAGGGGTGCGCATGTGTGAGTATCTGTGGAGCCCCTAAAGTATTTGTGAAGCTCAAAAAATATTGTTTTATTTTGTCAATTCGTAAGCTCTTGAGCTTGCTTGTAGATTTGCTCGCTGACATGCCCAACCGTCTGGATGAGTCTCAAGAAGTTTTTTGGAGTTTTTAGGTGTTGCCTTTTTATAAGCTGCCAGATATTTCTCATATCAAAAACTATTTTACATAACCCTGTTAAAGAAAATAGATTATTAGTGCGAACATTTTATGTTAATTACGGCATAATTTCGTAAATTAGTATACTGCATGCAAACAAACCTTCCTCAAAACATAAATATCGAAGCTGGTTAAATCTCCGATTAAACATTTTAAATCCCGTGAAAAAAGAGATAGGCGGTTCGCAGTTATGCATACATATTTACAATTCTCATTCACGTACATTTACAAAATACCTATGAAACAAACGTATTTAATTATGCATTTGTAGCGTCGTCCATAATATTGCAAACTCCTCCCAGTTTGCCTTTTTTAATGCTGTTTTCCCTGATAGAAATTGGATATACGGTGTCATTTTAAAAACTCCTGAAAGAAAAAAGATAAAGTTAAGTTAATAAAATTAATTCTACCGTTAAGCCAGTAAATAATACAATACACGCAAAACACTAATGTTTCACTATACATTTTTTTCAGCACCACTTTGTATATAATATTATTACAATTATTATTATTCGTAAAGCTGTCGAAAATTTTCCTAATGTAATTGGATCATACTAAAAGTCTTTTTGGGCCCAAAACCTGGCCAAATCTGGTATCTGTATATCGAGTCCTCCTGCCAGGCTGTCTTTCGCTAAGTAAGTGTGCAGACCAGAGGTAGACCCTTTTTTTTTTTTAAAAAACCTATCATAATCTAGAAAATAATATTTTTATAACATTCTGACATAAGAGTGACTGCAAAGTTTTATATTTCTGAATACGTACACAAATAAGCAAAACTGTCGCATCAAGGGCATTAAAGAAGAACCAGTGCAACCAATAACATTGTTTGAAGTGATTAGTGTGAAGGGACTACTGGTCAGCATTATTTTTTAAATCTGGCTGGTAATGCTGTAATGCAACTTATTTTTAAACAAATTATTCATGTCAAGTTGAGCGATATGAAGTTTCAGCAGGACGGTGCTACTTGCCATATTATGGTGGAAGAAAAAATGACTGTTTGAACAACATATTTCCCGAACGCATTATTATATTATCTTTAGAATAGTTAAAGTCGATTGGCCGCCGTGATCTTGCGACTTAACGACGTAAACCTATTTTCTTTGGGACACCTTATGGAATAAGTTTAAATAAACAAATTGGCATTATCATCTCGCCTACAGGCACCAGCCAATCCAATTATAACACAATATAATTATTAAAAGAACTAACTTTTACGATTTATCACCTTCCACACTAAATAGTTCTCATTTGGAGCTTCCCTTAGGAATTTACTTAAATCATTTTTTATAAAGTCCGCTGACATTTTAGCCTGGTAACCCACATTTTGCCTTTTTTAACAAGCAATCAGTTTTGAAAACTTGCTCATATCAATGCTATTTTTGACCTGAATTGTAGATTTTAGTATTGAGTAGAGGGACCATGATGTTGATGATTTTAAAAGTTTTGTTATTTGTTAATAACAATATTTCTTAAAGTCATTTTGCTCTTTTAGTTTTTATTATATACTAATTATTTACTTTAATTATTATATGAGAAACGGAGAGCTTGTAAATAAATAACCAAGCAAAGCACCCGTTTGTTTTTTTTTTTTTTGGTTGATGGGTAACTAACTCAAAAGCCAATTAAGTCTGTCAGTTTAGTAGGCTACCTCCAAAATTAATTTGTATATAAAAGCAGCCTTAAAGTAAATGCGGCCAAACGTTATATTTTAGGGACTCTACTAAATCTGTAAAACCTCATTGATTGTTATAGTCGCCCAAAAATTTATTATTCTTATAAAACCGATATCTCGAGAATGAAGGGTTTTGAGTTCTCTATTAATATATTGCTTTTTCCTATTTTCTGACTAGAGATTTCCCCTAAAAATCGGTATGTCAAATTCGTTGCAATAATTGTAAATCTCGTAAACATAATAGACTTTATCAGTACAAAACAAACATAACAAAAACAATGTAAACTCAATTTCAGACGCATCGATTTCTGCCACTGTCTTCGTGTCTACGTCTATTTAAAGTCTAAAATCGAGGCAACCCTAATATAATCGAAATCGATTACTCGTACCTGACCTTTCTTACGGTGCTTTTAATGTCGAAGAGGTGAAAATACTGGAAGCTTTGTAATATGCTTTTATAATGGTGGATAATATATAGCTATAGCTTCCATTCATTTGTATCACCTGACAACACATTCATTACTTTGAAATGTGCTTTTTGAACCTAAATTAATTTTACTAACAAGGAAACGCTTCAATTAAGCGACAAAAGAGCTTTATTTTAAACGCATTGATGTAAAAGGCTATAATTTACACTTTGAAATATTAATTGACTTTATTAACAGAAGCGGCGCTAGAAATGGCTGCCCCCTCCGGTAAGTTTTAAAGTTGGGTCCCCCTCAGGGTTTGGTCTGATGGTCCCGTGTCAGTGTCTACCAAAAAAGGTGAATTAAAGCCATACGACCCCTGCTTGGCCTTCCTCACCCCATCTTGTTGCAGGTGCATTAGGGCCGCCACTGCATATCAATGCAGACATTAGCAGGTTTATTTTATTACTATCATTGAGTGTCATCTTAACTAAAAATATTCCTGTAATAATAAATGAGATAACCTACGTGCGTTGGATAAGAGGAAAGAACACGTTGATTAACCTATCATTTGAAAATGTCTTGGTATTTTCTACAATTGTATAAATATTTATATACAGGGTGTCTGAATTTCGTTGTAACTGCAGGGTATCTCGGTTGTTATTAGAGATAGAGAGTTGCGGTTTTCGCGAAGTGTTGCTACTTTTTGACTAAACGAAAGATGACACAAAATATTTTTCATGGCCTTCTTCTTTTTTGCCATACTAATTTTTTTTTTCATTTTCAGACCCCCCCCCCCCTCGTATTTCAGTTATAACTTATAAAAAATTAAAAATTGATCCTATTAGAGTTTTCTACATAGAATCGAGTGTCGTGTTTATCAGATATGATATTTCTTGAGATATTAACCAAACATATGGGACACCATGTATGTTTCTTAATCATTAAATTTCACCTGATGAGAGCTTTTCAAAAATATATTACACTTTATAGTTATTTTTTATTTTTAGCCCTTAACCTTAAATCGAACTATTTAATTTTAAACTTTAATTTTGCGTAGTTGGCCGATACGGAAAGAGTTAGTTGTTGTCATTAAGTTACTAGTTTCATATTACTTATCTTTAATCCGTTATTTATCAATTTTAAATAACAATATGGCAGTAAATGACAATTTTACCAATATTGAAAGGTATATGTTGGAATGTCGGAATGTATTTAGAAAAGTATTTATTTTCTTATTATGTCTGGTAATTTATATATGTTATATTATTCCATTATTAGACATAGGTACCCTGCAAGATGGCAACCGAATATAGCCATATTCTGTAGAATTAAAACAAAGCTTACAACTTTTGGATCCTTTGCAAAACCTCGCTCAAAAATTTATAACAAACTTCGGCAGGAAGTCGAGGAAATTAATGTTTTGCAAGTGTAAAAAGCACCCCTACGACTTCTCGTAGAAAGAGTGAATAAACAGACAAAATAGCAGATATTGCTCAAGAGAAAATCAGGATTTATCCTAGAAAGCAACAAGGTAGATTTGGCTTCCAACGAAGCGTGTTTCATTCTAGGATATAGATTCAGATCCCTCATATATAAAGGAAGATTAATAGCACGTAAGTACCTAAATATACTGGAAAATACTTTAGCTGAACTACGTGACTATGTGCCTTTGTCCCAATTAAATCAGTTATATTTTCAGCAAGGCTGTGCCCCGGCACATAATGCACAAATAATAAGACCATATTTAGATAATAATTTTCCAGGTCGTTGGATTGGGACCCATGGCCTCATAAGATGACCCCCAAGTTCACCACATTTATCAGTTCTCGATTTTTTCTTTTGGGGGTATTTGAAAAATAAAATATGTCGTACTCCACATCGACCAATGCAAGATCTCCGCAACGCATCGGAGCAAGAATTTAGAAATTTGCAAGGCCGCCCATTAATATTAATAAATGCCTTACCCAGAATAAGAAAACAGGGTCATAAATGCATTGGGCATAATGGTTTGCAGTTCGAGCAAGAGGCTTTAATACGTTATTTGGTACTTTCAAATGAACGGATTAAATCGACACCACATTTGACTTCTCTTGGTGAACATTCAATTTGGTACTTATCTTAATGCAATTTAAATCTTCGAACACCAAATATCGATCCGAAGATCGATAATTATTCTTTGTGAATGTTACTCGTCCACTTCAAAGGTTTGGACAGAAATACAGGCCCAAGACTTCTCTGTGCCATCAAAACGACAAAAAGCTGACTTCCAAGCACCGTGATTCAGTGAGATAATTTTATTAAATAAATAAACTGAATAGTTATATAATTTAACCATCAGGCTGGGTTTTTCCTAAAATGAGCAGTAATGAAATTCCGACACATGAAATTATAGGTTAGACTTCCCGTCCATACAAAAAGTATAAAAAAATTTGGAAATTCGACGCTACTCGCTCTTTTAGAGTCTCTAACATAGAGTCATATGAGGAAACAGGAGGGATGAAACCAGATTTCAGTTTCCTCTAAAAAAAGAGGCTTTTTTCTCAACCCAGTTTTCATATTGTCATGTCGGACAAATGACAGTTTAAAAGTCACAAACGACAGACTGGAAGATATAAGTGACACTTTAACTTTGAGTTCATGCTCTCATGAATTCACGATTTTCATTCGCTCATGCTCGAAAATACCCAAAACCCAAGCATCAACTGAACTCCTTGAAAATACAATAGTAACGAACGTTACAATAAGGTAATAAAGTAAAAAGGCAAACAAATAAATTCTTTGTTTACGACTGTTTACGATTCTGATCCTCGTGCTCTTTTGCCTCCGCTTTGCATTTTACTATATTACCTATAGATCGAAAGCATTTATCTATCTTTACGCACAGTGGTTTACTTGTACTGTCTAGGAAATTCGACGTATTATGTTGTGTTAGCAGTCGAATGCAATTTCGAAGCAGAAAACACTTAGGGGACTAGTTGCCGCGATTGACGGATTTAAAAGACCTGATTTTGATTCCGATAAAACGTGATATGATCTTCAGGCACCACGGATGTAAACGGCCGCAAAAGGGCACCTGGACAATCATCAAAAAGTGCCCCCTTCTCTTTAGTTTTTCTAGGCGGTCTTTTAATACACTAGTGAAAATTTTATTTCTTTTCATTTTAACTATGAAGATTTCAAAATCAGTTAACAAGAGACGTGTACCAATTCTGAGCCAAAAGCACTTTTATTTTATCACTGTTATCTGAGGAAAGATATAGTTAAAAATCCCAAAACGAAGTCCTTTCAATATTTAAATCGACTTTCAGCAACTTGCTATCTCCATGGCAATTTCAATTTCAACTAGGCCTTTGAACTAGTAAATTTCGATTAAATCTGCATCGTTTACTCCGGCCTGACCTTTTTCCCATTGCTTGCTGGTAGACACGAGATTTCGCGTTGATAGCTCGACATAGGGACATTAACATTTCGACAACGTCATTAAAATCCATTAGGGAATTGTAAACAGAATACTTGAATAAATATACATCGGGTTATTGAAATATCATTTAAACTTTAGATTGATACACAAACAGAAACTAATGGTTTTTAACCATGACACTTGATTAGTTGTTACTGGAATCGATATGCCTTATTTTCTATAAAATAAATTTATATAAAAAGTGAAAAGTCAAGTCACTTTAAGTTGACTCAGGTTTGTAAGGTTATTGCATGATGTCACATTTAAAAATCTTTATATCAATATGTTGAAAATATAAGATAGCTACAATCGGCCTTATTCAGGTGTACATTGAAATGGAATCAATATTGACAAAATTATATTTGTCAAGTGAAAACCTCAAAACCGTTTTCTGGTGATATATCAATAATCTGTTTTATTTCAATGTGACGTCAGCTTACAGTTGTCTGAAAATTTGTCAGAATTGATATTCAGGTGGCCAATTTTTAGCAACATTGTATATTGTTTGTTGATAATTTGAAAAAGTACTACTGCCTACTTTTTAAGTATTGGTTATTGATAAAAAAATAAAAATGGCGGATTTGTTGGATTTTCCTTTACTTGTTCATGCTCTAATTAATGAACATGAGACGTAAGTTTTTTTGATAATCTCTGAAATTTAGGATTTTTTTAAGAGGTGTTGTACCGCCAATCGGTGGGTCAGAGATCCTTATTTTTTGTACATAAACATACAGAAAGGTAGTTTTTTATTTACATTGGTATAACATTTTTTAGCCTAGAACATAATCTCTTGAAAAAGGAATTAAGGCAACAGTCAAGCCCTTTAGATCTACCCAATGGGGTCTTTAAGAAAATTTACAGATGCGATATGTTAGATATATTTCAAATTGTGTCCTAGTAGTCCTTTTTTTTACAATTTCAGTCATTTTTGTCCAAAATATTATGTTTTTTTTTTAATTAGCAAGATAACCCATACTTACAACCAAAAAATTGAGGTTATATATACTGGTTCCGGTTAAAAAAGAGCGCGCGATTTAAAATTTTTGACAGATTAGAATTGCATGCATGCCAGATGATTGAAGTTAATTTTCAATATTCATCCAAGTTTCAACTACTTTTCAACCTGGGCACCAGAATACGAAAAATAACCAATATTGAAAAGTTTCAATAATCAAGATTGATAATTGAAAAATAGTCAATGGACACCTGAATAAGGTCGATTGTTCCAGACTGCGAGAAGATTATTTCATTGGAAATTCGGTCAAGTGCAAGCCATACTCACACAATTAGTGTTCCGTGCCTGCAGCCCCACACATTACAAAAACATTAACTACACACTTGAATGCAATTTCGCCAACACGGAGAGAAAGAAATCTGATTCCTCCGTTATGTTCTCGTGTAAACTGTCCATGGAACTGACCAATAGGATGAATTCTTGTTCAATTGTTTTTTCTGTCATCATTCTCAAATTGAATTGGATAAAATGTAGTAACGCCCTTCAAACTAATATTTTCACGTCTTTTAATGAACCATGCAATAGAAAAAGTATAGACATATTCCCCATCCTGCGCGACTTCCTGGCGAATAAAAAATTAAAAATTAAAACCGAAATTTAGATTAAGCACTGTAGGTACTTACCACTAGAATTTGAACGGCTACTGATGCAATGTTAATTGGGTTTATAGGGAAATCTGTTCACATAATGTAACTTATGTTGTTTAAGCTGCTAACAAAGATAAAAGGCAGAAATTTATAGGTTGCTACACTATTCCCTCACATAATATAGATCGATTCACTAACCTCTTAATAAATATGTGCTTCTTAATGATATTTCTTAAGACTTTATGATAATTATTATCTTTATAATATTCGGCAGAATCGATTTTACGTATATAGATCTGTAGAATTCTTAACTGAGCAGTGATGAATATCATAAGAATAACTTGTATTAAATGATTGGCCAAATAGATTATTCTACCTTATTTAAGACAGTTACTAATAATTAAACCTCGCTATCCTTATAAGGTAGTTATATTGGAAAGAAAATCGATTCTTCTGTTAATTCCTTCTCGCTCTTCTCTATTGTTTCGTATCTGGTGACATAGTTAATACATTTACAGAGAGCGAATACTGCTGCGCCCAATGTCACAACAGTAAGAATATTCTTAAATTTTGTGCCAACTTTTACATCTTTATTATAAGATGGTACGACGTTACTATCTGGAGACATGCTTATTTTTTTCTCTTCATTGATAATTATTAAGAAGAGTCTCCAAACGTTATTCTTTTGGTAGATGAATACTTTAATGTCCTTCACCACGGTTGTGAAAATTATAGACAGGCAATCACAAGATTTCTTCGGTGTCAGCTCTTATTTACTGTAAATTAGTACTGTCAAATACCCTTTTCCAAACTGTCCAAACAAGAACTATATTAAATTCAAAGAAACTTTGCTACTAATGCGAATAATCCATATTATATGCAAGCGAAAAACTCTTACCAGTTCCAGTGGTTTGAAGACCTATTAAACAAGATCTAAATTTCAAATAACTCTGTTTACAGTTTACTAATGAATTTAAGTGCCATCGCCGACATGTTAATGCGTTTTGTGTAGAGTCATTAAGGTGAATTTCGTGCCAGCAACGTTAGCCATAAAAGAAAGGGCAGACAGGAGTAAGCAATGCAGATCGTATCGGGATTGCACTAGATCCGGGGTCGAAGTCAAAATAGAAATCGAGGATAAAACCTAAAATTTTCCGTTTTATGTCGATTAAATATATACTTAAATATATATTGTTAGAAAGCTGATATCTGTCGAAAAGCAATTCTTTGAATATACACGGAAAAAAGAAAAATTTGAGTGTACCAAATCGATATAGTGATTTTAAAAACCGCTACTTGGACACAAATAGGATTGTTTTAAAATTATATCAAATTGCAGTTTTTCATTTTGCTGAATACCTAGGCGTTTCAAAAATTGACTGGCGCATAAAAATTGGAAGGCTACCAACTTTTCTAATCCGTGCATGTATGGATGAAGCTTGCACGCCATTTTAGGTTTGCTGGCACGCCAAATGTCACTGGCGCCAATAAATCATTGCATGAGTAGCCATGGGTGCCCATAGAGTAAATTTCAGGGGAGGGAGGCGACCATCCACGAAACCGTATGTTATAACAAACATTTTAGCGCAAAATTATTATTATCGTGAATTTTTTTGTGGAAGCTGATCCAGTGGGGTTCAACTGCCCCCCTTGCCTTTTGTTTAAATTAACCATTTGCTGTCATTATATAAACATATCGAGGTGTTAAAATGTGCAGATAAACTTTACGAAGCTATATTAATATACTATAACTATGCAACGTTACATCAGTCATATAAGGAATATTATATTAAAAGTTATATTTTTAAGCACTAGTGTCTAAAAGTAAAAATAAAATATCACAAACGATAACCATATTTATTTGTCATAAATATTAAATACAAACTTACCTAAATTACTAAAATAAACCTTCGAGAACTCGAACTTATTTAAATTTTCTTTTACAGCCGTACAAGTAGTGGCCGGAATGAACAGGGAGTTCCTTGTGCTGGGTGTCGACTGAAATTCTTTTATTTTTTTATTTGACGACTCTTCCTGTCCCATTATTTTTTTTCGGTTTCGTTTTTTTTTTCAATGGAATCTTCTGCCACTGAGCTTGATCACCAACCACCATATCGCTTAAAAACCGTCATAATGCTATAGAAGAGGCAATGGGCGGTGTATTCATTAGCACTGGAAATTCCAAGAAATTCCGCTATTTTTTTATACCAACTGGCAGCGGGGAGCACTTAGTATTTCTATATAATATCAAGAAAAATTGTTGATGGTTAGTGTGGGGTGGACAAAGCGGCGTATTTACGGAAGATACTCAAAAAATTTACCCCATCTATAGATCCCTACGTTATCGTAAAAAGTCTTGAAACATGACTATTTGGAATTTTGACCCTGATAAATGACTGTCTCTTATTTAATCTAAAGGCAAAAAGGTAATCTCTTTCCTTCTACATGCCCCAAAAACTCCAACGATTGACAATACTGTTGCCAGTAGAAAGTCTTTATGATCGGCTTGGTACTAAATATTTTTGATTTTCTTTTTTGGTTGATATGTGTTAGCCTTTCTTTTAAAAAATGCAATAAGGTTTGTAAATTCACAAATATATCAAGACCTATTTATTATACGTATATATATACGTATTCAATTCTGATTGAGATAAATCATTGTACGGAGCATAGAATAGTTACTCCAAAGAGTAGACGGCTAGTACATTTTAGAAAACTATTGAAAATAGGCTAGTAATAGCTTTTCTGTGATATTTTCAATTCCTTCTTCTTTGGACTAACTGTCAAATTTTCCAAGCATTCATTCATATACACTGTAAAAAAAAATGATTAAATTTTAAATCAAATTCAACCCAATTTTGACTAAATCCAGGTCCACGCCAGATTGATTGAAAAAATTAACACTGCATATTGATTAAATCGAAGGATCTGTGATTAAATTTTCTTATTCAAAATTGATTAACCTAACAATTAATTCTGATTACATCTAAATCAATTTTTATTAAAATTTTCTTCCATAATGATTAAATTTCCATAATACTCTAATCATTTTTTATTAAATCTTAAATCCAATGTGATTGATATGCAATCATCCCCTCTCCGCCCTATAAAGTACCTGATTAGGGCGTTGATTTTATTTATTAAATGACAATACTATAATACATAAGAAAAGGGAACACATTAAAGAACAAACAGATGAAATTATATAAAAGATAGGTAATGCAAATTCCCAAAGCATGGGAATTGTTTGTCCCATATCATAAACAAAAATCCGGGGAGGTGAGGCGTGGACCTGGATTTAGTCAAAATTGGGTTGAATTTGATTTAAAATTTAATAATTTTTTTTTACAGTGTAAAAGTTGAAAATAATTATATGAAGTAAAAACACGAAAATTATTTACTCATCTGTAAATAAATACATAAAACACTAATGAAGACCTGGCATGACAAATCTTTTCTTTGAAAATACATGGAAAATAACTTACATTGGTGCATGAGTTCCTCCAAGGGATTGGATTCAAGATCTGAGATTTTTGCGCATTTCTTTTGTTTTTGAAACATAATTTCACCAACGTGATGTAACAACAAAGTTTTTAAAAGAATATTCGTAAAATTTTAGAACAGGTTGACCACTTCATTCGTTATAACCTCACATTGCACATTGCACTACCACAGAAACCGCCATACCTACTGCCGATTAAATGGACTTTTTGCAGATTGCAGCGGGGTGGATGGATATCGGTACCCCCTTGTGATTAAAAGGTTGCGTACTGCGCATGTGTTGGCGGCTTGGTTTAGAAGTTTTAGTATTTTTTAGTCAGTAGGTGATTGATAGTGATTATTGTGATTATTTTAACAAGGAAATATGATTTAAAACGTTTGTCTTTTTTATGCATTTGATCAGTATCGATTTAAAGTAATCGAGAATGAGTAATTTGTTTGAATCATAACAAAGATTATGAAACTGATTTAGAAAATAATTACAAATTAAATCAAAAAATTTAATCCGGCCAATAAAATCAGACATCTCTTGTGGTTAATCAACTGGATTTTTTACTGTGTATATATATATATATATATATATATATATATATATATATATATATATATATATACTCATATATATATATATATATATATATATATATATATATATATATATATATATATATATATATATATATATATATATATATATATATAGAAAAATGGAAGATTTCTTGGCCTATAGGTAATATAATAAATGTAAATGCGAAGATTTACTTCTTCGCTAGTGCAGCGAAAAGGCCGTGAATGAAAAATAAAAATAATGAGGACTATCTTTGATTCTGGTCTGGGTGACCTCCTGCTATCGATTTCTGGGCCCTTACCCATCAGCGGGCAGGCTTACACCCAGGGTGGCTGAAGAACAGACCACGATTTGACCAGAATCAAAGAGAGTCCTTATATCCAAAATGTTCGGAAAAGATGGGTAAGATGTAGTGGCTCGCGCCAACTAGTTCACCCAGTGTTGCTCCAAAAATGTTTGGCTGCTAACACAATAATACTCGAAAGTATGTCGAATGTCGCTTTTCTCGACGTCGACGGTACAAATGCACCATTGTACAACAATAGTAGAAAAATGGAAGATTTCTTGGCCTATAGGTAATATAATAAATGTAAATGCGAAGATTTACTTCTTCGCTAGTGCAGCGAAAAGGCCGTGAATGGAAAATAAAAATAATGAGGACTATCTTTGATTCTGGTCTGGGTGACCTCCTGCTATCGATTTCTGGGCCCTTACCCATCAGCGGGCAGGCTTACACCCAGGGTGGCTGAAGAACAGACCACGATTTGACCAGAATCAAAGAGAGTCCTTATATCCAAAATGTTCGGAAAGGATGGGTAAGATGTAGTGGCTCGCGCCAACTAGTTCACCCAGTGTTGCTCCAAAAATGTTTGGCTGCTAACACAATAATACTCGAAAGTATGTCGAATGTCGCTTTTCTCGACGTCGACGGTACAAATGCACCATTGTACAACAATGGGTGTAAGCCTGCCCGCTGATGGGTAAGGGCCCAGAAATCGATAGCAGGAGGTCACCCAGACCAGAATCAAAGATAGTCCTCATTATTTTTATTTTTCATTCACGGCCTTTTCGCTGCACTAGAGAAGAAGTAAATCTTCGCATTTACATTTATTATATTACCTATAGGCCAAGAAATCTTCCATTTTTCTACTATTGTTGTACAATGGTGCATTTGTACCGTCGACGTCGAGAAAAGCGACATTCGACATACTTTCGAGTATTATTGTGTCAGCAGCCAAACATTTTTGGAGCAACACTGGGTGAACTAGTTGGCGCGAGCCACTACATCTTACCCATCCTTTCCGAACATTTTAGATATAAGGACTCTCTTTGATTCTGGTCAAATCGTGGTCTGTTCTTCAGCCACCCTGGATGTAAGCCTGCCCGCAGATGGGTAAGGGCCCAGAAATCGATAGCAGGAGGTCACCCAGACCAGAATCAAAGATAGTCCTCATTATTTTTATTTTTCATTCACGGCCTTTTCGCTGCACTAGCGAAGAAGTAAATCTTCGCATTTACATTTATTATATTACCTATAGGCCAAGAAATCTTCCATTTTTCTACTATTGTTGTACAATGGTGCATTTGTACCGTCGACGTCGAGAAAAGCGACATTCGACATACTTTCGAGTATTATTGTGTTAGCAGCCAAACATTTTTGGAGCAACACTGGGTGAACTAGTTGGCGCGAGCCACTACATCTTACCCATCCTTTCCGAACATTTTGGATATAAGGACTCTCTTTGATTCTGGTCAAATCGTGGTCTGTTCTTCAGCCACCCTGGGTGTAAGCCTGCCCGCTGATGGGTAATGGCCCAGAAATCGATAGCAGGAGGTCACCCAGACCAGAATCAAAGATAGTCCTCATTATTTTTATTTTTCATTCACGGCCTTTTCGCTGCACTAGCGAAGAAGTAAATCTTCGCATTTACATTTATATATATATATATATATATATATATATATATATATATATATATATATATATATATATATATATATATATATATATATATATATATATATATATTGGGTGATGACGTTTACACCGTTGACATCGATTGAATTTAAACAAACAACGCCTTGGAAATTGTTAAGCACTCTACGTGTTGTCACGTCACGTGCTTAAAACACACTCGTTTCGCAACTTGTTTAATAAATAGCTTTTATTGCCAAGTGAGCTCAGTTTTAGTTCATCGTTATTTTAAGTGTAAAACATTAGCGTCTAGATTCACTAAGATGGTTTAAAATTTAGTACTGGTTTTAATTAAAATCTAGTTGATCAGTTGTGATTTGACAGGTTTTTGTCCTGTCATTGTTAATAAGTCGTCATTAAAAACTTATGAATTATTCTGCTATTTCAGCGATTTGCTTGGTTTCCAAAGGATTTTCATCTTGAAACGAGTGGCTAGAGTGAATTTAGTTCTATTATTGTCGAAAGTACGTACTAGAATTGCCCGTTTTTTTATAAATTTTCGAAAAACCTCAGAAACAAATTTATAGCATAAAACTCAGTTGTCTTATTCTTACCCTTGTCAATTTAAATAAAACTATTGGTTGTCAAATTAGACCGGACTAGCATTGGAGAATCTGAGATTTATATTTATGCAAAAATTGCCAAGGATAAAGCAAAATTTTAATAATAATAATATTTAATTTTACCCAAGCAAACCCAAGCCAACCCAACTGAATCAAAATTATTTAATTTTACTTAAATTTAAGTTGAAAGTAATTTTACGTACCAGAATAGAAAAAGAATACGTACCAGTTTCAGTGAAATAATAAATCGTTTACAGTGAGTTAGATAGTAATGCCACAGTGCATAATACGATCTATAGCACTTTGAAACAAGAACTGCAGTAAATTCCTTGCTTTAGGTAAAGGTCATTAACCATTATCACGTAACAATGTCCTTTAAAGATACAATCATATCAAATTGTTGCAAGAGAGTTAGGTTTACTATCTGTCTGTTAATTTCCATTTCAACTGCCCCTTGAACCGAATTATCTAGTACACAATTGGCATTATTTACTTGAGCCTAATTCCTCCTATATTGCTTTAGGATTCAACACGAGAACCTACATTAATGGCCTTAGATGTTAGTGTTAACAAGATAAATACCAAACTTCATTATTAGTTAAGGTCAGGTTACATTAATAATTTTCAGACGTCACGTGTTTTGCGCAATTTTCTAGAAAAAAATGCAGAAACTTCAACTAATTTCTATGCAGATGGAGCGCTTAATGAAACAATAAATAAACAAATTTTAGGTGGCGGGATAAAAGAGTTACAGTGCTCTGTTCTGACTGGCGAGGATCGGAAAATGGCAAGTAATTCTTTTGAATTTTTTTTAGGTGGAAAAATGCCATTTGCAGGCCCCTCTTTGGTGTCTAATAACTTGAAAACAAAATGTCGCGTCGGATCGAAAAACGGATTTATAAGGTAAACTTCAAAATCTCAGGTACTTTCTATTTGCAAAACATTTACCTAAACCTGCAATCACTGGAAAATTGATATATTTGGGAAAAACTGGAAATTTCGATTTTTAACCCAAATATTTCACGGTTTTTAATTTTTTGTGGGGTCAGAATGGTTCAAATTAAAATACCATATATGTCATCGGAAAGAGCTCGTCAAAATACATGATATCCATATTTTTTAGTTTCTTCATTCTTTATAGGAAGGGAGCAATCGCCGGCCTTGTTCCCAAGAAGTACTTGTTAAAGCTTTTTTATGAAATTCGTGAAAAATTATGTTTGTTAGGGATCCAGTAAAGTAAAAAAAAATGCACAGGTAATATATAATACGTCCAGTATTTTGGACAACAGGCCTTAATCCAGTACAACTGTTTACATATGAAATTCAAAAATCATTGTGTTTCTGGACAAATTCATAAATAAACTTTACATTTTACACAGTAAAATCTTGTTTTTTTTTTTTGTACAGCCTCGATTTCGGCACCACATATACGAATTTTTGTCATTAACGCTACATCCTGGCAAATGTTCATTATTGCTCAGTTTGCCTGACATCCTTTGGTGGTACCTCTATAACTTTGCCTCGTTTCGTGGGTGGATAATCTGGGGGAGATCTAACTAAACAGTGTCAAAATGTTCATATTCTTTCTCGTTGTTCTGCCGATCCTATTCTTCGAATGTGGCCAAATCAACGTCGCCTGGCTCTTTAGACAATTCTTCATCATCGCTCACATAATTGCTGTCGTTCACAATTTCTTCATAGTCAATCTAAAAATAAATTTAAAGCCATTAACCAAGTACAAAGTAGAACACACAATTAAAAAATATATATTGACTGAATCAACCAAACTAGCCTCAATGCCCAATGTACAAAATAATGTACAAGAAATATAAGTGGTCCATACACAGGGGCTATCCAATATTATTACCTACAAAAGTTTTCAACACCCATCAACTTAGTTATCTTATTGACTTCAACTTAGTACTAATCAAATTATGATACCAAAAAGCAAAACTTGCCGAATTTACCTTAGGAAGCCATAACTAAACTCACAACATGTGCAACGGCTTATACAAACTGACGCCAGTCCACTGTTGTCAGTATTTTAGCATGCATAAAAGACACAGGGCTTGAAACCGTGATTTATTGGATTGACGCCGCAATAGAATTATTTGCAAAATGTGCAGCGGACTGAACCAAAGGAGCGAAGAGGATAAATTTAGATTTTTAAACTTTTTTGCCCTCGACATCGGTACATTTGAATCACTCTGTATTTTTTCCTATCTAGTTCTTTCCCAAATTTTCAACACTATCTATAAAGGGATAATCACACTTTAAAATAAATACCGAATGGGTTGGGTTATTCAGGAGCATACTTAAGGGGTAAAAACCGAATTCTCTTGATTTTTTCCTAGAAATCCTATTTTTAACCGACATTATTCTACACTGTTTTCCTTATTTAGTGATTATTTTTGATTGTTTTATACGTTAATTATCTAAGAACACCTCCCACTAATTTAAATCGCTTTTTTTTTCATTAAAGTTGTAACTAAATAGGTTTATTTGCATCGGGGACATGCAAAATTTACGAATTTTCGAAGATTGCCATGAAAACTGAGAATTGCGGTTTATTTACTCGAAATCATTAACACATGATGTGTCAAAATTTCGCAAAAATTCTCTGCTTTTGTTGCAAAATTGAAAGGTTCCTGGACCGATTTCGGCTTGAAATATACATGAATAAAATTTTAGGAACCTTCTACTTTATGTGCAGGGATATTTCATTGGATGAGTTACGCATTAAATGCTATTTTTATTCACTTTTCGATTACCCTACAACACTGGAATTCGCCATGTACTCATTATGAGTCATAATCATAGAAAATCCATTATTTTTTTATTAATAAAGTCCTAAATAAATGGATAACAACATTTAATTTATGTAGAGAACAGGAAAAAAAATATTTTAGATTTATTTGGGTTATATGCATATCCTGCTCTAGTATACAAAACTGAAAGCCGTTCTCAAAAAGTAGGTGGAGGACCATATAGTTTGCAGGGTCATAAATAACTTGCGAATCCCTGATTGTTCGAAAACGTAAATATTGCTATCTCTACTTGATTCTAAATTACGATTATTACAAATGATATTACATTGTATTTTATATTAATAATAATAAGTATTTGACCAATAAAGTCATTTTAATTCGGAAATTTAATATGATTCTAGTCTGATGTTAATTTATACAGTTAGTTTAATTGCAATGTAATATTTATGAGATAAATCGTTATAGAGCCTGATTATTACTATTATTTACAACGATATATTTAAATACCTATTAATGTTTAATTACGTGTTTTGATATCACATTTTGCTGGACGCTAATCACCTTAAAAATTGTGAAATTCGGATATTAATTTGATAAATAACATAAACCACATTTTATGCGTTTTAATAATTTAAATTTTATAGTAAGAAATTATTTATCATTGTACTTTTACATTCGTTTATAAAAATAACAGAGGTATTTTCATTAATTTTTTACTTAAAAAGCTTGAAAATTACTAATTGTAAAACTCTGCTGATGAAATTGTACAGGCGATTATTTGACCAAAACTAAGAAAAACTTTCTTTTTTTTATCTGAAACGTAGACGTATGCCTCAATCCTAAGTACTAACGTATCGTGAGCGTCCAATGAGAAGGGAATTGACACAGAATTTAAAGGATTGGGGGTTGGGAGGGGAAGAAAACACCTGCAGGCAATTTGTTCCATAATCTGGAGACCCTAGGTATGAATGAGCGAACGGCTTTGGTAGCTTGACAGTAGACGAATGCATAAGTAACGCGCCTCTTGTTATATTCTTAGTCATGGGAGGAATTATAGCGGCTAGTTCTTCAGAGCAAAATCCGTGGAAGTATCAGTAGAAAAGGGATAAATCCACAACTGATGAGAGCAAGAAGGGTCTTTTCTTGTAAGGACTGGTTCATTGATGGATCGAAAAGTGTCCTTTGGGATATAATCAAGGATGTTAAGTGTCAAAGGTGATGCCGCTCCCCAGATGTGGGAACAGCACTCTAGGTTAGGTCAAATTTGGAAAACATATACAGGGTGTGAAAGTATTTTTCGGCTTCAAAGAGAAAACCAAGCTTTTTAGCTTCTGGTGTAGCTATTGAAGTAATGTGTTTCTGCCAGCTGAGATCATGGTCTAAAGCGATGGCAACAAGATCGAACGTTTCATTTTTTTGTAGGGCTTGGCCATTCATGTGGATGAGGTACGTGTTTCCGAATTGTATGCGTGACAGGGAGCAAGACTGGGTTTTGGAGGCGTTGAACTGAACAAGGTTTTTGGCACCCCACCCTAAGATTAATGGAAGCTCTTGGGAAAGGGATTATCCAGGTCTTAATTTGAGACTTGTCTGAAAAACTGAATGTTGGAATGAAGAGTACTATCGTCAGCGTGAATGTGGATGGACTTGGTAGTTAAAGAGAGCAATTCATTAATGTGAATAATAAATAGGCTTAGTGCTAGGACTGAACCTTGGGACACGCCGGCGTTAATAGGATGGAAGTTAGATGAGTGACCGTTCACCACGACAGATATATGCGGATTAGAGAAAAATTTACCGATCCAGGTACGTAGTTTGGAAGGAAGTCCGTCAAAAGGTAGTTTATTTAGGAGTGCGGCATGCCATATTTCGTCAAAGACAACAAGACATATCAAGGGCAATAATCTGAGAATTCGCCATTAATTGCGAAGGCGTCTGAAATTGTTTCATTTCTGAGGTACAGGATGATAAAATTTTAATTTTCATTTGTTTATTTTTATTCTTTTACTTTACCAAATAAAATAGAAATTCACCGGGCATCGACCACTGAATGACAAAATGAGACAATCATTTCGAAAGATATGTCAACTTAACATATAAAGCACGTGCCCGCTAATCAGGAGAAGAGCCGCCCTTTACAGATGAAACGTAAAAGTAAATATCTTATCTCATTCCGCCTTAATTCAAACTTTGTTTAACAATTGTTAGTTATTTAATTAACAAATTTTATCTTTTTCAACTCGCATTTAGCCTCATGGCCTGTAATGCGAGCCCAGAGACTATTGTTTAATGAAGCATACAGGGTGTACATTTATAACGTACCACCCTTAATTTTTCAGCCCTTCTACAAAATATGGAAATATGCAAAAACACGTCAATTTTATTTTGAAGGAGGGCATTTTTAGGTCGCGTAAAAACTGTGAACAAAATTGGGTGTCAATTTAAACATTTCATGATAATTTTTCAAGATTATTTTAACTTTGACTGACACCACTACTTTTTGGTAACCCTATCAAAGAAGATGAGGGAAAAGGGGCCTTTTCGCATAGCTTACAGGGTCAGTGAGAAATTTTTCAGATAGCTTGAAGATGTGGTGAAGGTGATGATTTCGTAATTTTAAAATTTTCTTTTGAAGTTCGCTGGAGAAACCCACTGAAAAAGCGAGCTTAAAGTTACAAATAATTAGTACGTTTTTAGATAGATTATATACATTTAAAATCGATTTGAGTGCACTTACAGTTTTGATTATCCAAGTCTGCATGCGGCAGATTCCAGATCAATTTAAAAGCGTTTAAAAATTTTGATATTTGACGGCTGTCACGATTTAGAACATAAAAGCTTAAAATGACATGAAATTAATTGTGAATTATATATTTAAATAAGTTTTTCTTACATTAACAGTTCTCATACACATGAAATTTGTAGATTAGCAGCAATTTACTTACTGCCAGTTCAGTTTTCAGTTCGTAAGCACTTTTTCATGATATCAATCCCAATATGATCCCAAAAGTCGGCGAATCGACCTTTTAACTCCAAACGATTTCAATACTAGTTTTCATGCAGTATTCAAAACTGTATATATATTCAAATCGATTTATAACCTTCATGAAAACGTACCATATCTAAAATAAAAGTTTGATCTCAAACTAAATACCATAAGATATTTATATCAAATTGCACAGAAAATTTATTCAAGGATTAAACTAATGACTTTGCCACAGGTACTCTTAACGTCAATTAATTTTATTACTTGAGTTTTGAGTCGTGAGCAACAGACTGTAAGTCCCACATGTTTCTTGTAAGGGTGGCGGCTATTCTCCCGACCAGCGGGCACATATCTTATGTCTTCATTCGACATATTATCTTCCATAATGCCTCTCGTATGTTATTCAGTGGTCGATGCCCGGTCCATTGCCAAGTTAAACAAAATCAAGCTGACCGCTAATGACGCCACAAAGTTGACTGAACAACAATTGAAATCCCAAAATTTAGCTGTGTTGTACTTTATTTTTTGTGTTAAAAGTATTAAGTCACTTGTCGTCAGTTTGTTAGTAATTTTTAAATTCATTGGCACAGAATAATATTTTCCATATAACGATGGATAAAGCCGAATCAAACATTAACAGGCATTCCCTTGCCGTTACTATGTTTCGCAAGCTACGTACTTAAAATGTAGTTTCCAAGAGTGAAAAATGGTTGCTCTTTCCATTTCTGATGTTAATTTCTCCCTAGGTACTCCCGGGAATCCAAAATGGCGAATTGAAAAGGAGTAATTTTGAGACTGTAAACACAGGCCAGAATACTGCAGGCAAATATTATTTATTTTCTTCACTCGCAGCTGAGGTATCAAAAAGACTAATGCCACCGGCTGTGGGTAGCCAAATATGTATTTTGCATTCAGAGATTCTAAAAAATTATTGAAATTACATAATTTAGCTTTGTTCTACTTTATTTTTTGTGTAAAAGACATCAAGTCACTTGTTGTCGTCCGTCCGTCAGTTATTTTTAAATTTGTTGGTACAGAATAATCTTTTCCATATAAACATGCGCTGTTATGTACTGCTACTCCACAAAAAATTTAATTTCTACTTTTCTCTACATAAAATAATATACGATAATAATATATGCATTTATTATTTGTGTTAATTTTTGTGAAAAAGCAGCTATGAGCAATGCACGAGAAGAACAAAATACATAAAATTACATTTTTATAATGAATGCCGACCTAGTTGTTTTATAACATAGTCAGTCTAATATCCTATCCATTAATTTTCATCCAATTTCTGCCGGTTTTTTATAAATAATGGTTGGCAATTTGAAATCCTTCCTGAAATACTTGGAAATAATTTTTTACCGAGACGAGTAGCTAAATCTCTAACATTATATTTAGTTACGGATATCTAGGTACACTATTCACTGACTGATTATATAAAGAGTTAAACGTTTATTTAATAACATAATTCAAAAACGTACAGCTTGGTATAGAACATTTGGAAGATGTGAGCTTTTCTTAGGCTTAAAGCCTCTTTACAATTTTTTAAAAAATTATAGTAGATTTAAAAAAAAAACTGACTGATCTAATTTGCTAGTCAAAGTTTTAAACTGGCAAGTGTCGGAATAAGGATAAGATAACCAAAACTAACCAAGTTTTCTGATGCGATTTTTTTTTATCAAGAAATGGGTATTAGACTGGTCAACAATTCTCGACTTGTTTTTTTGTTAGGAGATTTGGATATTATTCCTGATAAACATTTGCTCGCTGAGTGCGAATGGGATCATAGAATCGTATTACTTAAAGTTCTTAAGACGAAAAACAGCGCTGTTCACACTTTTTGATCCCTTATACTAACTCCGAATGGTACGTGCTTAAATTGAAGAGAAAGACTCGTAGTTTTTAATACAACACTAATACATATATACCCAAGCAAAACTTGTTGAGTAGAAGTTTTCAACATAATGAGAGGTATAAGATTCTATACTATTTTTTATATTCCGTCTTGCTGGATCGACCATCAACAGGCATTCGCCTACCGTCACTAATTTTCGCAAGCTACATCCAAGAGCTCAAACAATTGCTTTTTCCGTGTCTAATGTTAATTTCTCCCTAGGACCCCCAGGTAATCTAAAATGATGGATTGAAAGTGCATAATTTTGAAACTATAATCACAGGCCTGCCTGTTTTTATTTCGTTTTGTATCCATATAGCTTTTTCCACTGGAATCAAATCAAGTCGCAGAATTTAACTATAATATCAAATTTCCGAGATATCCCACCTTATCCCAAAAAATCTGATTTTGAGGCCTACTTTCTGATCATATCAATGTATATGATCTATCTATGTTCTTATAGAGATGATGTCAATTCTGACATCATCTCAATCCATCCACGTCTATCTATGCTTCATAGACTTCCAAAAAGCATTTGATCTAGTAAAACACGAAAAAATGATGACAATTTTACAAACCTGTAACATACTCGTAGGTGGCAAGGATCTACATATAATTTTTAGGTTTATACTGGAACCAGACTGCCAAAATAAAGATTGAAAATCAAATATCTAAAGAAATATAGATAGAAAAAGGTGTCTGGCAGGGATGTATCTTGTCACCTTTGCTGTTCAACATTTATTTAAAAGAATTTTTAATAAAGCACTTTCTGATACAGGAAATGGAATAACAATAAATGAAGTACGTGTAAATAAGCTCCGATACGTAGATGACACTTTCGCCATGGTGAAGAGCGAAAAGGGCCTCCAAAGGCTTATGGACCGAATTATAAAAAACGGATGTGAGGAATAGGGCATGAAACTGAATACAAAGAAAACAAGAACAATGGTCGTCAGCACAAATCCTAACAGTACTAAATAATAATAAATATGAGAGTTAACCAACAAAAGCTGGAAAGGGTATCCAAAATAACATACTTGGGTAGGATAATTAATGAAGATTGGGACCATTCTATCAAAATACGCTCGAATTGAAAAAGCACACAGCTGTTTTAATAAAATGCGCAGGGTTCTTTATAACTGCAGATTGAGCTTTAAAACACGAACAAGAGTGCTAAAATACTACGTATTCTCAGTAATGCCATATGGTATACTAGCAGCAACACTCACAGAAGCAACTGAACAAAAATAGAATAATTCGAGATGTGGTGCTACCGCCGAATGTTGAGAGTTCCCTGAACATCGCATACTACAAACGAAGAAATACTAAATATAATGGAAAAAGAAAGATAAATAATTCTAGCAATCAAAGAAAGAACGAACACATACTTCGGCCACATTATGAGAAACGAAAAATACGAACTCCTACGACTCATAACGAAAGGAGAAATAAAGGGTAAGAGAGGACCAGGAACTCCTGGATTGAAAACTAAAGGCAATGGACCAGTATGTCATCCGCTGAACTCTTCAGAGCGGCAGTAGATAAGATCAGATGGGCTAACGTGATCACCAACGTCTTGAGAGGATAAGGCACACTGAGAAGAAGAAGTAGTTTGTTTGATTTCCTGATAAATTTTGTCTTGGAACTTGTTAATAAAATGTAGTCCCATTATTGCGAAAAATACACATTTAGTTGCCATTTGTTTCATAATTGTGCAATGAGACTCAGAAATAAATTATAGTTCAAAACTTAGTTGTCTTATTCTCTCACTTGTCAGTTTAAATCCTTTAGGCCTGTCTTACGACTTATTTTTATTTTAGCATTATTTTAGCTCGACAGGCTGTCTTGCCGAAACATGCCAAAATCAATGATTTCATACCACTGTATTTATACCTTCTTACAAACGACACAAATTTAGAAGGTAATTTATAGTCTATTCAGAAATATATCATGTTATATATTATTTGTGTTCGTCGTAAAACTAAAATTGGCGGTTCCGAAATCTGTTCAGAATAATGATTATTTAATGGCAATAAATAATTTGTAGTATATTTGAAAGTGCTCCATACAGAAATCTAATTCTAACAATAGGCAGGTTTGAAGAACAATAATTTAAATCTATTTTATGCTATATAAGTAAAATATTTATTACTATTACCTATAATACGCCTACATTCCCAGATATTTCCATTTTTTCGACAAAAAAAGTAATAGTTTTATTTCAACCGTAAAACTTTTAAAATTTGCATTTGCTATTAAAAATCCATCGTCCTGAATTATAAAATATCCTTGTTTTTTTATGTCCAACAAAAATAATGATTTTAGCTTTATATACAATACAAACATTGATTTAATTCCTATAAAGGAAAATGATTCATAAATAAGGCACATTTCTTTTGAGTCGAATAAAATAAAGTATTTACTCTTCCAATAAAGCCACATATTATTTTGCTTAGGTTCCTGCGTCTTCTTTGAAACCAGGATTGTGTTGACATTTTTTCCTTTTAAGTAGCTGAAAAATTTCCATTCGCATAATATAGGAAATACAGTCTTTTGATAAAAACATAAATTAGCGAAATATTTTATAAAACAAGAAACATTTTTCGTATTAAAATATTAGATTGAATTAATAAAAATCCGTAAAACAATCTACCGCCGCCTTGTGCTTAAATCACGATCATAATGAATAAATGCTAAATTCACTTTTTAGTAAATAAATCACAAAATAGATTTAAAATTAAAAAATAATCTTAGTTATAAATTATGTAAGACGTTTTGTAGCTTTTTAATTAAAACTTCCCAGCAATATCACAGTATTAAAGATGCTTCTATGCATATCACCAAAATATTTGCGATAAACCCTAAAATATTTATTTAGTATGAAAATACGGCCTGAAACTATGGACTATCCGTATTTACATACTGTCCGGCTACAAAGGCCGTGAGGCAACTGTTTGTTGTAAACTAATTTAGTTTTTAAGACCTAGAGATACAATGCTCGTGAAAAGATTTTTTGGGATTTCAGTTATTATTTTTAACATCAAAGGATTCTCTCAAAAAACAATATATTAATTGATTTGTTTTTAATTAAAATTACCGATATTAAAAAGCAATACAAAATGTTTAGAGGTTGTTGCTTTTCAAAACAACCCTTAATCGATTAAACTTTGTTAATTGTTAGATATGTTTGCTGCGTTTTTTACGAAAAATATTTGGCAATCAAGTAGTTTTGTATTTTTATGCTTTGTTGATTGTTGATTTCTAGGAGTTGAAAACTTTATAATTAGTAAATTTATGACACCATTAAAAAACCAACAAAATGGGCGTTACCCTTATCCAAGTTATTAAAGTTATTATAAAGAGTGTAACACAAGTCTGGAATGCTCTAAATGTCTTTATTATCTGATAAGTCTTAAGGCTGTGCTCATGGGCGCCCATAGAGTAAATTTCAGGGGAGGGGCCACCAGCCAAAAACCGTATGTCACAAAAACACAAAGTTGTGCAGTTGTTAAAAACATCGGTAACGCTTATCCATCTATTCCGGCGGATCATGCATTTTTTTTTATCTAAGACATCCCACGTAGACTTCAAGCCTAAGTACTAACGCACCGTGGGTGTCTGAAGAGAAGGGAAATATAGTCTATTGCATTGATGAAGGAAATTTATGAAAATCTGAGGACACCGTTGCAAAAAATTAACTTCATTCAATATTTGGGAATCATTTGTGATGATTTTAAAGGGATTGCGATAATGGGGATGCAGCAAGGGTATACAAAATATTGCTGTTTATTGGATAGTCTCGACAAAGAGAATCATTATAATAATATTAAGAAAGATTGGCTGTCAAGAACATCCTTTCAACCAGGGACTCAAAACATAGAGCGACCTCCTTTGGTGAATCGACAAAAAATTCTTCTACCTCCTCTTCTCTTTTAGTTAGGTTTGATGAAAAACTTCGTGAAAGGAATGAATCACGAAAAAGAAGCATTTATCCGAGAAAAGATTCCTAAATGAAGTGAAGCTAAAATAAAAGAGGAAATATTTGTTGGTCCTCAAATCAACGAAGTAATGAAAGATGCCAATTCTGAGGATAAACATGGTCGAAAAAGAGACGTGGAGATCAATAGTAGCAGTTTTTAAGAATTTGTTGGGAAACAGAAAGGCCGACAATTACAAAACATTAGCGGAAGACATGTTGGATGCATTCAGAGTAGCGGGTTGCAAGTTGTCATTAAAAGTTCACATGATGCACTCGCATTCAAATTTTTTTTTCGACGAAATATGTGTGACGTCAGTGACGAACATGGAGAACGGTTTCATCAAGGCATTTAAGGAATTGAACGGAGTTTCCAGTGCAAGTGGAATCTTGTCATGCTAGCAGACTATTGTTGGACTTTGAGGAGAGAAGCAGTAAATGTTATTTATAAACGAAAATCACAGAGTCAAAAATATTTTAGTTCATAATTAGGTAAACTCGCAATAAATGTATTTTTATGTTGCAAAATTTTGTTTTAATACATTTCTAAGAAAATCGAATCAACTTCAAGTAATGTTCATGATATACCATCTTTATACAAGGGCTTCTTTTAAAATCAGTTAACGTAGTTTGGGGATCAGACAAAAATTTCACTTTGTTGACCAGTGATTGCGGAAAATGCGTACTAAAATTGACCTTTCCTTTATAAATTTGATAATAAGCTCAGAAACAAAATCATAGTATAAAACCTAGTTGTCTTATTCATACACTTGTTACTTTAAAACTTTTGTTTGCCAAATCAGACCGGTCCCTTATCATTTCATATTATGGATAAAAACACACTATATGGAATAATTTATTAGAATCTAACTCCTAAACCTTGGCAAAATAATGACTAACTAACCAACTTTGCGAGAACATACAGATCACGTTTACATCCCTAGGATACTAAATTATAAAAGATAATCTTAATTTTCCTTAAAGACCGTCACAGACGTTCGCACTTGCCTAATTTCTAATGGTCCCCATATTCTCGAACATGTTGGTCGTTTTGCACACGTTTGTTCAAATATAATTGAGGTCCTCATAAGGGATGGCAATTATTTTAACTTTCACCGTATAACGTTTTTGCTTGTATGAATTTAATTTTTTAAGGATCCAAAATAAGTAGAGGTTTTTTGACTCAGTTTAATTAAGAAAAAAAACCTCTGTGTATTAACTGCTCTTTTTTATTACGCAATTATGGAGATTGATGAATTAAGAAAAGCTACACTTAATATTAATTAGTATGGTTCGAAATTGTTTTTTTTTTCATTAGCAAAGAAAGTTGAATAAACACCTGGACATATAGTCGTCTCAAGTTGTGCGAAAATTGGTTTTTAGTGTCATATTGTAGAAAAAGTCTTTTGCGGTTGTTTGCGTACATAGGGCAGTTCCATTCCCTACATACCCTCAGAGCATACCAACTGTTTTGTGTGGAGATTCTTGTACTGAAATAAAAATTTGACTTTGTTTTTTTTTTGTTTTACAAAATATCGGCACAAATTAATTTTTATGTTCTGAGAACTCATAGGTGTAAATAAATTTCCAGCCATTTTTGTGCTGACAGAGTATATTAAAATGTGCCCTCAGTCCTCTCTGAAATTTTTTTTGTCGAGGTAATCCTTATTAGGATAGAATTTTTGCAATTAGATTAAATAAATTTCCGAAAATATCGATCACTAACTAGTTATAAATAAAAGTATACCATTATGGTATTTCCCATTAAAATATAATTAACACAGCCCATCCACAATACAACCCTTCTCTGCAAATTGACTTACTATACCTGTTGATAACACCGGCACACAAAAAAAAGTGGCCTGTACATTTGACCAGACCCATCTACCTATATGTATTTTGATGCGCTGAATCCAAATCCGAAGTCTGTTTGGCCCGTACACCCTCAAAATTTTGAGTAAATTGCGAAGAAACGCTGAAAATGGCTAAAAATTGCGAAAAATTGCCGTTATGAAAATGAAGAAAACTTTATTGAACTAGATCAAGTATGTTTCTTATGTATTTTGATGCGCTGATTCCAAATTCAGAATCTTTTAATCTCGATCATTCATATCAAAAATCGTAAAAAATAGCAATGGGTAGCAGAAAATAGCAAAAAATAGTATTGTTCTTACGTACCAATGAGTACTTTTATTACGTATGTGGGAGTGATTTCTTGTAATATTATACTCTACAGATGCCAAGTTACCCCCTAATGTAGAGTTGAAGTCGCTTGATGACGACGCCTGCGGGCCTGCTTTCTCACCCTGACCAGACGCCGATACTGGGGTTCCGAATCCCTGCATCGTAAAGCACTTATCGCATATGCCTGCCATGACGGCATACACGCCGTTAACTAGGGGACTCCGCCAGACGGTTCTGTTGCCCACCGTCACCACGTGGAGGTGCCCTGGTTATAGGCACAAGTAATCAGTCTCCGAAGTTGAATTGCAATTTCTAGCTATTTTTAGCAGTTTTTCGCAATTTACTCAAAATTTTGAGGGTGTACGGGCCAAACGGACTTCAGCGCATCAAAATACATATAGATAGATGGGTCTGGTCAAATGTACAGACCACTTTTTTTGGGTGCCGTGTAATCTTAATAAAATTATGTAGTACCTATTTATGGGAACAAAAGGCTGATCTGATACAATATTTAAGGAAAAAAAGGTGTTTTCATACAGGTAAAATTTTTCCTACAAATTTTGACATGAAAGTCGATGAATAATACCTCACTGGCATTCGAATACAATTATTCTTTATCACCCTGAAGTGTAGTTAATTGCTCATAAATTTAATTATTTTTTGAGATAAAAAATAGAGATGTCAATTTATTTTTGTGTTAATTTTCAGTTAAATAAGTTAGTTGTTTGGTAAAATTATTTTGTTTCATATTATATGTGACCCTTTGTAACAGCCGTAATTAGTACAAGTAGAAAAGTTAAGGTGGACTGGCTGCTTCTATATTCCACTATGTTATTTGAAGGGGAACACAGTGTTTGATGTGCAGTGTGTAACTCTGAATTTATTTGTACAAAATCATGTCACGGCGAGCGACATGTCAAAGGTCCAAAACATTTAGAGAAGATGCGATCTCATTCGGGGCCATCCGCATCTAGAGAATATGATGTATTACATGCAGAGTTGGATTTGTGTGAAGCTTTTGTTGCACCTGACATTTTTGTCTATAAAATGAATAATCCAGCTATGTATAAAAATACTGCTACCATAGAATATCAGAACGAATCTGCTCTTCGTAAAAGTTATGTGGATAAGGTATACTCAAAAACTATTGACAAAGTACGACACAATATTAAAGGAAAAAAGTTGTGGTTTAGCGTCGATGAAACCACCGACATCAAGGGACGATACGTTTCTAATATTATAGTTGGGCCTTTGAATCCTATAGAAGCTGAAAACTCATATGTAACCACAAGTATTTTTTTTTCTAAAACCAATAGTAAGACAATAGCTCAACAGCTGCAGTACAAAGTATTAGTTTGTTCTTTCCATATACGAATATTCGTAAAAACGTTGTTTTTCCAAATTCCATTGACTTTACATGTCTAGCTCATGCCTTGCATATAACATGTGAAACGATACGTTACGTCTAGCCAGTTATTAATACTTAAAAAAAGTTTTTCCGATATCACCCGCGCGAATAAATAAATTTAAAGAAATGTGTCCTAGGGTTCCATTGCCCCCACAACCTGTTATTACCAGATGGGGATATGGCTGTCAGCCGTTATATATTACCATACAAATGACAACATCTTAAAAATGATTTATGAAAATTTAGGATATACTCCAAATGTGAACGAACAGTTGGAGATACAAATCTTCCCCCTTTAGACTCATTTTCATTTATTTCAGACAACCATAGATAAGCTTAAAGCATCTCCAGTCAAAATTGGTGATAAATTAAAAGTGTATATTTCAAAAATCTTGAAAAGAAATCCAGGATTTTCCGAAAAAAAATATATTCTCGAAACGCTGAAAACCAAAAATACTCATAATTATTCTTGTTTCGCTCCTGTTACAAGCTGTGATGACGACAAGAGCTTTCCTAGACTTAAAGATACTGCTAATTATAAACGAACTCTTTTTTTACTGAAACGAACTGAAAAATGTTAATTATATCATGTAATGCCAATAAATTGTAATGGTCTCAGTTTGTTTTCATTTTATATTTATTAAGAAAAAATATGTTCACGGCTCCCCTGAACTTACACATTTGAAGTTAACAAGCGATGAGTCATTGGCTCGAGCTTCTTTCTTTTTCCGTTCCCTATTATTTTTCAGCAACAAACTGGAAAATAATTGAAAAAACGCCCTAAAGCTAACTTTCTGACGTCGCGTCGCTAATAGAATAAAATATAGCGACCTCAAAACCTACATAATATTTTCTTACAAGCTTAGAATCCCTTTGTATTGTAAAAACTGGCCTCAATCACTAATATCAAAGTTTGGTTGGCCTCGCGTTCCTACAAGGTGGTCCAAGAAGTTTGCAGTAAATGTGATTTTTTCTTATTCAGTTTATTGAAATGTAGAACGAAAAATCGGCGCATACCTAAATACTAAACTAACCCTCAAAAGTCAAAGAGCATACAGAGAGGAAAGAAGAATTTGAGAATTGCTACGGCGTAACATTTCCTTCCATTTTTGTGACATGAATCCGCGAATCTATATTTGGCCATAACCTTTAACTCGAAACAATTTTTCACTTGTCACTCTTAAGCGACTTTGCGAGTTTCCGTTTCTTCCCTGATTGCTGTTTGACTTCCTGTGATTCTGATAACTTCGTTTCTAGGTATTCAGTAAAAAAGAGTTATGATTAATTTAAAGTTATTGAAGTTGGTTTCAAATTCTGATAGTAACTATTACCGATTTTACAACACAAGGGATCTCGAAATTTACATGACAAAATTCCGCAGGTTTCAACGTCCCTACCTCTTTTTTTTTTGTTTAGTGACAGCCCACGAAGGGCGGGTCCTAAGTACCATGTACCGTGGGTATACGTAAAAAGTCCGTGTCACACATTCTGTAGGAATTTCACCAGCCCTTGAAGTGGGTGTGTCGGATGGTACTTCCTCGGCCGAGAAAGAACTCACTCCAATATAACCTTTCTTCTTTAAAGCGATGAGCCACGATGTTTCCAGACGGTCACCCATCTAGGTATTAACCGTAAAGGGCGGCGCTTAACTTCACTGTTTGGGCAAAGAATGGCCCGACCAGTAAAATCAGATGTCGCTTAGTCCATAAAGTCTTGAACTCTTATATGATTTATAAAACTATGATGTTTGATTCTAGCTATAAATTTCTCTGTACGAAGTTTTATCAACTTGATTTATGTCCAAGGAAAATGGCGTTTAAAATTTTAAGTGAAATGTCACTCCACTTAAAAGGCAACATAAAATCTGTTTCATCATAATAAAGTTGAAATGAGAACTATACTTTTTAATAACACTTTTCATTAAAATGCAGTTTAATAAAATTGTTTCATTAGACTTAGTTCTGCAAAAGCCGGGGCATACTCAAAATTTAATAGAGTAAACATCTCGTGATCTGCTGCAATATTTATGCAGCTGCCGGCGACCAAGACATTTAGGTTTACATTAATAAATCAAATCACTCATTTAATTAATGCATAGGCTTATTGGATCGAGTGTTTGCTGTCTCTATTTATTAAACAAATTGTTTTATACAGATCTCCACACTTTTAAAAGTATTGCTGTCATTGCAACTAATAGGCATCTGGGATCTTTTGGAGGGAATGAGGCTAAACCAAGTTTATAAAAATAACTTAGCCAAAAAATAATAATTGACAGACGTAACAGAATAGAAGTGAATATTTACTTAGTTCCTAAATCAAAAGGGTAATAAAGGCTATTCTTCCGACCAGCGGGCACATGTCTTATCTCGACATTTCTTCTCCATCATTTTGTCATTCAGAGGTCAATTCGGTGGTCAATTGCTAAGTCAACATAACTCGGCTTACTCCGTAAAGTTAAAGCAAAACTAGCTGACCGCAAATGACTCTACAAAATTTATTGAACAACAAAGTGTCTAGCCACCGTAAAGATGAGAATGCATCTTTCAATAAAACCGGATTTTCAGTCATAACAAGCTTTTACTCTATAAAATGATATTAAAACCACTTTGCCCCACGGAATACAGCTCTGGGACTGCAAAAAGAGTAATATAAAGCTTATCCTAACATTGCGAAACAAAGTATTAAGGAACATCGTTGATGCACGCTGAAACATTAGAAATGGCGACCTTTACTGGGACCTAAAAATGGAGTTTGTGAAGAGTGTGTGGAATATTACGTACAATGATGTTCAAATCGTCTTATTTTTAAAGCGGATTTTGTTAAACTAAATCTTCGACCCTGCTAGTCCGTATTACTTTACTCACCCTACTTTACGACAGTATTAAAAATCTTGCAATTTAGAAAATATGAAAGTATACTCTTCTTGACAAATTAGATATAGGTACCAGTGCCGTAGCCCGGTCAGAAAGAAAGAATTTAATTAAAATATTTAAAAATGACAACAAAATTGTTTCAATCTTCATTAAATTTTTATTTATGAACATGACAATTGTTTCGACAACACAGTGTCTTCTTCGGATGGTTGGTGTAAACCTAGTTTACACCAACCATCCGAAGAAGACACTGTGTTGTCGAAACAATTGTCATGTTTATAAATAAAAATTTAGTGAAGATTGAAACAATTTTGTTGTCATTTTTAAATATTTTAATAATGGATCTTCATCAAGTAACGGCTAAATCAATTCAAGAATTTAATTTAATTTTTGAGGTAAAACTTTGGTAATTAAAAAAAAATAAAAGTACGTTTAGAACTCAATTTGGGTCGACTGTTTAGTTTGCAACAGTGAATTTGCTAACAAATTAAGAAATCCATGCTCGAATGCTAAATTGAGCAACAAAAAATGGCAATAGGATTCACAAATCTAAATATTTTACAGGTAATTATTTGCATAACAATATAAAGAAAAAAGGCATAGTGTTCTCCGGTAAATTACTGAAATCGATCTGTGTCGGCTTTAGGGAGGAAATGATACCCAGTAAATAGTGTACTTAGTTTAAATATGCCCGTAAACAACTACAGGATACAATAATTAATTTATATTCAGATTTTTTTTTTATTTTGTAACAGCCCACGAAGGCCTAAGTATCATATACCATGGGGAATTCCGAAGTAAGAGCGTTATTAGTGGTCACCCATCCAAGTATTAATCGTGTTCAATGTCACTGGCTAAATACTGCCCTTTAGTCGTTTTGTGTGGTGATTTAAAGCAAACTCAGCTTAACATTTTAATAGAAGCTTTCAGTGGTGTTGATGGATATAATTTAGTAACCAGCAGAAATGTGAACAGGATGGAAAATATCATCTTATTTTTAGAGATAGAGTAATGTAATATTTTTTATACTCTAAAGTTGCTTTACTAGTTGATGCTCCGAGCACTTTAACACAGTGACGCATCCTTTATTAAAGTATGATTTACCCTTGATCGCAATCGTTCATAATTTAGTAACGTATGATTCATAGGTTAGTGTATTGTCGCATAATTTAGTAAGGTATGATTTGTATTTCAGTCTGTGATGCATAATTTGGTACAGTATAATTTACACTTCATAGCTAACTCATAATTTTGTAAGGCATGATTTGCACTATAGAACATTAACGCATAATTTAGTCAAATATCAAAGACGAACATTTGTTATAATAATTTAGGAAAAGTTTTAAGACTTGCGATAGTCAGATAGCCTCTGCATGTATTAAAACCCAGACCCCTTAAATATTTTTATTAAATGCCAATACTAAATGGGTAGGGTCAAAAGCTTGAACTGTGATTATTTTCTTCTGGTAACAAAGCAGAAACTGTCAATTCTCTAATTTTGTCTTATGTGACTTAAATTTTAAATTCAGGCACATATGTGCGTTATAAACAACTTTTTCTGGTGCTTTAAATTTTATTAAAAAATAATGGTACTTTCTACTTACTCAGATTTATTGTAATGCTATTCTGTATGTAACAATTACACTCTCTTAACAATATTTTTAAAGTGTTTTTCTACTCCCATACTATAATTAATTTATTAGACATATTTACTACCTGTACTTTAATGAGATTCATTAAGATTCAGAATTTTCATTAGGATACAAGTTTATAACGAGTAAAAATGCAACATCACAGCAATATTCGGTAAATATCAAAAAGTTAGTTTAGTTAGTTTAGTAGTTAGTTAGTTCAGTTAGTAAATTCGTAATATTTGTACTTTTTGCAAATAAAATCGGTGAAAATGTGCGATAGTGGGAGTGAAATTGAAGTCCACCAGAAATTGTGGAACAGGCCATAAGAGCCACCTACTATGCATTACCTGAAAAAGCAAATTTAATAAATTTTGAAAATTGAACTTTTTGTTTTTCATTATTGTTACAGGTCGTAGAAAAAATAGTGTATGAAACTCACATTTAATGACTATTAAGACGCTAGTATTCATCATCTAACTTACGTCTTAAGAGCTGTCATTAAATGCTCATTGCATAATATACTATTGATTTTAGGACATGCAGTTGTTATCCAAAAAATTGCTTCCACATCCAGATTCTGCAACTCTGAACCGGTTTAATTTATCACCCAAAAGTTTTTAACTGACAAGTGTAAGAATAATACAACTAAGTTTTATACTACGAAGTTGTTTCTCGTTCTAATCGTAAACTGAAAATTAAAAGAGCAATTTTGGTACGTACTTTCCACAATAATAGATCTAAACTCATTTTAGCAAAACGTGTTTCAAGATGAAAATCAGTTGGAAACTAATCAAATCGCTGAAATATTAGAACAACACATTTAATGGCTTACTAGCAATGCTAGGACACTAACTTAACTCATGAAATAGATCTTAATTTAAATAAATACTAAATCCTAAACCTTTTTAGTGAATCTGAACGTTAATAAAATATTGTCCCGTCTGATGCAACATCCCGTCGATAACTGTATTTTTTTAAAAATAATTCTCTTATGTGTTAGTAAATACTACAAAGGCTGCAACTTATTTTTTTGAATAAAAACAGACTTATTTTTAACTAAAGGAATTTAATATAAATTTTTGCGCTTAAGATACACAGTATCGAACCCACAGATATGGACTATGATAATATCCTAAAATAACTTTTACATTAAATTAGGGCTTCTGTACTTTATTAAAAATTTAAATTATTAAACACAAAATGTGTTGCAATCTGCTATATTATGCAACAATAAGATGCCAAGTAAGTTTGAAGAACGACGAGGACTTGATTTGGCAACCGATATTTAATCAATATTTTGACATGGTTGCATACATAATGCTGCTCCCAGGTAACATAACTGTCAAAGATTTATTAAGTTTCCAAAATTAGAATTAATACAAATTCCTTAAGATATCAATGGAAGCTCCTAATTAACTCATAACATTCCATTATCTGCAGTCGAATAGTAACCTACGTATGTATGGTAAAATCATCTTAGTCTCTATTGTTCCACCAACCGACTTACCTAATCTTCCTAATAAATTAGTACTGATTAAAACGTTTGCTATGGCAGCGATTGCTCTGGTGGCTTCTATAATAGGGAATATGCATATGATTCAAATAAGGCTGATTTTTTTGTAAAAGATTTTCTACTGTAAATTCTCGTACAAAATTCAAAACTTGCAAAACGTGATACAGTTAGTTGTGACGTCACATCTCATCTAAATAAAAAATCTTATAATAGCTAGTACATGGTGAATTCCAGAGTTAATTTATTTTCTGATTATTTCCCAGAGGTTAAGAAATTTTGCGGTTAAGAAACATTACCTTTGAATAAAAGGAATGCTTAATAATTAGCGGACCGAGATGTGTGTAAGGACAATCGGATAATTTGTTGCAAGTTGATGCTTGTATGATGGCCGCTTATTTGTCTTTAAAATTTCGTTACAAATATTTACTATTTATTGTAATCTAAAAATTAAAGTACAGTCAAATATTCTTAATTAAATATAACGAACAAAGTCAGAGTGTCCAGAAAAAGGCTGACACGACGAGCTACGAGTACCACGCATGGGTACTAGACGACATCTTGTCTGCTTGGATGCAATAATTAATTGATTAAGATATTTTGGAAGTTGGCGAATGCGCTGGGTCATGAATATTTACAAAAATGAAAAATGTTAACGCTAATAGTTTATAAAGATTTAAACGCCACAAGATCTTGAAATGAGCTTTACGGAATTTGACGACCTTGCTTTAACAAATGAGTATGGTGGACTTTTATAGCTTCAATGTCCGTAAATAGACAAGAAGAAATTGAGATTACGAGAGAAAATAATTCAAGACAAAAAAAATTAAATAAGAACTTTTTATTAATATTTAGGCTTATTTTAGATTTTCCCTGTTTGGCTTCCAGTTTTTCCTGTTTCATTTGTCGCATAACATTCTAAAATGCGGCTATACTGTAAAGAATAAAAAGTTTTTTAACACATACTCAAGAAGAAATTGAGATTAAGAGTGAACATAATTTAAGACAAAAAAAAATTAATTAAGAACTTTTTATTAATATTTGGGCTTATTTTCGATTTTCCCTGTTCGGCTCCCAGTTTTTTCTGTTTCATTTGTCGCATATCATTCGAAAATGCGGCTATACTGTAAAGAATAAAAAGTTTTTTAACACATACTCATAACTTATTTAGAAAAAAAATCTCGTTTTATTAATAAGGTTTCTACTATCCGCAAAACGCTTTTATAGGGTTTTCACTTTCATTCATGACCCCAGTTTTTTAACCATAGTCGTTACTAGAAGCACGTTGCAAAAGCTTTTATATTCAAATAAGGCTAACGGTCCTAAATTGTGTAAAATCACTTTTCATTAAAATATAATTTTATTTACAGTGGCGAAGCTGAGACGGCACGTAGTGGCTTCATTATACTTAGTTCAGCAGCAGCCGGGGCGTCCCTGAATTTTAATGGGATGGACATCCCTTGTTCGGTTGCAACATGCAGATAGCAACCAAGGTGCTTAGTAAGCCTGGTGAAATCCGATAGATTAAATAAATTCTGGTAATAAGGATAGATTTCTTTATTTAGAGTATGTAAAAGTAAAAAATGTATTATATCGTGTAACAGAGAACCAACTCTAATTGAAATTATGGCGTTGCATAAAATCCCGTTTTAAAAAGGATATCGTCGGAGAGAATATTATAAGCGCATCTAATATTCCCGACAAAGAACGAAAAAATTAGTTTCTAACCATTTTGAACCGACATTTTAAAAGGAGGTTATCAATTTGTATGTTGTTTTTTTAACTTCCTAACATTGTAAGCAAATCTTACAGCTCACTTTTCACCCACTTCTGATTGTCGTATCGATTCGAAAACTTGCAACCTTATGCAATTCTGGTGACAATGGTACCATCGAGCTTGTGTGATGGTCAGTGGCGGTTCCTGGAATTTCAGATTGTCGTATCTCAGTTCCTACGCGTGGGACCCATACCAAATTATAAAATGTTACTGTTGGGTACTACAACCATTTTCATGGAAAAATATTTAATTTTGAAATTTGCGAAAAAAAGTTAATTTTTTGAGCTGCTTCACCTGAGATCTGAGAAAGCTTTGAAGAAAATTTTACTCACCATATTTTTTCATAAAGTATATCAAATTTTATCGACAGATTCCAAACTTATTTTAATTTTCCTTAAAGAAATGACATTTTACATTATTTCTTAGACAAAATATTTTAGGGTAAAAATTTTAAAAATTAATTAATTTCAAGATATTAGAGGTAATTCAATGCAGTTTGAATTCTACCGATAAAATCTGATAAAATTTGTGGAAAAAGCTTGGAAGTAAAATTTTCTTCAGAACTTTCTCAGATCTCAGGTGGAGTAAACTTTTTTTCGAAAATCTTAAAATGAAATTTTCCTCCACGAAAATGTTTCTAGAGTACCCAATGGTAATATCCTATAATTTGGTGTGGGTTCCATGCGTACGAACTGAGATAAGACACATCTTAAATTTCAGAGGACGCCACTGGTGATGATGGAGGTGGGAGGTGGTTATAGGGACTCGTCAATGGCTGACAATAAGTCCATCGAGTTTATGCTCGTTTGACTTGTCTCAATGAGTCCTTTGATTACATATTGTGAGCAGGAGGCTCTGATGATGGAGAAGGGAGGTGGTCATGGGAACTTCTTAACTGCTAACAAACAGTAAATCACCCACAGTACCGTAGAACGTGCCGTGGTCCATTTGGGATCGCGACTGTTCGCCTCTGGACAGCTTTAGTCACGTGAGGTTGCTGAATGGCTTGCAAATAAAAGAACTTGACTGCTCAAAACTAACAGGAAAGACCCCGTGTAACAGTGACTCTCTAAATAAAATGAAGAGGAGGCCTGCACAAAAATCAGATCAATGAGTTATATCTTCAATCACACATATTAAATCAAAAAGTTTGACATATGCTTTTAGGACGACGAAATGAATTTAAAGCTAAAAACAGCAAAATAAATCATAATTTAAAAAATTTAAAAAAAAAGCTTTTAGGGGTAGTGGACTAAAACTAATTATTATTTCCTTTTATAGCTGTACAAGTTAACAGAAAACCGGGATGTGCAGTGCGCGCAGCATGCGGAAAGTAAAGCAACTAGCAAACTGCGCCTCCCTTTACTCCGCACACATGCGTACCCCGATTTTCTGTTGACTTGTAGAGCTATGAAACATTTGGTTTTTAAATAGGTAATTAAATTTAAAGAGTGGGACGCACTTATATAGCGGTCTAGGCATAATGAACAAAATGTAATGTAGGTAGGTAACTACATTACATTTTGTTTATCACAGTTACCTAGTCAGGCGCGTGTATGGTAGTTATACATGTACACACATAATGTAAGCGACATAATTAAATAATATTATGCCGATGGTAAGAACATAAGTGCGCCCCACCCTTTTAAATTTAATTACGTATTTAAAGACCAAATGCTTTATAGCTGCACAGTACAAGTTAACAGAAAACCGGGGTATGCATGTGTGCGGAGTAAAGGGAGGCGGAGTTTACTAGTTGCTTTACTTTCGACACGCTGCGCGCGCTGCACATCCTGGTTTTATTTTAACTTGTACAACCATAAAAGGAAAATAATTATTTTGAATTTTTTAGTGCGCCACTCATAAAAGCGTATTTATTAGTTTTTTAAACTATAATTTGTTTATCTTGTACGTTCGCTCAAAATTGTTGAACGGATTCACCGATTTGGATGAATTTTTTCTGTTTTGTAGAATAGTCCTCCCAAATGGCCCCACTGTAAAGGTTTTTACCTAAATTTAGTGGAAACCTAAAAAAATTATGAAAAATTAAAAAAAATCTTCCGAATATCAAGAATCTTTGCCTTTGTACTTCGAAATGGCGGCATCGATTTCAAAAACATTTTCTTCGTTGTGCTTAGCATAACGGTGGTTCTAGTGGTATTTGACTAAAAATAATAAAGGGTTAGACGTTGACTAATATGTCATTTACGAGGTTATTGAGGTCAGGAAATCTAATTTCGTCCAGAAGATGTTAAAAAAAATAAACGGAGCGGCTGGGAATTTCTTCAGAAATGTTAACTAATGGGTCATTTTTGAGGTTATTGAGGTCAGAAAAACTAATTCGGTCTGTCAAATGTTACAAAACGTGAAGGAGTAGAGCGCAATAAAGATAGAGAAAAAGATTAAGCAAGTGAGATGAGAGAAATGATTTTTTTTTCGAGTTTGTGTAATATATTATTACCTTTTTGTGATATTGGGGTCAAAATAGTCAATAATTAATATACAGTACAAATAAAAGATACAAAATGAAGGGAAGGGGGAGAATTAGTGCACCAAAAATAAAGAAACGTTTTTTCCTTTAATAAACCGACTTCACAAAAAGAAAATCACTGAAAAGTATCAAATACAATTTTTAGGTATTATTACTGAAGTTAATGATAAGCTTAGTTTTGCTCAAATTTAGTTAACTTGGGCACCAATGTTCTAAACTTTGAAGTTTGCGCAATTCCACAGTATCAGGATCCGTAATGATAATTCATAAGCAGTTACTAAGAGTTGCGCTAACTTCAAAATCTAGAACCTTGTGTACAAATTATATAAAGTTGAACACAATTAGGCCTACCATTAGGCTCAGTAATAAGTAACTAAAAATAATACTCTCCATCAATAATTTATTAACATGTCATCTTTAAGGATTCCTATTATGTTTTAAAATTAAGCCGACCTCAAAGTTTAGAACTTTGGGGTACAAGTTACCTAAATTTGGACAAAATTAAACTTACTATTAACCTCAATAATAAATACGTAAAAACATTATTTCATACTATCCAGTGCTTTCCTTTTTGTGAAGTCGGTTCTTAAAAAAAATGACATAAGTGCTGGCGGATATAAAAATCCGAGCCAAAGACGAGAATTTTTGCCACCTGCGCATTATGAAGAAATTGATTAGATTAGAATTAGAAAGAAAGCTACCAATCCTGGTACACAGTTTGGGGGAAGACCATAAGAAGGTAGTTTGTTATGGAGTGCGGCATGCCATACTTAGTAAATGACCTTGGAAATGTTGTAAGAGAACAGTTGTTTACCAGGGCCTTCCGTATATTCTAGTTCTTACGATTTAGAACATGTGGTTTACATTTCCAGGAAGGTCATAAAATTTAGGAGGTTGTTTATAACTTAACTTGGGAACTTAAAAGTATTTATCTGTTCCTATTTCTTAAAATTATTGCGCGGGAAGATAAAAATAAGATAGAAACCTTTATTTTACGACGGTTTAGATAGAAGTATTATACCGGGGTCTTTAAGGAAGGACATAGGAAATCTAGGTGATCATTTTGTATTTGGCGCGATATAACGAATCTTTTTCTTTATTGATAAAAAATGAGTGCAGACATCTGCGAACACTGCAAATTCTGAAATCCATATCTTGTGAAAGGCTTTTGAACATGATTTTCCTACCTTATTTACAACAATTAACATATCAAATAAAGAAGGTTTCTCCATTACGTGTTCAACCCCTAAGTTTAAGTTAGTATAGTTTTTTTAACTTTTGTTTAAACAATCCTAAACCAGACAATAATTTAATTTATTTTTAGAAATTCGGTATTGATCCACCCCACCACATGCTAAAGGTGTGGGCTAAAAGGGAAATCTTGAGAGAGGCATGTAGGTAGAACTTTCGGAATTTTATACACTTTAATCTTTAATCTGGGGTTTACCGAGAGTGTTTGATCGATGGGATCGTCCCATCTATTCGCCGCGACGGACGCGCGTCGCGTTATAACTCAATTTAATAATATGTATTTATGGGGTTTCATTTAACTAGGGTGCTAACAGATATAACTAAGGTTTGAATTTTATCTTTTATTAGTAAATAGGATTTCTTAGATTTCATAGCAATGATCTTCTTTTTGTGCATTTTTTATTCAAGATTTCTTAATAGAATTGATGCTTGTCAAAAGATCATTGCCCCCCCCCCCCCCGTATTTGTTTTATGATTTCTTTATTTTCTCTGTTGTACAATTGTACAATATATTTTTTTAATTGTCTAAGTGTTTCCAGAAAGAGTTACTTTATTTAAAGAAAATAGAGCTACACATCTTAATTAGGTTAGTTGGTTAGCGATGTTCGATATACATCCTGCATATCATGCATAGTTCTGCAAGACCTTCAACACCTTCGATCGTCAAGTGGCGATAACTTCTAGATCTTCAAGAGACAATCTAAGACTGTGTGAATAAGGTTTTGTTAGCTATAGAGATCGGATGAGTTGTACTAAATCCACTAGAACCTTTAAGCTTCCTTTCATATGAATTAATACTGTAGCTGTTAGAGGACATCGGTGTCGTCTCTGTCTCGTTATGTAATATCTAGACAAATTTAAAGGAACTCGCATTCTAATGTTGCAGATATGGAAGTAATGGAACGTGTCAAAACATTCCCCTTTTCTTCAGACGCCCATGGTACTTCCAGATAAAAAATTAAGTGTTAAAAAATCGTTTAACACCCTATCTCTTGGAGTTTTTTCGTAAGAAATATCACGAGTCGGTTCGAATAATCTGGAATAGACGAGTTACTAAGTGTGCTGGTGGCAATAAAAATCCGAGTCAAAGACGAGGATTTTTGTCACCAGCACGAATGCTCTTGCTTAGCGGCGAGTTTTTTCAAGTTTATTCCAAAAAATCAGATGGACGAGCGGTATCTGGTAAGATAATCACCAGACTACAGTTTAACGTTTATTTCAAGAAGTGGACAAAAAATATATGGAGGGAAAAAGTTCGTGATTTTTCTCCTTGCAGAACGGTGTATGAAATTTTTCGATTTTACGGTGTTCTGGGGAATCGATTTTTCAATAGCTTTATCGATTTCGCCGTTTGAGCTTTCACCAAAACGCTGCAACATTTTTATTGCCTTGGATACCAGTTTCAGGAACAATTAAAGTGTCAAGTGAAAATAAATATCAAATCGTCAAAAATTTATTCGCTGATAAACTCTGGAACCTTGGCCATCCAAAATGTAAATTTTGACAGGAGGGAGATTATTACGGAAAAAAATTAGATGCGTAAATGGTATTTTGTAACACCATTTCCTAAGTACAATACCACAACATTTTTTGTCTAAAAAATAAATAACAAGATCCTAATTTAAACCAGTAATACCACTTAACTTTTGGAGTAAATTCCGACTAGTTTAGCGTACGAATAATGTTGCTTTTGTAATCCAAACATCCTAATCAATACAACGTAATCAATTGGCCACGAGTTTAAAAACAAACGATCTTTGGTCACACTGATCGATTGATTAAACGAGATTTTCAATGGTTGATTGAATGTGTGTTCAATTTTGTTAAAGAAGATAAATTCGAAAAATCGCAGCAACTAATACAGCTTATCCAGTGACGAGACAGAATCCATTTGTTAACTAGCAGGAGGTCAGCTAAGCTTCTGTTTAAGGTATTTAATTGAACTTTTGGCACACAATAGCAGATATGAAATATTTATGTAGATATAATATTATTAAATACCAATTTGGCAATAACACTTACATTTGCGTAATAAAAATCGTTCCACTTCACACTTCTTTGTTCGAATGTATTTTTGTTAAACACAGACATCAATTTAAACAAAAAAAAAAGATTAAGGCTTACTTATCTTCCTATTAAATGGCATTTTACACAATAGGGTAAGTTTTTAAATTACTGATTGAAAAAAACAATTATTTTATTTGCATTATGTCATTGGCGTCATCGGTTGATGGTTAAGAAAGGTTAGATGGATAGTCCGATGTTGGATATAATATTATTTTTTAAAAAATAGGTTATTTAACCTCTATAAATAATATTACCATTTATTTGTTACACAGACGCAGTTACAACATTTTTCGGTTAGAAAACATATTTGAAACCAAATAAAATTTATAAGTTTGCTTATGTTAAAAACCTCACACTCTAGCAGCAGACTTTTCCCATCACGCATCCATCGGAAACATCGGTCTTCAAGTGTGATAAATCCGATGAGAAACCAGATGAAAATACGAAGAATTTAAAAACGCTAAAAGTAACCCAACTAATTTTCGTAGGTTGCATAGAATTATATGTGCCTAAGTGTATTTTTTAGTATATAATTATCGTGCAGAATAGCTACTTTTAAAGCTTAACTTTACTTATTGACCCACATTCGTATATGAATATATTTATATACAATATTGCAATAAGTATTTTATGTATCTAATAAAACAGGTTTTTTTATTACTATTAGAATATAACGTAAAATGTCTTGAAAACTAAATTTATCGAAAAATAGTTTTCTTAACGCATAATTTTTTAAAAAACATTTTGTTAGTAGTCAGACTAATAGCTTTTGATATTATGATAGAAAACATACAGAAGGAAAGGACCTTGGCAAACCTAAACACTTATTTACACTGTAGATCGGTGAACGTTTTTGTTTAAGCTGCGGCTTTTGTCTTTTTTAGCATGTCCTAAATTTGAGTCCGATACATCATAATACTTTGACGTCAAATTTGACTTGCTCAGGTTTATATTGGCTTTGGTTCTCTGTCTATCTAAATTTCTTACTCAGAATAATTATGCCTAAGACAACTAGTTAGAAATCATTGATAGGTTTGTTCAGGTTTGCTCAGATTTTTGTCTGCGATAATAATGTAAAATGACTGATTTGCTTATCATCATAATGTCTTGTTTTTAGTTGAGTATGTTGTTTTTGTGTTTGAATTTAATTTTTTTTTAAAACTTTGTTTTCGAAAAAGTATATATTTGAACAATAAATATATATTTTCCAAAAAGTATATTTTCGACAAAATATGTGTTAGAAAAATTAATTTTCCCAAAAATTATGCATTTCAAATTCATTCACCCCCAGCTTTTGCTACTACAATTAAAATGTGGCGTCAACATATTTTTCTCTGACTACCGTCCCTGTCCAGGCAAATTATCGTAAGGGTAATTTATGCAATTTTGTAGAATATGCAATAAACTGGCTTTTCATTTATCTCTTTATCACTTTTGGTGGTTGCGACATTTTAGCTGCCGCTTAAGATATCTAAAATTGTAAGAAATGCAATGACCTTTGCAGGCTCGAGAATTACAAAAAAAATGTACACTACAGCCATGTACGGTGTTTTCATAAATTTTAGAGGCGGTTACGATAATTATAATTTGAGGGGGAATTCGAAACATTTTTTTTTAATTTTCACTACTAAATAAATTTTAGAGCCTACGATGTTTTCTTAATCGATGTGTCTCTTAGATAAGGTTCCAACGATATATTAAATACTTTGCCTGAACAAGAACTATATCTTGGCAACATTGAATTGAAGGAAAAGTTAAATAAATAAATGGTCGATTTATCAAAGCAGATTGAACAATGTTGTAAATTGGGTAGTCTCTCCTACCGATGATGTCTCACACGTGCTCAATTAGGGATAAATCTGGTGATCTTAGATGCCATGACAATAGATTAATTTCAGCTTGATCAAAGTAAAATGTTACTTTTTTTTTACCTGATATAGACCACGCATAATCTGGAGAACCTAGGTATGAATGAGCGAGAGAAGTGAGATGTTCTCGGCTTTTGTAGCTGGACGGTAAAGGAATGCATACATAACGCGCCTCTTGTTATTCTGTTTGGAACAGTCAAGGGGAGAATTATAGCGGCTGGTTCTTCAGAGCAAAATCCGTGGAAGGATCGCTAGAAAAGGGATAAATCCTCAAAAGCGCGGCAAGGAGCGAGAGAAGGGAGTTTTCCTGTGATGACTGGGTCATTGATGAGCCGAATGGCTCTCTTTTGGATGATAAGTATCGAGGGTCATCCCCAGATGTGGGAGCAGTACTCCAGGGTAGGTTTTATTTGCGAAACATAGAGTGTGTAAGTTGGAAAGGGAGAAGTACCTTCTAACCCAAAAGGGATAACAAAGCTTTTTAGCTGCTGATGTGGCTATTGAAGTAATGCGTTTCTGCCAGCTGAGATTATGTTTAAAAGCGATGCCAACAGGATCGAACGTTTCATTGTTCTGTAGAGCTTTGCCATCCATGTAGATGGGGTACGTATTGCCGGATTTTTTTGCGTGACAGAGAGCAAGACTGGGATTTGGAGGCGTTGAACTGAACAAGGTTCTTGGCACCTCAGTCTTAGATGAATTGAGGATCTTTGAAAAGGGACGATGCATAGATCTGCGTCTATTATCCAGTACTTGACTCGAGACTTGTCTGGAAAAATGAATATTGGAGTGAAGAGTACTATCGTCAGCATATCTGTGGATGGGGTTGGTAGTTGAAGAGAGCAGGTCATTAACGTGAAGGAGAAGTATGGTTGGTGCCAGGACTGAACCTTGGGTACTCCAGCATTGATAGGATGAAAGTTAGATAAGTGACCGTCCACCACGACAGATATTCGCCGGTTAGAGAGAAAGCTGCCGATCCAGGTACATAGTTTGGGAGGAAGACTGTAAGAAGGTAGTTTGTTAAGGGGTGGGGCATGCCACACTTGGCCAAAGGCCTTGGAAATATCAAAAGCAACAATCTGGGATTCGCCGTGGAATTCAAGAGATTTGTTCCAGTTATGTGTGACAAAAGGTGATGAGATCAGATGTGTATCATTGGTATGAAGGAACATGAAGTATGAAAATATTAAGGTATGATATGAGGTTCCACAATTAATTGAATATAATGCTGTGCAGTCATGTTACCTCAGATTAATATTAGAGGTGACCTAAAGCAATAAGCAATGGCACTCCGCACCATAAGTCTAAGATTGCGATGAACATGCCCTTCAATAAAACACTGTAGATCGCGCTTTTCGTCACGTTCTCTTCTCACCCTTGCCTGGCATCATCCATGGCTAAACAAAATTGGGACTCGTCGCTAAAGAGTATTCTGTTCCATTCCTGGTCCCTCCGTAACCGTTCTCTAAACTACTCAAGTTGATTAGTTGCTCTTAAGCTACAGGTATCACCCACTGCGGATGGTATAAGAAAAGCCCAAAACTACTTGTCCGACTATAAACACTTCGCATTCCATAGGTCTTCCGTGTTCTGCAAACCAGTGATCCATTGGTAGTGGATAAGCGATCTCTTAAAGTCAGCAATCGTAGGCGGTGATCTTGGAGGCTTGTTGTTGAGCGACGTCGTCCTGTGTCCCTGGCTTTGAAAATTAGGTATCCACTGGGATTACAGATTTTACGTAACGCCTATCCAGCTAGTATGCAACAATCAGAATAAAAAAAACAAATGCGAAACTCATAAGGCTGAAAATTTATACATTGTGTTTTTGTCATGATAAACACATACGTATACAAAATATTATCAAAATAAAATCATTTTTACTGGATGTTCGGACTTCTATATCACTTAGTATATTATTTCACAGTCATGAAATAACACAAATCCCGTGTGTAAATTATAAAGTTAATCCCGTGAAACAAATGTACTTTTATTTTTATAAACTAATATGATACACATTGGTTTAATGTATTCCGGTGAATGCTCGAATCTCCTGAAAAATCCGGTTATAGTCACGCGATATTTGTATAACTCTCCTGCGAGCGTGTTCTTATTATTGCCCTTGTGGGAAAAATCATTTTGGCTAAAACGTACTCTGCAAATAAACCTAAATAAAAATGTACGTAAAATTGCGATGAGAATTAAACAACTTTTTTTATCAACCACTATTAAAACTTTTTGCAGAAACTTTACATTATTAGGAAATTCCACCAGCAATTCTGAAATATTGTGTTAAAAAGACAATGAAACGGGTAAATGTATAGATAATTGGCAGTGGACCATGTTTATCAACTTTTTAAAAAAGTATATGGATATTGATGACTAAAGTTTTGCAAACGGGGGTAAATCCAGAGACGGCTTCTAACCTAGTTTTAAATAAAATCAGGATTCGATGTGCAAATAAAATACAAATATTTATTTACCCACATTGTGTTATTTGAAAGTGCGAGATAAGAAAATACCATACAGGGTGTCTGAAAAGTCTTAGCATGGGCAAATATCTTTACTATTAATTAAGATAGAGACACCAAATTTTAGTTTTATCGTATGGTTTAATAAATCTACTTTTTTAAGTAACTTGACTTTTACAATCCCCTTGGGGGGTTACGCTAGGAAGTTGAGGTCAAAAATTTTAAATGCAACCCTATGCCGTGTGGTACCTCATTTTAAAGGTCTTTTCTCAGATGTTACTTCTTGGCAGAGTTCCAAAACGGCTTTATTACTGCCAAGAAGTTCATGGTGGCCATTCTAAACAACTTTTAACGTAATAAGTAAGGCAGTCACTGTGGGTCTGTTACCAGAGGCGTCGATGCCGAAAATAAGTACATACGGTACTTGACAGAAATAATTTAATTGATGGGCGTTGCCGTGATTGTGTGAAATAAAAAAAACGGTTGAGTGCAAGTTCGACTCGCGATAGAGGGTTCCGTGAGACATACACTATTGTGAATTTCTCACAGGACGCAAAAGTCTCAATAACTATGGTAAGGCTAATGCTTGAATAAATAAGAAGAGGCGGCCATGCCGGAAATAAGTCAGTGCGTAATATAACTGATTAGTAAGGCTGGCACGGTTGGTCACAATGTCACATAGTTAAGAATGTTCAAAAAAATAAGACGTCATCAAATCGTAAAAATATGTTAAATACGTAGTTGTAGTTTTACTATTGGAGATATATTCTTGAAAGTGGGCAGGTTTGAATGTAGACACCAAAGTACATCCCCTGAAATTTCGCGCGCATGTCTAGCCCTCTTAGTTTGCGCGTGGTACGCAGTTTAGTCCACTGCACAGATGTCAAATAACGAGAAATAAAGTCGAAATAAACTTGGGAAAAAGTTATAAAGTTAAATACGTAGTGGTACCTTGAATTTTGGGAATATATTCTTAACAGTGAATGGGTTCACATGTAGACACCAATGTCCATCTCCTGAAATTCCGTGCGCATGTCCGGCACGCTCGGTTTGCGAGTGGTACGCATTTTGGTCTACTGCGCAGATAGCAAAAAACGAAAAATAAAGTCGAAACAAACTTGGGGAAAAAGTTATAAAGTTAACTACGTAGTGGTACCTTGACTATTGGGGATATATTCTTACAAGTGAATGGGTTCGAATGTAGACACCCAAGTACATCTCTTGAAATTGCGTAGGAATGTCTAGCACGCTCGGTTTGCGCGAGGTACGCATTTTGGTCTACTGCGCAGATGTCAAAAAACAAAAAATATAAAAACGACAAATGAAGAAGTAAAGTTGGAAAAAAGAAAAAAAGTGCCCCACAAAACAAAAAATAGCAGCGCAGACTGGTACTGTATGGCACAAGAGGTCGACTAATAGTCGACTTGTGCCCCGCCCGATTATACGATTTACGATTTATAATTTTTATAGGGTTGCCATTTAAAAATGCATTAAAATACGGGCGTTGCGGTAAAATGTTTCTTTTTTGAAGACTTTTAAAAGAAGAGGCCACCCGGCATAGGTGTGCATTCAAAATTTTTGACCTCAACTCCCTAGCGTAACCCCCCAAGGGGGTTGAAAAAGTCAAATTACATAAAAAAGTAGATTTATTAACCAATAAGATACAACTAAAATTTGGTGTCTCTATCTTTATTAATAGTAAAGATATTTGACCATGCTAAGACTTTTCAGGCACCCTGTATGGTATTTTCTTATCTCGCACTTTCAAATAACACAATGTGGGTAAATAAATATTTGTAGTTTATTTGCACATCGAATCCTGATTTTATTTCCAACTAGGTTAGAAGCCGTCTCTGGATTTACCCCCGTTTGCAAAACTTTATTGATGACCAATGCTCTATACAATTTAATATCACCAGAAATAATTATAATATACTTATACTAGGATTCTCGGTAACGGAAACCCCTATGAGTGATTATTTAAGTCAACAGAGCCACACCATATTGTATTCTTATTATACAGGGTGTTCGGCACGTAATGTAGGTGGTTAAAGTAAATTCTACAGCCCAAATTAACATAAACAAATGTCCAAGGTAAAGAATATTTATATTAATAGTAAATTCCACCACACTTTATTACTGAAATATCGTGTTAAAAAAGACAATGAATCGTGTATATGTATAGACTATTTGCAGTGGACCATGTTTATCGTTTTTTATCTTTTAGTAAAGTATGTAAACTTTAAATGCGCTATACAATTTAATATCACCAGAATTAATAATGCACTTTCATTAGGCTTTTCGGTACCGGACAACCCCCGCCCCCTCTATGATGTATTATTGAAGTAAACAGCTCCACGCCATATTTTGTTCTTATCATACAGAATATTTAGCAAATATTGTAGGTAGATGATAGTAGATTCTAAAGCCAAAATTAAGAAACAGTTCTTCTAATGTCCAAACACACCTTTTTAAAGGGTGTTGTTTCACTGTTATTTTTTTTAACCAAACATTTCTTTAAGATCATCTTGTGTGGAGCAGAATTTTTCTCTTCTTATATTTAAGTATTAGAAATACTACAAATAATACACCATTTTTATTTTGGGCAACGTCCTTTTTACCCACGCCCAATCTTTTACGACGCCAGTGACTACTTTTAATAAATAATTAGCACTACTATTTAGTTAGGAAATATTTTGACCTGTTTATATTATAACCTGAGAAGTTCTGGACAACTACAACATTTCTGGATACGTTTCCTGAAATACAAGTAAAGTTTATTCATGTACTTAGTATAAATCGCTTTTAACATGTGGGTGTATCAGTTAATCGCAGACAACTTTTCAGTTTTATTTCAATAATGTGTTCAGTTGTATATTCTAAATAAAATCCGTATAAATAAGACAGACAGACCCAGATTTTACATGCAAAGAGAGAATAGAATTATAATTTACGGTGAGTCTAAAAATGTGTACAATGCACAAAAGTACCTGCTTTCTTTTGATTGATGGATGACAATTTTGTAACTTTCACAGTTTGAATTTCTAAAATGGCAAACAGTAAGCAATTCCCTGGTTTCTTACACCCCCTAGCTAAAAAAATGGTAATTAATCTAACAAATGAATTTAAAAATAGAAAATAAAATGTAAATTTACCAGGCAATATTCAAAAGACACTGAAGGCAGTGGCGAAAGCACTGGGAACCAGCTTAAGAATTTTGCAGAAAATTGTCTACGAAAACAAAAAACATAATATAATACAAAAGAATGCAAAAAATTGTAAACGAAGGAAGCGCCCAAGATATCAGATTTGTGATTTATGATTTATATAGACTAAAAAGAAATGTGACCCTTCCAGTGTTAAAGGATGCTCTAAAAGAGGGTAATTATTCGGATTAATGTAAACAGCAAATTTTTTCATGAAATTTTGCACGGACCCTAATTTTGGGTCGTAGAACACGAATCCGAAGTCAGTTTTTGGCGGTCTCGTATGGTTTTTCCAAAAAAAAAAAAATTAACTTTGAGGTTAGCTTTCTCAATGAAATTCTTTAAATTTCGGCACTGTTACTTAAACACATCTATACAAGTCATTACACACTATTTTTCTGGACCATATTTAGGCAAATTTATGTAAAAACACTTTAAAAAAAACAGAGAAAATATCAAATCACAAAAAGGAAATAAATACGCAATTCGTGGTACACATTCTCGAAATTTCTGATTGAAAGACTGACTGATGGAAAGTCAAATTTACAAATCATTTTTCCCACAAATTTTAACAGTTTCCGGCCATAAATAAATCCAAAAAAGAGATGGCAATATCAGAGTAAAATAAGACAGATAGCATTTTATTTTCCCTAGTAACAGCAATTTAGTTTAGTATTTAGCCAGCAACAATGATAGACAGGTGCTTTAAAAATGGAACCAGAAGAGCGGGAAATGTGCCAAGGATGTCCTATGGATTTGCGTGCAGGCGTTCCGAAATTTGGTCGCCGAGAAGACCATTTTCCCGGCTATTTAGCGGAACATTTGCTTCGGCAAAGATTTTCCAACCATAAAAACATGTATCATGCATTTTTTAAATGCATGGGACAAGTTTACCCACCCTGTCTCGATTATTGATGAAAATGGACCAGGGGATTAATCTACTTTTATTGTATTTTAACACTGCATGATAGCTTTGCTTTCATTAATAAAAAAAACAGAAAAAAGAAACAAAAAAAAAACTAACCAAAACTAACCGGCCAAACTCCTTAGACTAATTGTTTGTACCTTTCCCATTTCCTATTCCTGGCGGAGATTTTCTGTTTCGCCTTCCTGTGGCCTCTGCCGGACTGCAACATTTTTTAAACCAATAAATTCACAAGCGACTAACAGTCGTGGTCAATTTTTGTCAGCTCTATAAAGCTAGCACTGAAAAGTCAGCGGGAAAATGCGAAAATGAGCAAAATCTGAGCAAAAAGGTGTATACACCCAAGCAAACCTGAGCAAAAAGGTGGTCAGGTTTGCTCAGTTTTGATTGATATAGATACATATATATCTATATCAATGAAAACTGAGCAAACCTGACCACCTTTTTGCTCAGGTTGGGTGAGCAAAAAGGTGGTCAGGTTTGCTCAGTTTTTATTGATATATATATATATATATATATATATATATATATATATATATATATATATATATATATATATATATATATATATATATATATATATATATATATATATGTATCTATATCAATCAAACCTGCGCAAACCTGACCACCTTTTTGCTCAGGATTGCTTGGGTTGGGTATACACCATTCTGTTCAGATATGGTTGCATGCATTAGCATGCAGGTGTTGGATTACTGATCAATAGGATTTTGGTTAGGTCTTATGTAGGTTAAAATTAAAAAATGTTGTTGACTAAGTTGGACAGAATAGTAACTTTAGTTTATTATGGTTAGCTATTTTATTATTCCTAATTTACAACTTTTTATAAGTAAACCTGGCAACGCCGGACACTTGACAGCTGGGAAAATAATGGCGGCTAGTAGTACGATAAAATGGAATTTTCTATAGGAAAAAGCAATTTTCTTACCTATTTTTGCCTAAATGTGGTGTTTTGTGTGACGAAAAATAATAAAAATTATAAGTTTACAGATATGTTGAAGTGAAAGTGTCGAAACTTAAAGGAATCTAAATAAAAACCTAGCCTAAAAGTTAAAAAAAATTGTTTTGGAAAAACCATACGAGACCGCCAAAAACTGACTTCGGATTCGTGTTCTACGACCCAAAATTAGGGTCTGTGCAAAATTTCATGAAAAAATTCGCTGTTTACATTAATCCGAATAATTACCTAAAAGAGCGAGGTATTTTGGAAATAGGACTTGGTTTATTATCAAAATTAATAAGAAACTTAGGTTTTCACTATAGCAAAGATTGTAACAGAAGATTTTTAAGTGAACTGCTCCAGATAGTCAAAGTGTTCAGATTTTGAAATGGTATACGGAAAATTACAGTTCAAAATTTAGGAATTTAGGAATCTAGGTACTTTTAGATGAAACGTGGACATTTTCAAATGGAAGTGGATCAAAATCTAGGCAAGGCGTGTCCATAAAAAGCATTAAAAGAAAAAAGGATGTGGTCCGGGAAAATGGTTTATTATTTTGCTTGTCGGTTATTCAACAGGATTTGTTGCAGGTGCAAGTTTAATTTTTTCTTCAAATCAAAAAATTTTAAGTATCATGACAACATGAATTGTGAGACGTTTGAAAAATGGCCTAAAGGACAGTTAATACCAAACTTGGACGATCCATCCTTAACTGTATTAGACAATGCATCGTATCACTCGAGAATAATTTTAAATAAACAACCTAATACATCTTGGCGAAACAGTAATATTTATGAGTGGTTCTGGAAATGGCAAAATATCTTTAAAAAACCGAAAACATACGCTGGCATAGCATGGCCATGAGGTTTTGTGGCTACAGCCGTATCATTGCCAGTTCGACACATCACAACTGATATGAGCGGGGGCAAAATCATATTACGAAAAAAATGAGGGTTAGTCTCAAATCAGATCAGGTAGAAATGGTTTGGCAAGATGCGCTGGACGATATTATGAGGAAATCGGTGGCACGTACAGATAAATTAATAACGGACTGGTGGGATTGAGAACGAATACTGAATGTTGAAGCAGCACCAATGATAATTGCTCCATTTGTTCACGACTCCGACATGATGATTTTTTCAATTTTATAAGTGATAATGAGGGTTTTAAGTTTGTTTTGTATGTTAAAATAAATTTAGCTGAAAGTTTTTAGTATTATTATATTTAATGAATTCTGTTTTCCTTTATAATTTTCATTAGTGAAGTTATCGAAATAGACTCAATTTTATAACATGTATATACAAATTTTAGAAGACTATTTTTTCTTTCTCCTGGTATATATTTGTAAACAATTACAAAACATTTTGATAGGTTCTGGGTTTTTGCGAATTAATTCCTATGATCGATGGCCTTTGGACCCGCACGATAGGACTGATTTTGACTATAGTTATTACTAGGAATACACACTTTCTCTAACTTCTGAAATGACATGCATTTTTTTCGCCTATGATTTCATATTCAACAAAATATGTGTTAAATTTTCTATATTGAAAATAAAAAAGGCCTTTTGTTAACACTTTCAAAAAGTCCCAACCTTACAATAAATCTGGGCAAGTTTGGTTAGTGTTGATGCCCTGAGATGTAGGTAGCATGTTTTATTTTTGTAGAAATTTAGCGCTAATATTTTCGAGGAGAGGAGTGAGAGATTTAGTAGAGTGTTTTCAGGCATACCAGACCAGGATATATATCCAATCCATGGATATATATCCATGGATATATATCCATTTTACATAACCATGTAAAATGGATATATATCCATGGATATATATCCATGGATTGGATATATATCCTGATCTAGAATGCCTGAAAACACCAAAATCCCCCCCCACTCTTCACACCACTCCTCTCCGATCCCCTCTCCGCTCCCCTCTCCATGGATATATATCCATGGATATATATCCATATTAGGATTGGATATATATCCATGGATATATATCCATGGATTGGATAGATCTAGAAGCTGTGAAAACCCATGGATATATATCCATGGATATATATCCATGGATATATATCCATATTAGGATTGGATATATATCCATGGATATATATCCATGGATTGGATAGATCTAGAAGCTGTGAAAACCCATGGATATATATCCATGGATATATATCCAATCCATGGATATATATCCATGGATATATATCCAATCCATGGATATATATCCATGGATATATATCCATTTTACATGGTTATATATGGATATACTGCATTCAATTCCAGGAAATGCCATCAAATCCATACACCAATTCCCCCCACTCTTCACCCCACCAAAATCCCCCCACTCTAAAGCTATAATCCACAAGAGTACATAGAAAACAATTTGATAATAATCAATCCACCTCCCAATCTATCTAAGAGTGCTAAAAAAAAGTTTCGAACTCAACAGAGAAATAAAGTTCAAGAATTGGAAGCAAAAAAGGAAAAGACTGCAAAAAAACTATGTCTTGTCCAACAGCAAATGTAATGTTTAGTCATGTAAGCGGAAAGAAAACCTTGATAGATTTTACTACAGAAGAACTAGAAATGTTACCTTTGGAATATCTAATTAATTATGCAGATCCTTTGGAACTCTTGGATGTATGGGGAAAATTACCAATGTCTTATAAATCAAGTTTTGATCTTCAAATTAAATTGCCAAGTTTTATACATTACAATCGTCCTGACTGGAGCACACAATTCGATGGTCCTCCTGTATCCCAGAAATCATGTTTCATGTGCTATAGAAACATAAAGTAGACTAATGTAGATAAACATATTGTTATTTTTGTTCAAAAGTAAACCTGTATTTTAATAAATGTTTTATAAATGTCAAACAAATAATTAGAAGTATTATTCATTAATCCATGGATTTACAGCATCCCACCACCACCAAATCCCCCCACTCTAAATCGTTAAACATCATTACACAAAGCTTCACTCATTTCATCGTATTACAGCGCGTTACTCAAAAGGGTAAGTGCGGTTAAAACGCAAGTGTTGTACTAATTCGAACAATACACAGGTCAATACAGACCCCATATGTAGAGCGGTAGACCCGCCCAAAACAACAAATTTTTTATTTGTGGCTTCACTATTGGAGTTATATTCTTAAAAGTGGGTGGGTTGGAATGTACACACTAAAGTATATCTCCTAACACTCCGTGCGCATGTCTGGCACGCTCGGTGTGCGCGTGGTACGCATTTTGGTCTACTGCACATATAAAAAAAAAGATTTTTTATATTTTTCGTTTTTTACATCTGCGCAATAGAGATGCGCATGGGCATGCCCCGCCCACACGGATTCTCTTTATATTCTCTCTTCGCTTCTCGTTCTTAAGTGTTCGCAGTCGCACCTTGAGCTCGACAGTTGTGCTTTCTCCTTGTTACCTATATATCCTCAACGGTTAGTTAGCGTTGATATTATATTAATTGTTTAGTTTGCAAAAACAGTATTGTGCAAAGTGTTGTGAGAGCAGTTAAAAATATCCCAAGAACTGTTGAATAAATATCAACCTTTTCTGCTTTTTTGTTCAGTTCTCAAGATGTATCAGTGCAGTGAATGCAACAAGAGTTTTATTCATCAATCGAACGTGTATAGACATAAAAAAGAATCGTGCGCCATGAGGCCATCTTGTTCTCGCAAAAAAAGAAAGGCTAATACCCAGGTATGTGATGTATCCATGAAAAAAGCTAAAATAGAAGACAGACCTCCAATACCTAAACTTACTTTATCACGATGTAAAGATTGTGATACTTGGTATGTGAAAAATAAACTTGCTGCGCATTTACGGTCAAACCTACATAAAAGTGCACTTAAAAGTGACGATAATGTAAAAATTTTAACTTCCGCGTTTAAAAACAGGATTGTGTCTTACATGCTGCTTCCATCGAAAAAGTACGTGGACATTGAAGAATTTTTTGATGAAGTACAACAAAAGTTTGTAAGTTTACTTTCCGAAGAGTTAGTTAATCATAAAAGTGTTAAGATTAATGTAGAACTGTTTGGACAATATCTCTTACAAATAAAAGAGACAATCGAAACTAAATCGTTTAATACGAAAAATAAGGTCATAACTTCAACAACAGATTTATCTGATATTTACAAGAAATTTTTGTCTGAAATAAAAGAAAAGATGTCAATATTTGCGGAGAATGGTTCAGGTTGGGCGTTGGAAAAAATATTACATTTGGAGCTTAATATAAATAAATTTAATCCAATTTAGAGCTTCATAGCTTGGGGACACAAACATATAAGTATTTTGGAAGAGAAATCCAAGACTGATGATGATCAAGTTAATAATGTAATTGATATTCTAAAAGATTTAGTTCGTGACGAATATAAAACATAAGAACCCTGGAAAAATATTTTATTTTGAAAATGGCTCTGCTACCAGTAGGAGTTCTATTTCTATCAGCATTCGTTAACAATACTTTGTTCATACAAGTTGATCATAATGTTCGAGAAGCATTTATTTGTCTATCTGTTAATAATGTAAATAATGATAGTTGGCCTTCAACATGGAAAAGAATGAATATAAATAATGGTTTATTTACCCACAAAATAGATGATAATATTATAAATGATTCTACCATTGTACAGTATAAGTTAAGATTATATTATTTCAATAAAACTTCAATAGTGACACAGGAATGGAATCAGTTGTATAGAAAATCTTGTATAGCAGAATGTAATTCAAATGAGTGTGTAGTATTATTAAGTATATTGTTAGTAGTGTTTCTATGTTCAATAGGATATATATTATTCAAAGTATATTTGTATTATAAATAAAATTCAATAATAAAAAACATATCTACCATTGTACAGTATAAGTTAAGATTATATTATTTCAATAAAACTTCAATAGTGACACAGGAATGGAATCAGTTGTATAGAAAATCTTGTATAGAAGAATGTAATTCAAATGTGCGTCTAGTATTATTAAGTATATTGTTAGTAGTGTTTTTATGTTCAATAGGATATATATTATTCAAAGTATATTTGTATTATAAATAAAATTCAATAATAATAAAAACATATATATAATAATGGTTTTTATTCATAACAATACCTATAATTATATAACAATTTTACGTTTGCTAATGCACAATGCCATGGATTCACATTTTTGTGAAAATAACATTCTGGAATTTTCTTAAATTTACTTAATTTTGGTTCTTGGGCAATGGGAATAGCGTATATGAAATCTTCATCCAAAAACTTTTTTAAGAAGTTGATTTTTTCATTCCCTTTCACGTAAATTTTGGGCGATTGGTAAACTTCTAACACATGCTTTAAAATATTATCAATTTCATTAAGTTCTATATTTCCAAATTCCCATTTTAGTCCATGATACTCTTCGCCCCATTTAACCATTTTGAGATCGAGAGCAGATAACATATTTTTTTTGAAATGGTGATTTAAACAGATAATTTGAGCAACGAATACCATCATAAATCGCTAATTCTTTTGGAATGTATCCAAAGGAACTGTTATATCCTTGAATGTCGATAAAAAGTTCTGTCTTACACTCATTCATGGTTAGTCGCTAAATGATGTTTAAATCTATAAGATTAGTGTTTAAATCCCCACACCACTCTTACTACTACCCACTACCTCGCTTATTATCCCCACTACCACGCTTGCTTATTTAAGCACTCACCCACAGTTCTACAACCATTATTTCAATCAAGCATCTGAAAATGTATCAACCAACAAGCCAACAAGAGTTTAGTAAGAAGCGCAATGCAGCTCTCATCAATGAAACCATCTACTACATAAACAAATCCAAATCCAAATGGGTCAGCATTGGATTTTCCTTAGAGAGAAAATATATTCCTGTTGTTAAAATCTGTGGCTACAAATATAATCAAAATGTGATTTTTAATGAAGATCAATGGATTTCCTTCCTTAATAATCAAGGAATTATGTTAAGTTTCATTTATTCCAACAGCACCGGGTGGCAACCCATGAAGGGAAATGGTTATGAGATTCACTTTGTGTTTATTGGTGATGCAAGAATAATTAAGATTACACAAGATGGAGGTAATGAAGTATTCCTTGCTGGTGATACCATAAATGAATTAGTGAACTTGGCAAATTTAATCAAATATCGTGTTGATATCTTAAAAAACCAGGAATTTTCCAAATATTACAATATTTTAGTTAGTGGAATCTCTATGAAAAATGGCGATTTGTTAAAAAATGTATATGATGTTATTTCACCTATGGAAAATAGTTTAAATGTTTGCTGTGTTTTAGAATTATTAAACTTTTACTCAGATTGTGTTCTGGAGGATGTAGAAACATTCGTATGTAATGAATTTGTAAAAAGTTGTATTGAAAATAAAAATGTATAGGTATATTTTTCTTTTTATTCCGCCCACCTCCTAAATTAATTTTTAAAGCTCTGAACTTACTTTAAGTGTCACACATATGGAAAATAGTTTAAATGTTTGTAGTGTTTTAGAATTATTAAACGTTTATTCTGATTGCGTTGTGGAGGATGTAGAAACGTTCGCATGTAGTGAATTTGTAAAGACTTGTATTGAAAAATAAAATTTTAAAATATATTTTTCCTTTTTATTCCTCCCACCTCCTATTCCTCCCACCTCCTATCCTAAATTATTATTTAAAGCTCTGAACTTATTTTAAGTCTCACATACTCATACAAGATGTGGTTAGCATATACATCTCAACGAGTAGCATATAACCTAACAAGCGCTATAGAGAATCTATCACATGACTTTAGTAACTTAAAATTTGATGCTGCCCATGAAGCCGAGTATGGATTCGAAAGATTTTATACATATGATGAATGCATGGATATGGAAAGAAAGTATGAAAAAGCTGCAGAAGCCTGTAACATATATTTACATACTTTTGATATAAGAACTTTTCTGCAAACCATAAAGGAAATGGGATTTGAGGAGCATTTGGGTGAAGTAAAACAGTTTATTCCACAAGATATCATTGAAGAAATATTTGAAACCTAATTTATATGAAATAAAAAACTTTATTTCATTTATGTGTTTTATTCAATCATTAAATAATTATTATATAAATTGTATACATTAGTAAGTGCACATTTAGAATGATAAAAACAATGAGCTTCTCCTTCTTGTAACGATGGATTTTCATCAAGTTCCATGACTGGTTTTAATGAATATTTTCGAATGTATTCGGATTTCTCTCTCCTTTTTACTACCTCTCCTATGCCACCTCTCTCTTATGCTACCTCTCTCTTATGCTACCTCTCTCTTATGCCACCTCTCCCTACCACTCCTCTCTCTTATGCTACCTCTCTCTCGCTTTTACTAGCTCTCTCCTCTCTCTTATGATACATACCACCTCTCTCTCTTATGTTACTTTCTCGCTCTCTCCCTATGCTACTTCTTGCACACAAGCTGTCGTTTTACCATTTGTTTCAAACAAACAATCGAACAGTTCTAACGTATAAAAAATGTACAAGAAGTTATAAAATATCCCTTTTTCTAACTTTGGTTTCAGATTTTTCCAATTTATCTTTATAATATTGTTTATTACCTATACCAAATTTAAATTAGATTTATCAGCCACATCGCCAGCTAAAAGCTTGGTTTTTCTCTTCCGAGCCAGAAAACGATTTCTTCCATGCCTAATTACACACTCTTTATGTTTCCCAACTAATACCTCCAAATGAGAGCCATTCGACTTATCATTAACTCAGTCCTCCCAAGAAAACTCTCTTATTTATTTTCTACAAACTCCTGCCAACACATAACTGGTCAACTAGAACACCTTACTTTAAACCAATACTAAATCTAAACTTTCCTAGTGAATCTGAACGTTTATGTCGACAACACCAAAAAAGTATTAATCCAGTACACTTTGACGCTAAGAAATGAAACATCCTTTGAAGCTATTTTTAATAAATTTGATCTTAGATCGGTACACTTAATTGTAGCAGCTCGAAACGGTGGATTAAAACTTTGTTCTTTAACTTGATGCATCCCAGAATAATATAATGACAACTTGTGTTACTATCTTTATTTAACCCATCAGTGTACATCTTACCTAGTAAAAACATTATTGCATTCACAACTAAAACTATTAATAAAACTCAATTCCAAGTTGCTCCAGTTCTCTTAAAATACTCATAATTTCAGGTGTATTAATGCCATCCGTATTATTCTCTTCCAAACATCGAAATTGGTCTATCATGTCATTGACATCTGTGTACTCTAGGATAGGACTCTCCGTCTAACTTCCTGAAGCCCACCTCCCCATTTTTCTACTTCGTAGTTCCCATCGCTAGTGTCTTCGATTAATTTTCTCCTTTGGATTTCGTTTTGAAATTTTAAAAATTTTAAATATTTCGTATTTTTCTTTTTAGCCACTATATTATTCAATTCTTTATAACTGCTTCGGGGAGGAAATAGCTTTTTAATAATATTTACATACTTCCAACCAGACGATGAACTAATGCGTTCACACCGTTTAAAGTTTCTTTTGTGGGCATTTGTTAGAACTAAAATGTTTCTATATTGTAAGAGGTCGTTATCGGTGTACTCTACAGGGTGTTCCTCAGTCAGGAGATTTAGGAGGCCATCTGTTAACTTAAACTCCTTCTCACTAATAATTAGAGTATTTCCTTTAAAAACAGCTGGCACATTTCCAAGAAACCAACTGGAGCACACCTCCCGAAAACCAAACACGTTTTTATTTGACATTTCCATCAACTTTAAAGTTATTTTGCTGGTAGCCATCTTATCTCTTTGACATCTAACTTGATAATGAAGCTTTCTTAGTGAGAGTAGGATATTTATTAACACGTAATGGCGTCGTAAAATAGACGTAACATAGACGTAACATAGACGTAACATAGACGTAACATAGACGTAACATAGACGTAACATAAACGTAAAATGGTATATGGCCTGTTTTTACCTGGTTTTCAGCTGGTTTTAGCTGTTTTAGCTGGTTTTTACCTGTTTTTAGGAAGAGTCTTTTCTATCAGTTAAAAAAATAGAATATTTCTTAAAACACAATTTATCCCTCGCCTTCGGCTCGGGATGATGCCACACGAGTGTGGCGTTCGATCATCCCTCGCCTTCGGCTCGGGATGATGCCACACGAGTGTAAATTGTGTTTTAAGAAATATTCTATTTTTTTAACTGATAGAAAAGACTCTTCCTAAAAACAGGTAAAAACCAGCTAAAACAGCTAAAACCAGCTGAAAACCAGGTAAAAACAGGCCATATACCATTTTACGTTTATGTTACGTCTATGTTACGTCTATTTTACGACGCCATTACGTGTTAATAAATATCCTACTATCACTAAGAAAGCTTCATTATCAAGTTAGATGTCAAAGAGATAAGATGGCTACCAGCAAAATAACTTTAAAGTTGATGGAAATGTCAAATAAAAACGTGTTTGGTTTTCGGGAGGTGTGCTCCAGTTGGTTTCTTGGAAATGTGCCAGCTGTTTTTAAAGGAAATACTCTAATTATTAGTGAGAAGGAGTTTAAGTTAACAGATGGCCTCCTAAATCTCCTGACTGAGGAACACCCTGTAGAGTACACCGATAACGACCTCTTACAATATAGAAACATTTTAGTTCTAACAAATGCCCACAAAAGAAACTTTAAACGGTGTGAACGCATTAGTTCATCGTCTGGTTGGAAGTATGTAAATATTATTAAAAAGCTATTTCCTCCCCGAAGCACTTATAAAGAATTGAATAATATAGTGGCTAAAAAGAAAAATACGAAATATTTAAAATTTTTAAAATTTCAAAACGAAATCCAAAGGAGAAAATTAATCGAAGACACTAGCGATGGGAACTACGAAGTAGAAAAATGGGGAGGTGGGCTTCAGGAAGTTAGACGGAGAGTCCTATCCTAGAGTACACAGATGTCAATGACATGATAGACCAGTTTCGATGTTTGGAAGAGAATAATACGGATGGCATTAATACACCTGAAATTATGAGTATTTTAAGAGAACTGGAGCAACTTGGAATTGAGTTTTATTAATAGTTTTAGTTGTGAATGCAATAATGTTTTTACTAGGTAAGATGTACACTGATGGGTTAAATAAAGATAGTAACACAAGTTGTCATTATATTATTCTGGGATGCATCAAGTTAAAGAACAAAGTTTTAATCCACCGTTTCGAGCTGCTACAATTAAGTGTACCGATCTAAGATCAAATTTATTAAAAATAGCTTCAAAGGATGTTTCATTTCTTAGCGTCAAAGTGTACTGGATTAATACTTTTTTGGTGTTGTCGACATAAACGTTCAGATTCACTAGGAAAGTTTAGATTTAGTATTGGTTTAAAGTAAGGTGTTCTAGTTGACCAGTTATGCGTTGGCAGGAGTTTGTAGAAAATAAATAAGAGAGTTTTCTTGGGAGGACTGAGTTAATGATAAGTCGAATGGCTCTCATTTGGAGGTATTAGTTGGGAAACATAAAGAGTGTGTAATTAGGCATGGAAGAAATCGTTTTCTGGCTCGGAAGAGAAAAACCAAGCTTTTAGCTGGCGATGTGGCTGATAAATCTAATTTAAATTTGGTATAGGTAATAAACAATATTATAAAGATAAATTGGAAAAATCTGAAACCAAAGTTAGAAAAAGGGATATTTTATAACTTCTTGTACATTTTTTATACGTTAGAACTATGTAATGTTTGAAACAAATGGTAAAACGACAGCTTGTGTGCAAGAAGTAGCATAGGGAGAGAGCGAGAAAGTAACATAAGAGAGAGAGAGGTGGTATGTATCATAAGAGAGAGGAGAGAGCTAGTAAAAGCGAGAGAGAGGTAGCATAAGAGAGAGGAGTGGTAGGGAGAGGTGGCATAAGAGAGAGGTAGCATAAGAGAGAGGTAGCATAAGAGAGAGGTGGCATAGGAGAGGTAGTAAAAAGGAGAGAGAAATCCGAATACATTCGAAAATATTCATTAAAACCAGTCATGGAACTTGATGAAAATCCATCGTTACAAGAAGGAGAAGCTCATTGTTTTTATCATTCTAAATGTGCACTTACTAATGTATACAATTTATATAATAATTATTTAATGATTGAATAAAACACATAAATGAAATAAAGTTTTTTATTTCATATAAATTAGGTTTCAAATATTTCTTCAATGATATCTTGTGGAATAAACTGTTTTACTTCACCCAAATGCTCCTCAAATCCCATTTCCTTTATGGTTTGCAGAAAAGTTCTTATATCAAAAGTATGTAAATATATGTTACAGGCTTCTGCAGCTTTTTCATACTTTCTTTTCATATCCATGCATTCATCATATGTATAAAATCTTTCGAATCCATACTCGGCTTCATGGGCAGCATCAAATTTTAAGTTACTAAAGTCATGTGATAGATTCTCTATAGCGCTTGTTAGGTTATATGCTACTCGTTGAGATGTATATGCTAACCACATCTTGTATGAGTATGTGAGACTTAAAATAAGTTCAGAGCTTTAAATAATAATTTAGGATAGGAGGTGGGAGGAATAGGAGGTGGGAGGAATAAAAAGGAAAAATATATTTTAAAATTTTATTTTTCAATACAAGTCTTTACAAATTCACTACATGCGAACGTTTCTACATCCTCCACAACGCAATCAGAATAAACGTTTAATAATTCTAAAACACTACAAACATTTAAACTATTTTCCATATGTGTGACACTTAAAGTAAGTTCAGAGCTTTAAAAATTAATTTAGGAGGTGGGCGGAATAAAAAGAAAAATATACCTATACATTTTTATTTTCAATACAACTTTTTACAAATTCATTACATACGAATGTTTCTACATCCTCCAGAACACAATCTGAGTAAAAGTTTAATAATTCTAAAACACAGCAAACATTTAAACTATTTTCCATAGGTGAAATAACATCATATACATTTTTTAACAAATCGCCATTTTTCATAGAGATTCCACTAACTAAAATATTGTAATATTTGGAAAATTCCTGGTTTTTTAAGATATCAACACGATATTTGATTAAATTTGCCAAGTTCACTAATTCATTTATGGTATCACCAGCAAGGAATACTTTATTACCTCCATCTTGTGTAATCTTAATTATTCTTGCATCACCAATAAACACAAAGTGAATCTCATAACCATTTCCCTTCATGGGTTGCCACCCGGTGCTGTTGGAATAAATGAAACTTAACATAATTCCTTGATTATTAAGGAAGGAAATCCATTGATCTTCATTAAAAATCACATTTTGATTATATTTGTAGCCACAGATTTTAACAACAGGAATATATTTTCTCTCTAAGGAAAATCCAATGCTGACCCATTTGGATTTGGATTTGTTTATGTAGTAGATGGTTTCATTGATGAGAGCTGCATTGCGCTTCTTACTAAACTCTTGTTGGCTTGTTGGTTGATACATTTTCAGATGCTTGATTGAAATAATGGTTGTAGAACTGTGGGTGAGTGCTTAAATAAGCAAGCGTGGTAGTGGGGATAATAAGCGAGGTAGTGGGTAGTAGTAAGAGTGGTGTGGGGATTTAAACACTAATCTTATAGATTTAAACATCATTTAGCGACTAACCATGAATGAGTGTAAGACAGAACTTTTTATCGACATTCAAGGATATAACAGTTCCTTTGGATACATTCCAAAAGAATTAGCGATTTATGATGGTATTCGTTGCTCAAATTATCTGTTTAAATCACCATTTCAAAAAAAATATGTTATCTGCTCTCGATCTCAAAATGGTTAAATGGGGCGAAGAGTATCATGGACTAAAATGGGAATTTGGAAATATAGAACTTAATGAAATTGATAATATTTTAAAGCATGTGTTAGAAGTTTACCAATCGCCCAAAATTTACGTGAAAGGGAATGAAAAAATCAACTTCTTAAAAAAGTTTTTGGATGAAGATTTCATATACGCTATTCCCATTGCCCAAGAACCAAAATTAAGTAAATTTAAGAAAATTCCAGAATGTTATTTTCACAAAAATGTGAATCCATGGCATTGTGCATTAGCAAACGTAAAATTGTTATATAATTATAGGTATTGTTATGAATAAAAACCATTATTATATATATGTTTTTATTATTATTGAATTTTATTTATAATACAAATATACTTTGAATAATATATATCCTATTGAACATAAAAACACTACTAACAATATACTTAATAATACTAGACGCACATTTGAATTACATTCTTCTATACAAGATTTTCTATACAACTGATTCCATTCCTGTGTCACTATTGAAGTTTTATTGAAATAATATAATCTTAACTTATACTGTACAATGGTAGATATGTTTTTTATTATTGAATTTTATTTATAATACAAATATACTTTGAATAATATATATCCTATTGAACATAGAAACACTACTAACAATATACTTAATAATACTACACACTCATTTGAATTACATTCTGCTATACAAGATTTTCTATACAACTGATTCCATTCCTGTGTCACTATTGAAGTTTTATTGAAATAATATAATCTTAACTTATACTGTACAATGGTAGAATCATTTATAATATTATCATCTATTTTGTGGGTAAATAAACCATTATTTATATTCATTCTTTTCCATGTTGAAGGCCAACTATCATTATTTACATTATTAACAGATAGACAAATAAATGCTTCTCGAACATTATGATCAACTTGTATGAACAAAGTATTGTTAACGAATGCTGATAGAAATAGAACTCCTACTGGTAGCAGAGCCATTTTCAAAATAAAATATTTTTCCAGGGTTCTTATGTTTTATATTCGTCACGAACTAAATCTTTTAGAATATCAATTACATTATTAACTTGATCATCATCAGTCTTGGATTTCTCTTCCAAAATACTTATATGTTTGTGTCCCCAAGCTATGAAGCTCTAAATTGGATTAAATTTATTTATATTAAGCTCCAAATGTAATATTTTTTCCAACGCCCAACCTGAACCATTCTCCGCAAATATTGACATCTTTTCTTTTATTTCAGACAAAAATTTCTTGTAAATATCAGATAAATCTGTTGTTGAAGTTATGACCTTATTTTTCGTATTAAACGATTTAGTTTCGATTGTCTCTTTTATTTGTAAGAGATATTGTCCAAACAGTTCTACATTAATCTTAACACTTTTATGATTAACTAACTCTTCGGAAAGTAAACTTACAAACTTTTGTTGTACTTCATCAAAAAATTCTTCAATGTCCACGTACTTTTTCGATGGAAGCAGCATGTAAGACACAATCCTGTTTTTAAACGCGGAAGTTAAAATTTTTACATTATCGTCACTTTTAAGTGCACTTTTATGTAGGTTTGACCGTAAATGCGCAGCAAGTTTATTTTTCACATACCAAGTATCACAATCTTTACATCGTGATAAAGTAAGTTTAGGTATTGGAGGTCTGTCTTCTATTTTAGCTTTTTTCATGGATACATCACATACCTGGGTATTAGCCTTTCTTTTTTTGCGAGAACAAGATGGCCTCATGGCGCACGATTCTTTTTTATGTCTATACACGTTCGATTGATGAATAAAACTCTTGTTGCATTCACTGCACTGATACATCTTGAGAACTGAACAAAAAAGCAGAAAAGGTTGATATTTATTCAACAGTTCTTGGGATATTTTTAACTGCTCTCACAACACTTTGCACAATACTGTTTTTGCAAACTAAACAATTAATATAATATCAACGCTAACTAACCGTTGAGGATATATAGGTAAAAAGGAGAAAGCACAACTGTCGAGCTCAAGGTGCGACTGCGAACACTTAAGAACGAGAAGCGAAGAGAGAATATAAAGAGAATCCGTGTGGACGGGGCATGCCCATGCGCATCTCTATTGCGCAGATGTAAAAAACGAAAAATATAAAAAATCTTTTTTTTTTATATGTGCAGTAGACCAAAATGCGTACCACGCGCACACCGAGCGTGCCAGACATGCGCACGGAGTGTTAGGAGATATACTTTAGTGTGTACATTCCAACCCACCCACTTTTAAGAATATAACTCCAATAGTGAAGCCACAAATAAAAAATTTGTTGTTTTGGGCGGGTCTACCGCTCTACATATGGGGTCTGTATTGACCTGTGTATTGTTCGAATTAGTACAACACTTGCGTTTTAACCGCACTTACCCTTTTGAGTAACGCGCTGTAATACGATGAAATGAGTGAAGCTTTGTGTAATGATGTTTAACGATTTAGAGTGGGGGGATTTGGTGGTGGTGGGATGCTGTAAATCCATGGATTAATGAATAATACTTCTAATTATTTGTTTGACATTTATAAAACATTTATTAAAATACAGGTTTACTTTTGAACAAAAATAACAATATGTTTATCTACATTAGTCTACTTTATGTTTCTATAGCACATGAAACATGATTTCTGGGATACAGGAGGACCATCGAATTGTGTGCTCCAGTCAGGACGATTGTAATGTATAAAACATGGCAATTTAATTTGAAGATCAAAACTTGATTTATAAGACATTGGTAATTTTCCCCATACATCCAAGAGTTCCAAAGGATCTGCATAATTAATTAGATATTCCAAAGGTAACATTTCTAGTTCTTCTGTAGTAAAATCTATCAAGGTTTTCTTTCCGCTTACATGACTAAACATTACATTTGCTGTTGGACAAGACATAGTTTTTTTGCAGTCTTTTCCTTTTTTGCTTCCAATTCTTGAACTTTCTTTCTCTGTTGAGTTCGAAACTTTTTTTTAGCACTCTTAGATAGATTGGGAGGTGGATTGATTATTATCAAATTGTTTTCTATGTACTCTTGTGGATTATAGCTTTCGCAATGTTCTGTGTCCCATGAATAATCAATAGGGACTGCTACAGACATCGTTGTGAATTGTGTTAAATACTGTAAATATTGAGAATTAAAGTGGTGTGGGGGGTAGGAGGAATGGATTTGATATACGAGTGGTAGGATTTGGTAGTGTGAAGAGTGCGTGTTGTGGAATGGTTTTAAGCTCCTGAGAGGAGAGGGGTGAGGTGAGGAGAGGGGAGAGGAGAGCGGAGAGGAGTGGTGTGAAGAGTGGGGGGATTTTGGTGGGGTGAAGAGTGGGGGGAATTGGTGTATGGATTTGATGGCATTTCCTGGAATTGAATGCAGTATATCCATATATAACCATGTAAAATGGATATATATCCATGGATTGGATATATATCCATGGATATATATCCATGGATTGGATATATATCCATGGATATATATCCATGGGTTTTCACAGCTTCTAGATCTATCCAATCCATGGATATATATCCATGGATATATATCCAATCCTAATATGGATATATATCCATGGATATATATCCATGGATATATATCCATGGGTTTTCACAGCTTCTAGATCTATCCAATCCATGGATATATATCCATGGATATATATCCAATCCTAATATGGATATATATCCATGGATATATATCCATGGAGAGGGGAGCGGAGAGGGGATCGGAGAGGAGTGGTGTGAAGAGTGGGGGGGGGGGGGGGATTTTGGTGTTTTCAGGCATTCTAGATCAGGATATATATCCAATCCATGGATATATATCCATGGATATATATCCATTTTACATAACCATGTAAAATGGATATATATCCATGGATATATATCCATGGATTGGATATATATCCTGGTCTGGTATGCCTGAAAACACTCTACTAGATTTATTTTAATTTTGAACAAATTTAAAAAGTACTAAAGTGGAAATATTTCAATTTTATTTCAAATAAACTCTACTCAATACCATTGTAAAACTGAAACAATTGAATATTTTAGAGTTGTTTCTATCGGTCGAATTTCATGTTATATTATTGCCGCAATAATCCTTTCTGTGGGAAAATATGCTGTGAAGCTGTATGTATTGGGGGCCATTTTAATACGATAATTAAATTTTGACCATATTTTATCAAGTTTAAAATTTTAATTTGTAAAATAATTTTTTCTACGAATGTCAATAAAAACCTTTATTGTATGTTCAGTAGTAATTTCGGAACATAGTGCATTCTTTTTTACACATTTTCATTGTGCTTCAATCACCATGGTGATTCAACTACAAAATTCCCAATGTGCACGGGTATATTTTTACAAAGGTGGCGATATTTCATACAAAATCTTTATAATTTTTTTTGTGGAATGTCAGATTGACATTTTTTGACATCTTAAAAAGAAAAATATTACTAATCCCATTTTATATAACAGTAACATTCGTAGAAAAAGTATAGCGTAAAACTCGCATGGAGTGACCATTTCCTACTCCTATGATTTGCAACACTCGCCTGCGGCTCGTGCTGCAGACGTCATACTCATAGGAAATTCATGTCATTCCACGCTCGTTGTACAATATACTATTTTCTAACTGCAGTATTGACGCAGTGTTTTTATAAGAGTATAAAACAAAATATGTACCTATAGTTATCTACATAATGTCTTCATTTTTGGCAGTTATCTTTATGGGCTTTTCGTTATAATTAGCTGAGCTACGCACAGTCATGCGAATTTAGCTTTACTTACATAATGTGAACCAGCAAGTCCGCGAGAAAATGCGAAACCTTATTTTGTAAGGGTAAATCTTCGCAGTTTATGCTGCTTTTTAAAAGAAAAAGTAGATTTTTTCACTTAGAAAGACACCCCAGTACTACTTTTTACCCAAATGACGGAAAAAGATTTAACAATTTGTTTTTAACTTGTAGGTTTAAAACTAAAAATAAAAGATGCACATTTGTCCAGATTTCAATGTGGCAACGCCACATTTCGTCGCGTCATAACGCAGGCAAAATATGATTAACGCGTAGCTAGGAAACTGCAACTTGTCCAGTGCTACTCGTTCATCAAAGAAGATGACATAAAGTTGGTCTTGATCTTTGCAAGTCTCTCACGGATTATTTATTGTAGATATGAGAAAGGTTGTTAGCACCTTTCATGAAGTGTTTAATACCCTACAACTTTTATCAAACTCTTTTTCCAGGATATTTTTCATTGTCAAACTAAAAGCCAAAAACTTTTTCCAAACGCATAAGGATCTTTTTATGCCTTATTTAAAGGGCTCGGTAAGAGCTAGTACTGGGGTGTCTTTCTAAATGCCAAAATCTACTTTTTTCCACAAAGCAGTGGTCAACCAAAATTTTCTTTCTAAGATTTTCGTTTATTGGACCAGCGCCAGCGTCTTAGCCTGAACGCATGTCACTGTAGACACCGGGAATATTTGAGCGCGGGCCTAGGTGAGTTCAAGTAAGTTCGAACTCTTGCATGACTGTATGTGGTTTACCTATATATACTAAACTGCTATACAAAAAAGGTTTTTTTTGGTCGAAAAAAAAGAATATGTTGTCAAAGTTAAAGGAAAAAATCCGTTAGTCTACCTATTTCGCAAGAAATCAAAAACATCTAAACGTATACTTTTTTCATTGACACTGGCATTTTACTTGGCTCGAAAACGGATACACTTTATGTAAAACAGATAGCAGCAAATCTAATCAATCTATTTATTGTATTCTATCTTATTAATCTAATTCTATAAATTTTTATTAAGAAAATATGTTTAACTTAACCGAACCTTTAGATCTGTATTGATTTTGTGTTGCAAAAACTATATGGAGAATAAATGTTATTTGTTATACAATAATTTTCATATATTTAATTCCGGCAATTTTCCTCGTCGACGAGATCTACCTTCATTATCAAACCCAAGCAAACCCAAGAAAAAGTTATACACAGTAAAAAATTCAATTCACTCTCCCCTTTTTGATTAAATTTCTTTATTTAATCTTTAATCAATCTGCAAGTCAATTTTATGATGTTTTGTTATTTATACAAAATATATAATTTTGATTACTGTTAATCGGTACTGATTAGATGAAAAAAATATGTAAACAATTTAAATTATTTCTTATTAAGTTCGACGCAAAAATCACACTTGATTAAATAAAGCAGCAGCTGCTGATATATGCGCTGTACGCAACTTCTTAATCAAAATCAGGCGACCTTGTTCCAATATGGCACTTGGTGTTATCTTGTCAGGTGGTGCCCACAAAGAACTAGCGAAACAGTCCCGAAAATTTAAATTTATTATTAATAATTTTTGACATGGTATGAGTATTAGTAGAATTAACTTTTAAGAAAATAAATATATGCCAAGAATCGAAATTTTCCAGTCGTTCCTAGGGCATCAGCCAAGTGACTAAAATAGACTGAAGTTTTATGTTTTGTTCTGTTAATGCCAGTTATTATTAAGGTATTGCACTGTATTTGACTTATATTAGGTTAATCGCGTGTCGCGTGTTCAGCAATTAAATGTTACCAAGTAAAGTATATAATTTCTAAATATTTTGTTTACTGAAAATAAAAATACTATTCTTATAATTAAATTTATGTCATTTTTATTTTATTTCTGCAACAACGATTATGATGCCTATTTTATTAGGTAAATGTACATGTATTATATATTAAAATGATGCATCTGTTTATCATATTGCATTTTGTTAATTAAAATTGCCTTTTTTACGTAAAAGCGCTATTTTTGCGCCTTCGCGCTTTACAACTATTTCGTAAAACTTACACCCTGTAATGAGATAATAGTAGGCTCATAGTTAATAAAGTGTGGGGAGCTATAGACAAATATTTACTACAAATTGATTCAAAATGTAATCAGAATTAAATGTTAATTTAATCAAATTTAAACAGGAAAAGTTAGTCACAGATCTCTTAATTTAATCCATAACCACATTTTTTAAGTTAATCTGTAGTGGACCTGGATTTAGTCAGAATTCCGTTGATTTTGATTTAAAATTTAAACATTATTTTTAAAAGTCAGACACCTCAATAATATTTTCATAAAAGTTTTAAGTTTATTAGAAAACTGTAAATTTTTGTTAGATGACTGTATTTAACCAAAAGCAATCAACACTGCAAAGATAAGAGTCTCTGTAAGCTAACACCATTGAAAACTAAAAGACAGATAATGTTGCGCTTAAACGGGAAAATTCTAGTTGTTTGCCTATAAAACAGGAGTACATTGAAATGACTATGTCCGTAAAACAGTTTCAGAATAAAACTTTTGTGCACTTGTCAGTGCATTTTACAGGTAGATCTAAACTCCCCAGAGACTATTTTTCTTTGCGAATGCTTGATTCCTTGGAAAATTGTCTCTTTGTTGGAAATTACTTTGAAAATGAGATTTTCTAGTTATTTGTATATTGTTTTTTGCTACCTATATACAAAAGTGCAATGCTATGAAGAGCCAAAGTGCTAAACACTCCAAGCAATGCTTTTTGTTTTTATCCTTTAACAATGATATAATATGTATGCAACAACATACATCTCTGCACTATGATCAACCTATGATCAACTATGATTTATCCTTACGGTTTTAGGTCGACATAAAGTCAAATGTAATACTTAGTCGTCTGTTTTGTATAAGTACCAGAAAAATCCACCATTTATTAGCAGAAAATGTCGGCCCTGTTTTTAACTTTCTTTTAATAAAATGAAAAAAAGGCAATTTTATCAATAAAAAGAAAATAAAACAACTTTCTTTTTCGCAGTTTTTTTAAATTACAGTTTTTTACAATATAACCTTTATCAAATAATAATATAAAGCGAATTTAATTAAATCTTAGTCAAAAAAATTAACAAAGAAAATTCTTCGATTTATAATTTTAATTAAAACATTTTACAAAACAATTTTTTAGTGATTTACCTGACACACTAGCAATTTTCTCTTCATTTCTACTCCTTTCTTTGTTCCACTGCGTAAACTTTTAAGAAGGCAATTTAAATTGTATTACTTTTATTAATGGGTAAGCAACATAAACATAAATTGAAATGTTCGTTACTGTTCAATTTTCAAATAAACTGCTGGCCACTCGAACGTACACATAGAGATTTTTAGGCAAAATTTAAAGTTCAATATTTTCAACAGGAATGCAAATTTTTGAACGCGTCTTGCAGATTTTAAGAGCTAGTTTTTTCGGATTAAGCTGCATGACGTATATTTATCGTAGGACCATAGGTTTATTATATACGAGGTGATCAATGAAGTCATGCAAAAAATCAAAAAGTTTGTATGAGTGAAATTTCCGCAACAAATTTTTTTGGTCGTTGCAATATGGTTCGTTACTAAGGTAACATCAATATCTCTAGACGTTTTTGTCACTTTTTGGATTAGGGCCCTTAGGTCTTGTACACACTACTAAACATAAAATTTCGGTAGCAAAATTTTTAAAATGCTATAACTTGTCATTGGATTGACGGTTTTTTTAGGGATTGCAGGAACCTTTAAATTAGGTTTAGAATTATAAATTTTGTAAGAATTGACTTTTGGCCGTTGTTAACCTATCTTGTATATTGTAGAATATAATATAATAAACTTGTTCTTGTCGCTACGCTTTTGTCTATTATCGACCCGGTATAATGTGTAAATTTGAACCTGTATATTCCAACCCCCAAATAAAATGCTTAGATTATAGAAAATCTACGTGAAATAAGGATTCCAAATCCGTAAAAATCATCAAGAACCGTCAATCTAATGTCAAGTTATAGAATTTTAAAAATTTTGCTACCCAAATTTCATTTTTAGTAGTTTGTACAAGACCTAAGGGCCTTAATCCAAAAAGTGACAAAAACGTCTAGAGATATTGATGTTACCTTAGTAACGAACCATATTGCAACGACCAAAAAAATTGTTTGCGGAAATTTCACTTATACAAACTTTTTGATTTTTTGCATGACTTCATTGATCACCCCGTATATAATAAACCTATGGTCCTACGATAAATATACGTCATGCAGCTTAATCCGAAAAAAAACTAGCTCTTAAAATCTGCAAGACGCGTTCAAAAATTTGCATTCCTGTAGAAAATATTGAACTTTAAATTTTGCCTAAAAATCTGTATGTGTAAGTTCGAGTGGCCAGCAGTTTAGTTCAAACGAATAGCGTGGATTCGCGAGAGCACGAAATCAAGGAAGTAGTATCGGTCTTACCGTCTTGGTGAACAGAAGGCCCCTATTTTAGAATAAGTTGAAATCTAGTTTCATCCCTCCTGTTTTCCTGATCAATCTTTGTTAGGGACTCTAAAAGGGTGCGTAGGGCCGATTTTTCTTATATTTATTATATATTTTGAATGGACGTGAGTTCGAACCTATAATTTCACGTGTTGGAATCTGATTATATTGTTCTTTATAGGGAAACCCCAGCCTAGTTATTTAATCGGCTTAACCATTTAATTATTCAGTTTATTTATTCGATGAAATTATTTCATTAAGTCACGGTATTTTGGTCGTTTTGATGGTTCAGAGAAGTCCTAGGCCTGTATTGCTGTCCAAGCCTTTGCAGTGGGGGAGTAACCCCACAAAGAAAAGTTTTCGATCTTGGAGTCGACATTTGATGTTCCAGGGTCCAAGCTTTTAAAGAAATCAGGATAAGTACCTAATTTTATAATAGCTCAGGAACTCAAACCTCTAAATTAGTTTGATTTCTTTCATTCCAGGATCCCTCAGACTTCCCTTTTAATTTAATATTTAAATACAACATAAATTACCACCCACTTTTTTCATAGGGACAGAATTTTATAATAATTTGTATATTAATAAAAATTCCCCATACGTGCTTTTCTGTTGAAACAAGTTCTTGATTTTGTTCTAGTGCTATTTACTCATTAAAATTATGACATTCCACCGACAACGTTTCTCTAAATGAGAATTTTACGAAACGCAGTTCTAAATTATTATTGCCGTCTATCTTTATGTTACAGGGTATTTTACATTGCATAAGTTATAAGTTTAAAGGTAAAAGTTATTGCGGCGGGGGAAGATAAATTACACCCACAATTCCCTAATAAAATTTAAAGAACCATTTGGATATCTTGTCACAAGAGAACTTTTCGTTGGGGGACAGTTGCGAGACATAGTGCTATGAGTAACAAGGTTGTTTGTCTTGATCGTCTTTATCGGCACATTTGAATGCAGTGACGTGCATAAGACTTAATGTTTGTACAATATTGATGTGCTTTTTAAACCATTTTTTTTCTGTACGGCCAGTTATGTGAAGTGGGCGCCCTGACAAGGAATGGAATTTTTTTCGGTATATCGATATTTATCGATATGATGAATAACAAAAGGCACGTCAGCAAATATTTCTGGTCACTTTCCAAAAACATTAGTGGAAACTTTTTCTCCTCTGACCTCTGACAACGAACCTCTAAACTGAACTACGCTGAACTATTTGCCAAACAATTCGCTGCCAATCTCGCTCTGCCAACCTCTACATCTGTACCCTTAGAAAATGTTCGATATAATACTTAAGGTCAAACAAGTTCAAACAATTCCTTTATTTCTTGACACAAAAATTGCTCCGATCTTGATGGCAAATCAGCAATTGTTCTAAAAAATGCGCTTCAGAACTTGCGCCCATCCTAACTCGCCTTTAGCAAATCTCCCATGACAAGGGCACCTTCCCGGCAGACTGCTCGTATGCTATCCCGAAGAATGGTTTTAAGTCAATTCCATCCAATTATAGACCTATTTTTCTTCTCTCTGTTTTCAGCAAAGTTATGGAGAAAGTCGTCATCTTGCAAATTCTAAAACATCTAGAAAAATGCAAAATCGTTGACGACAGACAGTACCGATTTCATCAGAAGAGATCTACAGCTGATCTCCTTACATAATTGGACACATTGTCGCATGGCGAATTCCAGATTGTTGCTCTTGATATCTTCAAGACCTTTAACCAAGTATGGCATACTGCAATCCTCAACAAACTACTTTCGTACTGCCTTCCTTTCAAACTATGTAGCTTTCTCTCTAGCCAGTGCATATCTGTCTTGGTGGACGGTCACTCATCTAACTTCCATCCTATCAATGCTGGCGTATCCCAAGGTTCGGTCGTGGCACCAACCCAATTTCTTTTTCACACTAATTACCTCCTCTCCTTAACTACCAATCCCATCCACAGTTACGCTGACGATAGTACGCCTCACTCCAACATTCATTTTTCCATACAAGATTCAAATCAACAGTTGGATAATCGACGCCAAACTATGCACCTCTCCCTTCCCCAAGATCCTTCAGTTAATCTTAGACGGTGCTAAATACCTTGTTCAGTTCAACGCCTCCAAAACTCAACCTTGCTGCCTGTCGCGCAAAAAATCCGGCACCACTTACCCCATCCACATGAACGGCCAAGCTCTACAGAACAAAGAAACGGTCGATCCTGTTGGCATCACTTTCGAATATGATCTCATCTGGCAGAAACACATTACTTCAGTAGACCCATCATCAGCGTTCTCGGCAACTTTCACACTTTATATGTTTCTCAAATTAGACCTAACCTAGAGTGCTCTTCCCACATCAGGGGAGCGGCATCACCGACACTTAACACCTTGATTATATCCAAAAGAGAGCCATTCGACTCATCAATGAACCAGTCCTCGCAAGAAAACTCCATTCTCTCGCTCATCGCCGCGCTGTTGGAGATTTGTCCCTTTTGTACCGACAATTCCACGGATTTTACTTTGGGAAACTAGTCGCTATAATTTCCCCCTTGACTGTTCCTAACGGAACAACAAAAGGCGTTCTACGTATACATATTCCTTTATTGTCCAGCTACAAATTCCTAGAACATACCATTTCTCTCGCTTGTTCATACCTAGGGTCTCCAGATTATTGATAAATTGCCTGTAGATGTTTTTTCTTACCCTCCAAACCTCCAGTCCTTTAAATCTCGTGTCAATAGATAACATTACCCATCTCCCCAGATGCTAACCGACGTTAGTACTTAGACTTGAAGTCTACGTGGGCTGTTTCAGATAAAAAATATAAAATTTTCAATATATTGACATGTCGATATATCAAAATTAAAATCACGAAACAATAATTTTAACGCCCCAGTTGCATACATTAATACTCGCACAAATGTGCAGAGAGTGAAAAAAGAGGTTAATCAGTAATCAGTTCATCCTTGAAATGGTTTTCGTCGCTTATTACACCTTTTCATGATTTAAATTCTCCAGCGAAATCTATTGACAACATGGATATGCAGCGATGTAAAAATACTCCTGAGCTATCTATCGACATATGCATATTATATTCCATTATATATTCTAATTCTAGTTAAATAAAAATGCTATATATCTTCTCTTCGAGGTCTAAAAATCTGTTGGCAGGTGACTGTAGAAATATAATATTTAACACATTAACTGCCACAATGCATTAATTTTTTTGTTTGAAGCCTATTTTTAAAATTTAATTGCCAACTGCTTTCACCTGCAATATCTAACAATATTTTGTAGCAAAAATATGTTTTTTTTTCTGTGGCACATATTATGTGGTACACGCGGCCTGGTGCACTAACTACTTTGGCAGCACAACGTGGCACGCCTGCGAAATCATGTGATAACACTAACCACAGAATTGTCAATTGTTGGGTTTGTTTACGTTAAGTATGATTTCTGGTACACCAGGCCATCAGATAACAGAACACTAATTTTCATATTTTGTTGTAGGAAATGAGGCAAAACAAGTTTGACTAAAATTGAGAAGTTGTAATCGTGCAGCATTATGTAGACAGAAAAAAATTTTAAAAATGGGCCTGCTGCAACCGTGATAAAACAATGTAGATACCAAAAGCAAATGGATTTTCTAGTCCTTTATATGGCAAATTGACCACGCGAGGTTAATCTGGAACACGAAAGCCAAGAAAAACAAACACAATACTTGTCCTTTAAATGCAGACAGTGCATAACTGGAGCTTCAACACATAGTTCCTGAAAATGTAGGCACTGAAAACTTCTCGGTAAGTAGTGAGACGCCTGATGAAAGTACTCAACATTTCCAAAATGAAGACTTAAAAAATGAGTCTGTTACTCACTCCTACATCAATGAAGAAAGCTCCTGCTTCGAAAAATAAACGAATGAAAAATCATGATATACACAGCATCATAAAGGAGTCGATGATTCGGCGGGAAAAAAACTGAAGAAAGGGCAATTGGAAGGAGACAAGTCCTTCAAGAAGCAGCAAGACCTGAATCTGATGGTCTCCATAAGTTTTTCCTGTCTATGTACGAACTTACACGAAAAATGCCCTTTGCATATCAACATATAAGAAATAGAGTACATGAAGCTGTGTCAGAGGTAGAGGCTGAATATTTAGAGATAAGCACTCATTCACGATCATCACACTTTCAACAACTTTCTCGACAAACAGATCTTTAAAATCCAAATTTGCACCAACTTCAACCTCTACATCGTTCCTCGTTAGAAACATCTCAGACAGCCAATAGCCTGTCAACATCATAATTCACAATCCCATGGTTTATACTCATCTCTTACTAGCACACCTCTATCGTCCCTTGGAGAGGCAAGTTATAACTCAGAACCCGCCAACATTGCAACATTTTTTCAGATCTTTCAACTTCAATAAAAAATTGTATTTCAGTGCTGTTTTTGTATTTTTGGAAATAAATAAAGTTCTTACCTTAAAATCACAGCTAGTCTTTCTTTCATTCCTATTGGTGTTTGGGCATTACAACCTGCAGAATAAATTGCCGTTTCTATTATATTGTGTACTTCAGTAAACTGATTTCTATTTAATCGGAAATAGTTAATGAACTTCAGTTCCGAGAATTCAGATGCCAAATTAAATTCCTCATGACTTTTCCTATTTTTCATATAATTGCTCTTCCAAAATAATTTCTTTCGTTTGGACAGGTCATAGAGCAAAACTTCTGTTTCCCAATCTACGTCCGAGTGTTAATTGTGTATCTCGGAGGATCTACCTATACAGTCAGAATTAAAAGTAGCATAGTTTAATTTCTGTAAGCTTCTCTTATGTTAACTTTAATCGCGATCCGCTGTTCCGTTAAGATGTGATTGACTAACAGAAAAGCAGGTTTTCGCATTTATAATATAGGTAAGGATGCTATTTTTATTTATCCTTAAACTTTAAACAATGTCACATTTCCTATAACTGGAGTATGAAAGAAAATATGAAAAAAATAAAAAGATAGACGCACTGTATTTAACCCTTAGGTGGTGAGCCGGGGTTTGTCAAACCCCATTAAAACTTAAAAGGTTAGTCGCGCTCTTAGGGTTAGTTGGAGATCGGTCATCGCTTATGTAGCTTCCAGTCAGTTGACCGTCAGTACATCTGTGAGACAGTCGCGGCGAAATAAATTTTTATTTTCGTATTATTTTGGTAGAAGTTAAATTTGGGGTGTGTCAAACCCCAACTCACTACATACGTACCTTTTTATTTTCGGTCTGAATTATGATCCCTGCGTTTCCTGGGCGTAAAATAAAAACAAATGGCCCTCGTTTTAAGGAGTGGGCTACAAATGTGTAGAACGAGTTGGAGAGATTATAGTGGCGACGAAGGGGACGTTATTGTCCCAAACTGTCATACTGTCATAGAGTGAGTCCGAGCAAGACCTACCTCAATTCCACCTAGAAGAGTTATGTATGTGCGGATTATGGAGATATGAAGATACACCATCTAAAATTAAAGAAGAAACATTTTACCGCTGACGCTGACGTTAAGAAAAAATAAAGGGAAAGAACCACGGGCATTTCTTTCTGCTAAAAAAAAAACAAGAGAAGTCAGCACTTTATGCTTTCACTAATGACCTTACCTTCGTATCTTCCGTACCAGAGCAAAATAAAGTTGTTAGCCTTATCAATGGTTTTGTAAAAAAATGTATTACATTAAATTTCTAGCTAAAGAACTTGTAGAGCCTCAACTAAATATAAGGTCAAACAGTCACCTTCCCCGTGTGGGCGTCTAAATATAGCACGTATCCTTAAAAAGTCCATTGGTACCAGACACCAACAACCTCTGGAAAAACAAGGTAGGAGTACTAAATTCCAAGAGTCAAAGATAGGAAGAGAGGATTCACTTGCGCTGATTGCAACATTTCTCGTCGTTGTGTGGATTGTGCCGAATACGGTCTTGATCAAAACTACTTTTGATTAAACTTACTACAATATTTTTCTGACATAAACTTTATTGGAGACTTCTTTAGTTATTAGAAACAATTAGTTTCCTTTTTGTGATGTATTTACTAGCTTGAATTAAAAATTTGCATTTCTACGGTATAACTTTGCAATGTTTAATGTAACCTACAAAAGAAAATAAATAATTTAGTAGTTTTTATTTATTGTTTGTTTTATATACTTGTTTAAAGTCATTAAACAAAGGGTTTCATAGTTATGTCTTTCTCAAAACGTTTTTTTAATGGGGTTTATTAAACCCCACCTCACCAGATACGTCTCAAAAAAGTGACCTCACCACCTACGGGTTAAAAATAAATTAAAACAGTTGTCATATGCGTTTTTTATTTAAGGTATTTTGTCATTTATTATTCCTCAATACAACGACTTTTAAATGCCTATATTCTCACTACTAGTAAATATGAGTTACCTTTACAACAACTTTAAAAAGAATAATAACTTTTTGTTAAATATTATTCGACGCCTCTGTTTGATTGAGCACTTAACATGGATGCCACATAAAATTTGGGTAGCTCTCGGATTTATGGTCGGGTCCTCTATCTTCTGTGTTACGTCAAGCTTTCCGGCAGATAATTCTTGGGCTACGCCTTGTTACTGCACTTTCACTTTTACAACAGTTTAATATTGTGTGTCTTTTCAATGACTTTTTAAAGTAGTAGAAATAAAACGGAAAAATAAAGACCGTCACATATGATTAATGTTTAAAGTTATTTTTTTTTATTTACTTTTTTATGTGTTGTTGCATACTCTGCGAAATAGTTTACTATAATAGTTGAGAATTCAAACTACTTGACTCTTTGTATTAAAGCACGAAAATTCATTGGGCATTTTAAACTTATCGATGTCTAAACGGCATTAATCACATTTCCACTAAACCGCTTTTAAATTACCAATGAAAGTTTGCTGAAATTAGTTTTAGAGCTTTAAATTCATAGTATTTTCATCAAATTCATTACACTTAAAGACCAACGTTTTCGATGGATCTGTGGTCTGGAAAGCCAACTATCAGGCAATAAGCAATCTTTTAAATTTTTTGGTTATAATGGCGTCCTAGTCCGTTTAACAAATAATCGTAAGTATAAGTAATCTACTTTTAGAAAATAATATTTTATTTAACATGGAACTATCTATCACTTCTTAAAATCTTGCTCTTAACATCAATGGCATAATGCGAATAAATTAAATAATGTTTTACATCAATAATTTTTAACTAATAGAAAATTTTAAAAATTTGTTATTTCCATCAGAAATCGGAACCACTGGCCAGCCAGTAGAGAGACATTTGGCAAGGTTTACTATTATTAAGACCCATCAAACTTTTCATCATTTATAAGAATATATCTCCAATTGTAAAGCTACTACTAAATATTTAACTTTTTAACATTTTTGCCAACTTTGTTTTGACTTTTTTATTTTTCGTTTTTTATATTTTCCGTTTTTTTGACATCTGCGCAGTAGACAAAAATGCGTACCACGAGCAAACCGAGCGTGCTAGACGTAATTTCAGGGGATATACTTTGGTGTCTACATTCGAACTCGTCCACTTCCAAAATATATCTCCCATTGTAAAGCTACACCTACGTATTTAACCTCTTAAATTTGTTTCACAGCTTTTTCCGACTTCTTTATTTTTCGCTTTTTATATGTTTAATGTAAATGCGTACCACGCGTAAACCGAGCGGGATAGACATGCGCACTATATTTTAGGCAATGTACTTTGGTGTTTACATTTAAACCCAACCACTTTTAAGTATGTATCTTCAATAGTAAAGCTACAACTACGTATTTAACATATTATGAGACCGGCAAACTCAGGTAACTGATGGAAAAGGCAACTGAAATGAAATTAATATTATATCTTGCCAACAAGTCATAGTGACTTGATGCCCTTTTGCACGAAGTATTTGTGTACACAAACTTCCTCTGAATACATTCTGCTAAAATCCAAACAAAGAAATCTGCTGGCTGTTATTCCAGAACTAAGATTAAAAATTTCAAAACCAGATTTAGAAAGAATTATTTTGAAAAAAAAGTGTTTTATCTTCTCATTAAAATCCAAAACTAATGATTGATATAAGTATTATATGTATAAGTATTTTTTATATTTTACATTGTGTTCAATAAATTATTTTTGTGCTAGGAAAGAGAATACATTTTTTTCGGGTTGGTTTATTTTTTCAGTTACTTTTGTACATCCATAGGATGCCGTTGTTAGTTAAGAATAGGATGATGCCTTTTGGTGCAAATTGCCAAGACAGCTTTAAAGAAATGGCATTTTAAAAATAACTATTGTTTTTTAGAAAATCTATTTTAAAAAACGCAAAGGATGTTTTATTTATTATTTTTGAAGCTACACTGTTAATGGGGTCCGCATGTTACTAATCTCTAATTTTGGGGTCCGGAGTTTCGAGACATTTTGAAACCACTGTAATAGGTAAAAAAAATGCGAACTATTTCAAAGGTGCACATCTTTTCAGTCCTACCTTTCAGGATCCTTCATCGAAAAAACGAGAGCGAGAGGGGAGCAACGGTAGAGGGGGATTTACAGCACAAAAAGCAAGTGACTAGAATATTTAAAATAATTTTCGACGATGCCATAGGTATCGAGAATTTTCGTTCTGTAAGAAATTCGCAATATTACATGTCGTATGGAACCTTATATGCCCGAGTCAAACTCGCACTTAACCGCTGTTTTTTATTTCACACAATCAGGGCAACGCCTATAAATAAAGTATTTTGTCAAATACCGTATATCTACTTACTTAATGTTCAGCATCGACGCCTCTGGTGACAGATCAAAAGCTGCCAAGTTTCATCATCAGTAAATAGTCTTGATCCATTTTCTCGCTGATAAAGACTAAAATGAGATTTTGTATGGCGATTGTTGTAAAAACATTATAAAACATTATTTACTACCGAAAACACCGGAGAACAAACCTAAGTACCTTGGTAAAGAAACTCTTTCCTAATTTTCGGTATACTTCGTAATCAATAAAATATGAATATGTCATAACATATAAGCTGATTTTCTACGGGCGTATTCGCTATATTTCTAAATCCAGACATCGGACTTAGAACTTCCTGCTGACTCAAAAATATTGCAAAACCTGAACTTTGCTATCAAATAAAGTCTAGAAATAACAGTTTTCACAAAACTTATCCAGGATATTTGCTGACCTGCCAGGATTGCGGTAATTGAATTTAAAGTTGCTGCTTTTGAGAGTCGGAAGATCCTCTTTATTAACTAGTTATATGAGAGAAATTTGGGACTACCAATTTAATTTATTATCCTAGTTTGGATAAAGTAAATTAATTCCAAAAGTACCAATTTAATCAAGATCTATTTTGAATTTCCTAACACTAGCTATTAACTTCTTATCATTGGTAAATAATAAATATATAAATAAACTGCTGGCCAATTCAAGCGGGACAAACTAAATTTTTGATAAAATTTAGAGTGGAATATTTTCGAAACGAAAAAAGATTTTGATTTATCTTTTTCAGTATGTAATTGAATAGTTCTTCTAGTTTTTATACTTCAAGGCACTATTGCTAGCAGTCGCTGCAACTCTATTTTACAGGGTGTTAAGTGAAACCCTGACTTTTTTGGAAAAGTTTTCCAGTTCCGAGAATCTAGGAAGAATTTTTTTTGAATTTTCTTTTCATACTAAAATGATCCATGGTCAAATACAAAAAAACAATTTCTCCGGATTTTCTCTATTTTCATTTGTTTTCCGTATACAGGGGTTAGTCGAAATTATCGACTTCTTCTTACAAAGGAACCCCTAATTTGGCCGTTTATTCACAAAAAGCGAAAGACCAAGTAAATTTGTAGTTTGAAGTAGTCCAGCTAACAAAATTAATACAAATTTTTGTACAGGGTGTAGCAAGTTTGGATCACGGGCTAGTAAATTATTATTTTTTAATTTCTACTACTTTTTCCTAAGTTAACTATTAATTATCACGTGCTACGTTAAAGGGTTAAAATTTGTTAGGTCCGATAACAGTACTGGATAGAAAGATCCTTTTTGCCCAAACGGGTTTTTCATTTTTTGTCTAGTCCCATTTTTAGTGATTAAACGGCTCGCATTTTGAACCTAACTTTTTGCAATTGCATCCATGAACGATTGAAGTGAGAGTGCTTTTTTGGTGGTACATAATGAATGTTTTATCCAACCAAAAAACATGTAGTGGCCAAACAGCTAATGATGCTTATTCGAAGAATTTTTTAGCATTATACAGGGTTGCAAAAAATATACCACCTATACTTTGCAGGTGGATTTCTGTTAATTTAGCGGCGTTTCTATTTCTTAGTCAAAAGATCTAGTAGGCCAAAAAATAAAACATTTTCTTTGCTATTGACAGTTACCAAGGCAACAAAGTATTCTTCTTTGAATTGGTGCGTTATTATCCTTTATAATGGCTCGATTAAGTGCAAAAGAACAAGCTAATTGTTTGCGTTTACTACAAGATGGGGTAAAAATTAGTATTATTGCGGATATGTACGGGGTTGGGCGAAGTACAATATCTCGACTGCGTCAACGCTTCCACGAAACGGGAAGTGCAAACTATCGTTATGGGGGAGGTCGCCAAAAGAAAGTCGGCATTGCAGATGAAAGATGGTTGGTTAGAGAGGCTCGTCGAAGGCGAAAAATTTCATCAGAGAAAATTAACCAGGAGTTCAGAGCAAGAACACACATTCGTGTGAGCAATAGGACCATTAGAAGAACTTTAAACAATAATAACTTAAGGTGAGTTACTTCAAATGAGATCTTATTTTTTGTACCAATATTTTTAGTGTTTCATTTTAGTAAGTCGGCTATTATAATATCGACGTCAGCTGAGGCGTGAATCTTGGATTTTGCGCACCGATATTATAAATGTAAACTTGAACTAAGTTGTTCATAAATTAAAGTTTTGATAGGCGACCCTAAACACATTATTTGTGCTTGCAGCGTAATGTTCCTTAGTTCTTCCCTAGAACTAACGTTATGAAAATTGACCTAATTTTGCATTTTAGTATAATAAAAGCTACTGTTGGCTTATTTATTGGTTCATTCCCTACACCTATACTACAGATTTTTAAGCCAAAATTTTAATTTTAGAGCTCGGCGACGTGCTAAATGTGTGCGACTTCTACCACAGCATAGGCGAAGACGTCTCCAGTGGGCATATGAACATCGCAATTGGCCATTAGATAACTGGGAAAACTGCATGTTTGTAGACGAGTCAAGATTTAATTTAATTCACTCGGACGGCAGAATATTAGTTTGGCGTGAACGTGGCGAACGGTATATGGAGGAGAATATGGCTCCTCAGGAACCTTTTGGTGGTGGAGGCGTTACTGTTTGGGGTGGTGTAATGTTTAATGGCAAAACGGAACTTTTTTTAACATTGGAGCCCATTAACGGTCAGGTATATAGGGACGAAATTTTAAGCAATATCGTTCTACCATTTGCAAACAATTTTGGGAACGATTTTGTGCTAATTGACGATAACGCCAGACCTCATAGAGCACGCATTGTGCAAGAGTTTTTGGAAGCTAATAATATTACCAGGATGGTCTGGCCTGCAAAATCACCAGACATGAATATTATCGAACACGTCTGGTCTAAATTGAAATTATTGGTAAGTTCTAGGGAAGATCCTCCTCAGACTCTAGAACAACTTGCAGACGCCATTGTTCAGGAGTGGGAAAATATTCAGCAAGAATTTGTCAATAATTTGGTAATAAGCATGCCTCGAAGATGCCAAGAGATAATAAATGTAAGGGGAGGTCCTACTAGGTATTAAGATTTGTTTTGTTTTCGTTAGTTGCAAGTTTTTATAATACCTTCAAGTAAAAAAAATGTTCTATAATTTAAAACGTTTTCTGTTTACCTATAAAAGTAACAACCAAAATTTACATTTTGGATCTCCTAAAGTAATGCCGGGAAAAATAACTACTAAATTTGAAAATTACGTATCTTTTCGAGTACTTTCAAAAGTAATTAAATCTTCTGAAATTTCTATACCTTCTAAAAACTACGCTATACAGAATTTTATAACTTGTTCAGTTGAATTCACTATCCATCTCCAATTTTTGACGAGAAAAATGTACTCCGTGACTATTAATTTAAGACACTTCTTATTAATTAAAATTTCTCAATGCCATGTACTGACTTTTTAGAGCAGTGGTAAAATATTTTTCTTTTATAATGAATAATCGAAGTTTACGAAAATCCAAAGATATCGAGAAACACGTGGCTTCTATTATAAGTAGTAACTTCTGCACAATCCTGTATAATGTGAAAAAGTTCCGAATGAATATTATTCTTTTTATCTGTATCGTTACTAGATTTTATTAATAATAAGTAGGACATTTTCTTTAATAATTATTAATATAGCAAAAAGGAACTTTATGAATACCTAAAGGACTCTAAAATCACATGATTTTCATATAAAATGTAGGTGATATGTTTTGGGCAAACGCGGACAAAAGCAGCGAATAAGCATCTTTAGCTCTATGGCCACGACACTTTTTTATTGGTTGGTTAAACCAATAAACGATGTCCACTTCAATAGTTCATGAATGCAATCGCAAAAAGTTAAGTTTTAAACGCAAGCCATTTGTATCACTAAAAATGGGACCAGACAAAAAAATTCAAAAACAGTTTCGGCAAAAAGTTCCAAGAAAATTGGGACTATATTCAATTAATTTGAAAATCACATGACTTCCATATAAAGTATAGGTGGTATATTTTTTGCAACCCTGTATAATGCTAAAAAATTCTTCGAATAAGCATCATTAGCTGTTTGGCCACTACATGTTTTTTGGTTGGATAAAACATTCATTATGTACCACCAAAAAAGCACTCTCACTTCAATCGTTCATGGATGCAATTGCAAAAAGTTAGGTTCAAAATGCGAGCCGTTTAATCACTAAAAATGGGACTAGACAAAAAATGAAAAACCCGTTTGGGCAAAAAGGATCTTTCTATCCAGTACTGTTATCGGACCTAACAAATTTTAACCCTTTAACGTAGCACGTGATAATTAATAGTTAACTTAGGAAAAAGTAGTAGAAATTAAAAAATAATAATTTACTAGCCCGTGATCCAAACTTGCTACACCCTGTACAAAAATTTGTATTAATTTTGTTAGCTGGACTACTTCAAACTACAAATTTACTTGGTCTTTCGCTTTTTGTGAATAAACGGCCAAATTAGGGGTTCCTTTGTAAGAAGAAGTCGATAATTTCGACTAACCCCTGTATACGGAAAACAAATGAAAATAGAGAAAATCCGGAGAAATTGTTTTTTTGTATTTGACCATGGATCATTTTAGTATGAAAAGAAAATTCAAAAAAAATTCTTCCTAGATTCTCGGAACTGGAAAACTTTTCCAAAAAAGTCAGGGTTTCACTTAACCCCCTGTAAAATAGAGTTGCAGCGACTGCTAGCAATAGTGCCTTGAAGTATAAAAACTAGAAGAACTATTCAATTACATACTGAAAAAGTTAAATCAAAATCTTTTTTCGTTTCGAAAATATTCCACTCTAAATTTTATCAAAAATTTAGTTTGTCCCGCTTGAATTGGCCAGCAGTTTATATCTGGGACTCTGGAATCATCTAACCGTCTCAAGATGAAGCTATTCTTTTTGGGCTATATGCCCATCCGAGTGTTGGAAACCAAGAAAAAGAAAAATCTTTCTTTTCCTTGGTAATATCTTGCAATCTGAGTATTTTGTATTAAAACAAAATAGGGCAAATTCTATTGCATAGTCCAGCACTCGGAAAAGAAAACTGCCCGCAAAATATTTGTTTTAGCTATATTTTTTTTTTAGTTCTTACTATCAAATTCCGGAATGCTTTATTGTTAAATAAAATACTTTATTAACAAACCAATCTATAGCCAGAATAAGGGAATGTTCTATCTAATCAAATACTTACACACATAATTATGTAAATTTAAAACAGACTATTAATCGAAAAACAGAACCTTAATTACTTGTTACAATCTATCACAACCTTGCAAAGAAATTTAAAAATACACATGACGAAAATATTAATAAATAATAGGAATGAAAAATACAGGTAATAATAATAAATACAATTACAAACATCAAAGACTCGCATAGTGTCAATTTATTGTCCAACAAAACCAAGCGAAAACCAAACTTTTTAGCTGCAGATGTGGCTACTGAAGTAATGCGTTTGTGCCAGCTGAGATCATGTTCGAAAGCAATGCCAACAAGATCGAATGTTTCATTGTTCTGTAGGGCTATGTAAGGGGAAAGGGTTGCCAGATGTCTTGCGTGACACTGAGCATGACTGGGTTTTGGAGGCGTTGAACTGAACAAGGTTCTTGGCACCCCGATCTAGGATTAATTGAAGATCTTGGGAAAGGGATAGGTACATATTTGTGTCTATTATCCAGCTCTTGATTCGAGATTTGTCTGGAAAAATGGATATTAGAGTAAAGAGTACTGTCGTCAGCATAACTGTGGATAGGGTTGGTAGTTGAAGAGAGTAGGTCATTAATGTGAAGAAGAAATAGGGTTGGTGCCAGGACTGAACATTTGGGGACGCCAGCATTGATAGGATGGAAGTTAGATGAGTTATCGTCAACCACGACAGATATGCGCCGATTAGAGAGGAAGCTACCGATCCAGGTATATAGTTTGGTAGGAAGACCATAAGCAGGTATTTTTTTGAGTGCGGCATGCCATACTTGGTCAAAGGCCTTGAAAATATCAAGAGCAACAATCTGAGATTCGCCATGAAATTCGAGAGACTCGTTCCGGTTATGTATAACAAAGCTAAGGAGATCAGCTGTGGATTTTTGGTGACGAAATCCGTACTGTCTGTCATGGATGATTTTGTGTTTTTCTAAATATTTTAGAATTTGTAAGTTGCTCGCTTTCTCCATACCTTTGCTGAGAACAGAGAGAAGAGAGATAAATCTATAATTGGACCGAAGGTACTTGGAACCTTTCTTCGAGACAGGCTGCACACGAGCAGGCTTTCAGCTATCTTCGAAGATAACCTTGTCATAAGAGACGTGAAAAAGACGAGTTAGGATGGGTGCAAGATCTGGAGCGCATTTTTTTAGAACAATTGCTGGTATGCCATCCAGACTCGTATATCCTATTCCTTGGGAAAGGCAGCAAGTTTTGTTATATCAATGAAAATAAAAGTGACCCCGACAAGATGAAGACGTCGGCAAATCTATACTTTACATTTGCAATGAGTACCTCTAATAATTTTAAAATGAATAAGTATTAATACAATCAGGTTTTTCGCATTAAACTTACATGGATCGTGAAAAATAATATATACACCTCCAGAGAGAATGATATTTTTCCTTCAGCGCTTTGCAGGCCTCGGGTTTTGCCCTCTGGCTACAAGTTGCACTTTAGGAAACATCATGCATTTCTCTCCCTTGATGTATAATGTACTAATTCCTCGCCGTATATATCATTTAGGCTCCACATTTATGCTAATTAAGAAACTTCCTATCTTCCAATTCCTGCTTTAATATCATTTTACCTACGCCGCAAGTTTGCTTTCAATTCAGTTTAAATCATATTTATTTTATAAACAACCCCATTGAAATAGCAGATTCAACCGCAAGCAAGTGTCCCGAAACCTGAAAACAATATTATTTTATGCGATTCAACATTTGCAAATGCATAAATTTAAATTTATAAAAAATATTATGTTGGCGTAATAGATATCTATTTTTGAAGTTTATGTTTTATATTTATGCAATAAAAATGTGAAAAACAAAAAGCAAAAAGGTCATTTACAAAAAGGGGATATTTTCCATAAATGTACTGAATTATAGCATCGGTGTATTATATTAAATAGCATACGATAAAATTATTTTATTTATTACCTAATAAAATACGGTCGTATTTTAAAATGGTTATTTTAATGCGTTTATAGAAATGTTCTGACAGTAAATTTAAATTTGATCATAAACATTTTGCTTATGGGCAAGTATATTATTTTTGAATATGAATATGTTTGAATTATGTTAGAATTGTATCACAATAGCATTTTGTTTCAACATGGGTGCAAATCACAGCTACTGCGCAAGAAAACCTTTAATAATTTGTTTGTTGGTTTTTAGCAAGTTTATGCTAGCTAGCTAGCTATACTTTAAGGCTAAGTCCTGACAGAATTAGCTGAAGTATTTCCAATAGGCAAAATTATAACACATACCAAACGAATAATAATATATTATGCACGAGTGGTAATGAGAGTAACTATTTACAAGGATTAAATTGGGCTGCAAGCAAGTATCATAAATCATCCGAGTAAATAATGGTTAGTACCGCGAGTAGAATACTATACTTTTTTAACGACTATTTTATTAAAAAGTCTAAAAATCAAATTTTTATTTGTTAATCTAGAAGCTCTGAAAATATCTCAAGATCTGTGTCCTACCCAAGTTTGTTCAGCTAAAGAAAAAAGTTTGTTCAGCTAAAGAGAAAAGTTTGTTAAGCTAAATAAGGACTTAATTCCTTCATCGACTGTTCCTAACAGAACAACAAGAGGCGCGTTACATATGCATCCCCTTACTGCCCAGCTACAAAAGTCAAGAACATCCCGCTTCTCTAGGGTCTCCAAATTATGGAACAAATTGCCTGCACATGTTTTCTCTTCCCGTCCCAACCTCCAATTCTTTAAATCCCGTGTTAAAAGACTACATTTCCCTTCTCCTCAGACGCTCACGGTACTTAGGCTTGAAGTCTGCGTGGGCTGTCTCAGATAACAGACAGTGAATAACAATACTGATATAATTTTTCAAGAACTTCATGGAAATGAATTTAGTTACTTCTACACTAACTTCGTACAGACGAAACTTGAAACATGGTGATATTCCTGACCTGTCATGATTTTCTTTTTTTACCTCAAGCATATTAGGTAATGAGAATTAGTTCAGATCTTATTAGTGAGAGAACCTTGCTTCCATGGTCTCAGAAACCACTCACTCGTTAGATAAAATGATACACTTTCTGATCTGGATGGTTATTTTTATGCTCAAAAAAACAGAATGTCTTTATGACAGTATACTGATTGCTTAAAATAAGCAAACGTTTAATTATGTCATTTTTAATTACTTGTGGCTTCAAAAATCCTTTAGCTCGTAAGTAAATTTTTTGAATTTTGAAAGTTAGTTTCATATAGATTCGTTGGCGAGGAAACCCTTTAGCCATTAAATATGCTGTAATATTCTACAAAGTAGCTAAAAAGGCTAAATAGAAGACCAAAATTCTGCTTAAATGTATTTTAAATTTGCTATTGTTTTCGATATAGGGCTTATCGACACCTAACACACTAAGGAAATTTCAGAAAATTTGAAATCGATCGAAGTATTTTACATATTGTCTGTCACGATGGATAATAGTTTCATACGGTACTAGTCCGGTCAAGGATTTGTTACGGAACGAGTGAGAGATTTATGGGCCAAGCGCTTAAGGCGCTGCATGAATCTGCAGCCTAAAACAATTTATTTCATGCTATGTTCTCGATATACCTAGATTTAACTTCTCCAATTTGGTACATATTTGATTCACAGAAAGTTGCACGTTATCATAAAGTTGCAACACTTATTTCTGTTGCAGTATTTATTTAAATTTGTTAGTGTATTTATTTAAATTTGAAATATCAAACAGTTCGGTAACTTCGCAAAAGAGCTTTTATCATCCCTAATACTGTAACAACGCATTATCTAGACTGAAATTAATGACATATATACTAGGATACACCAAACAGTTTAAGATAAGTAAGTTTTTATGCAAGCATTTCTGCTAAACGGCATTTAGGGCATGATAAAAATAAAAGGAAAATATTCACAAATAGAGCTTTGCTAAATCCTTATACTCATTTTTGGGTTTAAAGCCAGAGGTATATAGACATCTAAGTGAGGAAAGAAGCTTCGTATGCGAAGTACGCAGCTATTTAAGGTAAACAAGTTTCTTGCTTATATGCATAGTATAAGCCGAGGCGGCCAAAGAGTGAACTAATCTAACAGAGCCGCATCATAAAGTTAATAACTTCGTAGGGTACAGTCTAAAGTCTAATCAGCATGGTGTTAATCCTCTTAGCAGCAGAGAAACCTTATGTAAGATTGCTTCATGAATATGCAGAAACCGAGATATTTCAGAAAGTTATGGCCAATTCTCGATAATACTCATACAGTTTATAGTTTAAAACTACGTGGAAATTGCGCGACGGTGAGATTATATTAATCAAATTTTATTGCCTATCAGATAAATTTACTAAAAACGTATCACGATTAACTGGAATGATTTTTGCATAAACAGAGTTTATTTATGATATCTCTCTAAATGGTAATAGTCGTAAAACAACAAGATGATTTTTTAAACTCCTGAATAAAATTGGCGCTTATGTATATATAATAATTCCTACCATGGGCTTAATTTTAGTTATATTGTGAAACATTAGTCTAATTTGGTTAATTATTATTTGGAAGTGACTTCGCTGCCGGCGCCGGTCACCAAAATGTTGATGCATGGATACTAGTACAAAATTTTTCGGGTGCCGGCGCCGTAGGCCAGAACGGAATGCCGACAATTCTAACCTAAAATAATAATAATAGTTACGTCTTTTAAATGATATGTAAACATTGTGTCGTTTTAATTTTGCATAAAAACTACTATATGAAAGTAGTTGGTAAATTCTCTTCATATAAAAATTTTAATTGTGTTTTGGTGGACTACAAGAAAACCACAAACAATGAGTTTTGGTTTCGTGATATCAGAACAATTTACAACGAAATCCTAATACTGTGGTGGATATTAATCCGGCTCTGAAATACTAGTATCTGCGGTTAGAGTGTGTTCAAGGTGGAAGACAAAAAAAAATAAGAAATGAAAAGTCAACAAGGAAGTGTTCCACGTATAGGCAAGGCTGTCAGGCTAACATTTTCTTGAAATTAAGTGAGCGTAAACAATTTCTATGCTTCCTGGAGCTTCAACAAAATCACAATCATACTTCGTCCAAAGTTTATTTCAATTCAAACCGAGACTACATTTGCCATAAAATAACAAACTTGCTAGTCAAGAAGCCCTGACGGCTGGGGCAAATAAAAATCGTTTTGGATAACGTAATTAGAGAAAGAGGTCCTGAAATAACATTAAAGGACCTCACTAACATCGAGAACCGTAGCAAGACTGAGGACACGAATTTTGAAAAATGCATCCATGTTTTAAGAAATTCATACCATTGTAGTGATATTGAGATTTTAGTTGATCAAAATGGGCTTTTTAAGGGTGTATTTTTCCAAGATAACAGAATAAAAAAGTACATGAAATATTTTCCATTGATTATTTTTGATGATGGTACCTATTGCCTGGTAGATCTAAGGTTTGCGACTTATATAACAGTGGTAGAAGTGGAAGCGGCCCGAGTGAGGTTGTAGCTATTTGCTTGTAGGCAAACGAGGTTGAAGAGTCCATAATTTCTTTTATTGAAACATTTAAATACCGAAATCCTGCATGGGAAAAAGTGGAGGTAGTCTTGTCTGATAAAGGTAGAACAGAGAGAATTTCTGTTTCGAAAAGATTCCCGAACGCGAAACGGATGATATGTTTATTTCATGTTTTTCAAATATTTAATATAGAAGTCTTAAATAAAAACATTGGCATAACCAAGAAAGAGGTTCATAGTTTCATAGGAGCAAGGAATGCAAGTATTTTCTGAAAAAAGCTTTTTATTATTATTACTTTGCCCTAGCCTTACAAGCTAGTGTACTGGCCACCCTGAAGAAAGCTACACCGAAATTTGTAACAAAATGGTGCAAAACGTACCAGATACTGTGAAAAAATATTATGACAGTAACTGGGGAAGTATAACAAATCATTTGACATTCCAAAATTTATGTATGTCCAATAAAACTAACAACTGTTTAGAACCCATTAATTCCAAACTGAAGAGCGTTATTACAAGGTTCAGTCCATTGGAACATTGTATACGTCATCTCTTCATTATAATAAACAGCCTTCGGGTGGGTAAAGATGTCGAACTCTAGTTAAACCTTATACAGAAAATTCTGCCGGATACCTGTACTGCAAATACATAACTGAAATTGCTTTTAAACAGATCGAAAAGTAGCGTAAAAGAGTTAGAGCTTTCGAAGAACTAAGCAAAGGAATTCTTTTGGCAATTACAGCTGAGGGATTGCTTCAAGTAACCTAAGCAAGCTGATAGTGTTTTTTTTTTTCAGAAAATCTACTGTCTGCCATGCAGGCATATTCCAAAGTATATATTAACGTCATTGCCTTTATTCGATGCCGAATTATGTTTGGCTAGGTGGTCAAGAAAGTATTTTGAAAAAATATTGAACGATTGCGAAACTCTCTCTCAATCTGATAATATTATTCCTAAAAGTTGCGATGAACCCTGTGGCACCGCAGTATCCGAGGTGACAAATTCAAAGCCAAAATATTTTAGTAATGAGAAATTTAAATTAATGAACGAAGAGGGGAAAAATAGCACAGATATGCTGTAAAGTAACAACGAATATATTTTATAAGAGGCTTTTATTCGTAATATTATAGCAAAATGGTCTTATCAGCAAGATCCAGATCTCATAAGTTTGCCAAATGAAAATGATAATAGTTTTCAATGCAGTGTCACAAATGACATCGTACAACATGATGGTAGTAATACACTTAACTGACCAAATAGAAATCCATGAAGAGAATGAATCGACTGAAGAGTATTTGGTTGGTGCAAATGGCCAACTGATTCCATTAACAAGCTCAAATGTAACAGACTCAGCAACACATAATGCACATTAAAACAGACGTGACGATGGTTACAAAACAGGTTAGTAAAGTGTGGATATCCCACAACAAGTAGTTAGGAAAAAATTACTTTTGTGTATTATTTTCTTTGCAGGTGTTACAGATCCATACGCTTTGAGAGTTATTTCCGCCTCGAAAATAGCAATATGTCCATAGAAGACAATAATTCCAATCAAATTGATGTCAGACAATTGAACACTCATATTGAAGGTTTAAAAAGTTTGATAACAATACATATGTGCGAACCGCAATCAGAGGTTTCAATCTAAAATAGATTGCAACTTAAACATTTGTTTCTGTGGAACATCCAAGGTCAGTGGAACATACAAATTCAAAAATGGAAAAAAGTATAAATAAAAAGCCTAAGTTTGAATTAGGAGAGATACAGATCCCAGGAAAAGACCAAAAACGAGGACGTTCAAAGGGACTTGGAAATAGAGTATTAGGGTTGAATTGCAAGAGGCAGAAATCAAACATAATTTGCAGAGAAGTTTGATGTTTAATTTTCATATTTCTACTGATAAATTCGCAAAATAATAATAATAACTGCTATATTTTTGTAGCAAGATTTAAGTTTCGTTAAAGTTTGCACTGTAATAAATTACCTTTTATTTTTTGATTGAATTAAGGCATTTGATTCTGATCTTATTTTGACATTAATTTTCTAATGTTGCCCCAATCAAACCCAGCCAGACTACCGTTAAGGCTGCCGGTGCCGGCATCCATGATGACTGCTGGGACAGGTAGCGGAATCAATTCCTAATTATTTTATGCGTTATAGATATTTTTTGTATTGTCGTTTCCATTTTTTTTATCTTCTTACAGCCCGCGAAGACCGAAGTCTAAGTACTATGTACCGTGGGTGTACTGGGGAATCGACTCACACATCCAGAGCTGGAAACATCCGTAGGGATTTCACCAGCCCTTTAAGAGGATGTGTGGGGTGGTACCACATCGGTCGAGGAAGAATTCCTCTACCACCTTCCGGCTCGAAACGAAACAGATCTGACATGGGACATATAGAAAACATACTCGTATTTAGTATGATATAACATGAATTCGTAACGATCCAGTTTATTGGCTTAGGCCTGTAAATCGTTTGTATGTATGGTAAAAATGCTCAGTCTGCTTAGCAACTGATCAAAACTTCGGAAATGTTTCTGAAATTCTCAATTTTTATTTAATCATGAATAAGCATGTATTTTTTTATTGCTTTAATCGTTGAAGAAGGTTATTACAAACCGAGAAATATTGTTTTGAAGAAAATTACTTGTATAATTGAACTAAAAATTTCTCCTTACCTCTCTATATAATTTATTACAAATTAAATAGCAGCCTTTGCCCTCAGTTCAAAGTAAAGTCAAGACATAAGCAAAAATAAGTGTCAGTCGATATGTTAACTGAGCCAAAGTTGAACAGGTTAGTTATGCAACACAATAAAACATCCACTTAGACGAGTTGCATGTGGAGAGCGCCTTATTTGCCCAGACAGTAATTGTTCTTTGTGTTACGGTTGTATATTTTATTGCAGTGTAATTTATGTATAATCCTTTTAATTAATCAGTCCTATAAATATTGTAGTCTGCCAATGTGCAAAAATAGCATTACATGAAAGTTCCCTGAAACCCTCATTTTTCCAGGTCCCGAACAGCCGATGTTGGAAGAAAGTACATACCTAGTGCAAAGTTAATCAAATATTTTCCATAAATAGGCATCACTGAAGGTCTGTATCGTTAAATTTAAGTAAGCATATTGGGCTGTATGTTTATATTTATGTTGCATAAATAATAAGTGTTGGTAACGAAGTTTTAAAGACAAACAGGCTGCCATCTATCACGCAAGCATCAACTTTCAGCAAATTTATAGTGTCTTTGCACAAATTTCGTGCCGTTCATTGTTAAACATTCCTTTATGTTCCAGTAATGTTTCTTATTTACGAAATCCCCTAACCTCTGGGAAATAATCAAGAAAATAAATTATTTCTGGAATTCGCCATTTGCTAGCCAGTCTAACATTTTTATTTTCATGACATGTGACGTCACAATCAATAGTATCGCGTTTTGAAACTTTCGAATCTTGTACGAAAAGTTGTAGTAGAAAATATTTTTTATTAATAAAGACCAAAATAAATTGAAAAAAAAAACACCATAAACATTTTATTTATGTTGAGAATTAAAACATATATTCCAGTTTTATTTGAATTATATGCATGTTCCATATTCTTCATTACGCTTTTCCAATTCATGTGACAAAAACTTCCTTTCTCTCTCTCTCTCTCTCTTTCTCTCTCTCTCTCTCTTTCTCTCTCTTCTTCTTAGAGTGCCATATGGTTTATTAACAGTTTTCAATACATGGAAGATATCTCTTTTTCTATATTTATTTGTCTATCTGCCTCTCCCTGTCTCTTTTAATTTTATTAAAATAATTTGCTCTTGTCTATTTAGGTTGCAATAGTATAACCAATGGTTTATTAAAATTCAACAGCTTGTGCGAGACTAATGAAGCTAGTACGTGTCTATACTTCATTACCGCTAATAAAATTATGTTTTAGAACATACTGATTTATAACTAATTCGTATCTTAAATTAATAAAATACATAGTGGGAAATGAAATTTTACTTTTGATTAACACATTTTTAATATGTTAATATTATTAAAATGTCAAAACCTAATTGAGCAAAACTTACATTTATTGATTATCTGATAATATCTTTTGAAATAAACTAATAATGATATATTTTGAATTATATGTTGTCTATTGACAATAATAGTAAAACTGTTGCTACTGGATTTAATAAAAAAGTTATATAACCGTTTTTTTATTTATTACACTTGCAGTCCGTTCGCATCTTTATCTGCATAATGTTTGTCTTTAACAATTTTTATTATGGGAAAAAAAGTTAAATATCTGCCGAATTTGGTACCCCATATTTCAGTTTAGAGCTCTAATAGACATTGTTTCTAATAATAAATTCGCTTTTCATCCCCGTAGGGGCATTATTTTAAAGAGAAGTCAACAGGTTCTTGCTTATTTCTAATGAGATGTATTTATACTGATTATATCATAGTCACCCTCAGTAATTTTTGACATATAGTTTTTTTTTCTAAGAAATTTACACCTCTTTTTCCCCTTTCGGTTTAGGGCAACACGGTTTAATAAAAAAAGTAATAAAAACATATTTCAACAATCACAGTTGCTTGATGTTACTGTATAATGCAGAGAGTAATTGCAGCTGTTATCTGATGCACCATGGCCACAAATTTAAATTATTCTAAGTCAGTTTTAGACGATCTTGTTTTTAACAGACAAAACTTTCTTTTTAATTAAATTATTTTAGTTTAGCAGTTTTATCCCTAATAGCAGTTCCTTTTGTAATTTGGTCCCCATGTGGCGAAAACTTCAAGAAAACATATACGTTACTATATTTAATTAAATGTTTTTAGCTTAGTTGACTTCTTTAAGAAATTTCAAAAGTATAACAATTTCAGAGAAAATATTTCAATACTTCTTTAATTAATTAATTAAACTTTCTCAAATCTGATTATATTACTTTTATATCACATCACTCAAAGATATAGCATCTACCTTATATTTAAGTGGTAACTGAAGTCAGTTACACTTCTGTAGAGCACGAGTTACTTTAAATGATCGATATACTTGCATTTGAAATACAATATGTTATTTATACATCAACCTATCGTCACGAATGATATTATTGTATGGCTATTATACCGAAATGCAAAATTAATATTTCATTCTAAACTAGGCTCTTACCTATGAATTATATAATTTGTACTAAGAATACAGTTTTGGCCAAGAGAACATTCCGCCGACGTTATCCATAAATTTCGAACTAGAAAGTCTGTATTTTATGTCTTTCTCATTTTGACAAACTTTTATTATACAGGGTGTTTAAAGTATGTGGCCAAACTTGAGGGTATTATTCCTTACTCAATTTTAAGGCAAAAAGTTCATATAAACATATGTCCTAAACGACTTTGTTTTCAATACACAGGGTGTTGAATTTTTTTTAAGGTTTTCCTAAATAAGTAGAAGACGCAAGTTCGTATGAAGTTGAAACATGGTAACAATTTTTAATGCATAAAGAGTAGTCTTTTGAGCAAAAAACTGTTCTTCTTATTTTACCATTGGCGTGCACAGGGGTAACGTCCGAGGTTAATTTTAAAGAAAAATTAAGTATGCCACTTTTTTAAAGTCTCATAGGATTTATGATTTAACAAATAAAATTACACAAAAATAAACTCCTGAATATTTTCGCTCAGATTGCCGGTTTTCGATAAAAACGAAAAAATATAGTTATGAATAACATTATTAATATTATTGCTGTAGCATGTTGAATAACAAAACAGTACTTTTTTAAACAAATTTAACAACTGGCTTATCGTTATGTATTAAAAATTGTCATCAAGTTTTAACTTCATACTAATTTGCCTTCTAGTTACTTAGGAAAACTTTTTTAAAAAATTAACAGTCTGTGTATTAAAAACAAAGTCGTTTAGAACCTATGAACTTTTAGTCTTAAAATTACCGAAGGAATAATACTCTATACATAACACTCTTATAAATATATTACAAAGTGATTGTCATTTCTTACAAGTTGTGAAAGTTAAAAAGGTTCGGTGGATCATACTGCCAAGGACTGTGGGACGCAGAAGAAAGAAGTTGTCATCCATTGAAAAATTGTTGCAGAAATAATGTTGGGTATGTCGTACTTAAAAAAATTGTGGAAAGCATAAATATACTTGTCAATTATATATATAAAGATGCATAAGTGGTTGGACAATTTTTGTTACCGAAAAATACGGAACTGAACTTCAAATATGAAGGTATGTATTGTACCTCAAGCTCTAAATGGGCTAGAACATATCTAACTCGGAGAAACGTATATATTTACCAACGGAAATTTTCAGTACTGCTTGTATGTGTTTCAGCAAATGTTTGTAAAATTTGTGGTCTTTTTGGCATGGTATCCAGAATATGTTTCACGTTTTATTTATACCAATATTTTAAACTTTGGTTTATGTCCGGGCCATAGATATTATGAGTATTTTCTAGTTCCGATTTATTTTTGTTCTGAAAAATATTGGGATACTCAAACACGGACTGCGTTAAACACCGTCCTAATTTTTTAGTAGTACGATAAAAATGAGCAAAAAAGGAAGGTTTTATATTACTACTGCTTTTAAAGTACTTAAAAATATGTGTAAACATGTTGTCTATATTTTTACGTTAAAACAAAGAATATGTGCCTAGGTTTTACTAAAAAAATGTTTTTTAAGATAGTTGAATAAGATAGCACTGGTAAAAGAAAAAAATATTTCAAAATAAAAATGCCAAGCATGCCCCCTTATATTTTATTTTTTTTAGAATCGAGTGACACAAAAAGAGCAAATAATTTTAAATCAAAACGTTTAAACGTTCATTAAATGGCAATTTGTCAACCAAATTCCTTTGTCTCGTTCTACTTATTAAAAGGGCAATATCCTTGGCGGATTTCCGCGATTAGACCAGAGAATGTCCTTCACAACAACTTCCTGCTAGTTTAAACCCAGACTCTGAGATTAAATCAGTTGTTAAGTAACACTCAAAATGATTCCAATATACTTTGACAATAAACAAATATTTAAAGTTATTTATAAAATTACAACTTTGAAATAGAAGATATTATTAAAACATATTTTTTATTTTTACCGATTTTTTTAATATAGAGAGCTTTTACAGAAAATGTGTTTACCTATAAGTTTTACTATTTTAACAAACATTTTTAAGGATTTGCCAATTTTAAATAGGTGCAATTGAGACGTTGTGGATGTGTGCTAAACTTTAACAATATGACAAATTTAATTATTCTAAGATCAATGAAAGGGATCTACAATTTTGATGACGAGCTAGCCAGTTAGTGAGTATTAGAATTAGTTACATTTAACTGCGAATCTAAAAGAAATAAAAACATGATCTATCATCAACTATTCAACTTCCACCAAGCAAAAAGTTGAAGAGTTTACTAATAGTTTAAGTTGAAAAATCGAAATATACGTTTTAAGATGATATTTCCGTTTAACAGAATGATTTGTTTGAAATGTTTTTTCGGTCGTTTATAAAGAAATCGTACAGGATAGCGGACCATAAATATATGTTATAAATATTTTCTTTTACCCCAGGCCAAACAAAAGATAAACCAAGGGAAATTTGCACCGGACGACACCTGCCACGATCCTTTCTTTTTTCTTTTAGAAATTTATTACCACAATATTTACAATTGTTCTTTCACGAAAGTTGCTATCCCGAAACCATCAGAAACTTTACAACATATAAAACTGACGGTAATTTATTTTCTTTCCTGAAGGAAACTTGCTTTCTCGCACGCAAAGATTTCCTACAAACATTTTCAATTACATGGCTGATTTTGTTTAGAACGTGTTTTAAAATAAAATGGAAATAAAGTAAATATGTTTGCTTGTACCTTATACCACCTTCTAATTTTTTTTTCGTTCGAGAATTTTTTCTATTTTAAAGCCTTATGTAAATGTAAATTAAAATTTCTAACATGGATTTTTTAATGTTATTTTAACATTTTTAACGTGATTATCGTTAAAGATTAACTATAAACTTAAAACTATTTTCCTGGGATTCACTATCACTAAAACTGGCCTTATTTGACAACACATTTTCCTCTTAAAAATTGATTTAGCGACACGCATAGAACTAATATAGATAAATCCTGAGTTCTAGGATTATACTTAAAAGTAGCTTTCCGCAGCTATCATAGGAGTATAAAATTGCGAAAAGGCCCATGATAATCTAATTCGGAGAACAAAAATGGGTACTATCAAAGTAGAAGCATGACATCTGGAGACTCAGCACGGGAGGCATGGAGTACAGTGTCAGAACTATCAAATAAATACAAAAAATCATCCAATATAACAATAAAAGCGAATGGTGTGCTACTGTCTGATCCGCAGACTGTGGCATTTCTGTTTTCCAAATCTTTTATGCAAGCGCCCCAAAAAATGGCTTACCAGATTCCAACAATAAATGGTAAATAAATTTACCTCTTAAGCATATATGAAACACAACGTGTCTCCGCTCACTTACAGAGATAGAATTATTTACGTTAGTAAATAAAAAGCTTAAGAACAAAAAATTATCAGGTAGAGGTGATATACCCCCATTTATTTTAAAACAAATTTTATTTTGTGTTATAAAACCCGTAACGTATTTAGTAAATTTCCAGATTGTTTAAAAATTAGAAAGGTAGTACTACTGTTTAAGAAAGATGATCCATAATGTCTAGGGAACGATCGGCATATAATAATACTCATCAGTTTCTCAAAAACTACTAAGGAAAGTTCCTACTTACGGTTTATATCATCGAATTCCTAAAAAGGAGCAAACATAAATGTCTAATAGAAAAAAACTAATATCTCACAATACTTATTCTAGGAACTAGTATCTTTTTTATTAAAATAATATTTTGCCAATATAATACGCTCCAAACATTTAAATTTCCATTAAAGCAGACGTCATTTAGGGTTGAAAAGGGCTTGGACCCCTGTCAGAAAAAATATAAATTCGCTTAACATAGTCAAAACTAGGTCCTGATTTTCTGTCATTGTTTTTCTTCAGTGATCTTATAACATGCTAAATAATAAATAGTTAAACCAATAAAAAAGTGAATGCCCTTCTTATAAAGCGTATTTTTCACCAGCAGATTTCTCGATTTAAACCAGAAAACATATTTTGCGGTAAGGTAGACTATTTAAGAAAGATGATCCAGAATGTCTGGGGAACTATCGGCCTAGAACAATACTCATCAGTTTCTCAAAGATCTTTCAATACTGCTGGATGTTCATAACATACTTACCAACATGGCTTTAGACATGGATGGCTTTAACTTCATTTTACGATGTTCTTATCGGTTTCCTTGAGGCAGTCGAATGCCCTGCTGAACTATTTTGTGATCTCAGCGAGGCGTTCGACTACGTCAATCATTCAGCGTAGTGAAAGATTTTATGCAATAAGAGTTCGAAGTGCACGGATGTCCTTGAGAATGGAACACAAACGTTTGGTTAAACGCATTAGAAACTCTATCTTGCTCCCTGCCACACAAAAAATATTGCAACAACATCCACAAAAACAAAAAAGTTCTACAGAATAAAGCAAGATATTATTGACATCGATTACGAACATGATCTCAGCTGGCACATACACTTTGCTCTAATAGCCACATCTGCTGCTAAAAAGATTCCCTCTTCCGGGCCAGAAGAAAAAAATTATATAGAATAGAAAAGCACACTTCTGAAGTAAAAATAATAAATTAGAGATGGAAAGTAATGCATGCACATGCTCCATTATTGATTTCCTCAATTTCATTGATATTTTAGTAATATTTTATACAGGGTGTCCGAAAAGTCTTAGTATGGGCAAATATCTGTTCTATCAGTAAAGATAGAGGCCCCAAATTTTAGGTGTATCATACTGGTTAATAAATCTACTTTTTGTGTAATTTAAATTTTTAACCCCCTCGAGTGGTAAAGCCAGGGAGTTGAGGTCAAAAATTTTAAGTGCGATCCTGTGCCCTTTGGTACCTCATTTTAAAGGTCTCCAAACAAGAAATATTTTGCTGCAAACCCGAGTTCCGTATCTTAATTCGTCTTTAAATGGCAATCTTTTAAAAATTAAAAATCGTTAAAAAAATTAACGGCCAGATTCTCCAACGCTAGTCCGGTCTAATTTGACAACAAAAAGTTTTGAACTGACGAGTGTAAGAATGAGATAACTAAGTTTATACTATGGGTTTGTTTCTGAGCTTTTTCGCAAATTCATAAACAAAAGGGCAATTTTAGTACGTACTTTTGGCAATAATTGAACTAAACTTATTACAGCAACCCGTTCCAAGATGAAAATCATTTGGAAACCAAGCAAATCGCTGAAATATCAGAATAATTCATAAGTTTTTAATGACGACTTATTAACAGTGGCAGGATAAAAACCTGTTAAAACATATTCAACTATAAGATTTTAATTTAAACCAATACTAAATCTCAAACTCCTTAGTGAATCTGAACGTAAAAATTTAAATACCTTTATTTCTCTTATTACTTCAAAAGTTTGACGCACTCTACAGCTACTTTGGAATTTTTAATTTTTTTGTTATATTTCATTTGTGATTGAGAAATAAGAAATTATTATTATTATTATTATTATTATTATTATTATTATTATTCAAAATGAACACCATGAACTTCTTGGCAGTGAGAAAGTCGATTTTGGAACGCACTTCTCGCATTTTCGAGAATGGCAGATGTTACTTCTTACCAGAGTTCCAAAATCGACTTTATTAGAGCCAAGAAGTTCATGGTGGTCATTTTGAATAACTCTAAAAGTGATAATTTTTTTTTCACGATTTTTATTGGCTTGCCATTTACAAACAAATTAAGATTAGAACCTCGGGTTCGCGGTACAATGTTTCTTTTTTAACTACTTTAAAATGAGGTACTGCACGGCATAGGGTTGCATTTAAAATTTTTGACCTCAACTCCCTAGGGTCTCCCTCAAGGGGGACGAAAAAGTTAAATTACCTAAAAAGGTATATTAATTAACCAATTGCTAATAGAAAATATATTTGCCTATACTTAGACTTTTCGGAGACCCTGTATAATTAATATTGAACTGTAATAATTAATTACAAGTAAAAAGAGGAGGAAAATGGAGGTGAAGCAAAGTTGTGTGAGCCTGTAAAACTTAATTTAATTGCCAGTATAAAAACATAGCTTTCCTTAGGTTTAATTAAATTCGGTCCGGCTTCTATTTCGATTTTTTTAAAATATCTTGAACCAAGTATTGTATATATAGGGTGACAATTTGAAAATGATTAATGGGCGATGAGTTTAGAACCAAGAAAGAAATTTCAAAACGCTTAAAACCGTTCTCGTAGTATGAAGGGGGAAGTAAAATTATGTTATTTTCATTGTGGTATTTTCAAATTGAATAACCCATTGAGGATTGCTCATTGCTCCTTGAAATATTTTGATTTTGAATGTAGTTATTTAAGATCACATGGCGATTTTACACATAAAGTAACGAGAAATATCGGGATTGAATAAAGACCTCTTAGATACGAAAAAACAGGAGTGAAGTAATGTTATTTTCATTGTGGTAGAATTATCCCCTCAGCAGTCACATCCACCCCCTTGAAAATCTTAAATGGGAAGATAGGTTATGTGACACCTTGTTCGAAAGCACTTTCAATTTAAAAAACCGAAGGGTCACATTGTACATAATTGAGAGGCCTTTTAAACAAGGTATCACTTAACCTATCTTCCCATTTAAGATTTTTAAGGGAGTGGATGTGCGGGCTTAGGGGATAATTCTACCACAAAGAAAATAACATTTCTTCACTCCTGTTCAAAGTATCTAAGAGTTATTTATTCAATATCCAATTTTTTTGTTACTTTAGGTGTAAAATCGCCATGCGATCTTAAATTGAATAACCCATCAATGGGTTATTCAAATTGAAAAGCCAAAGCGTCATAATGTACAACATTAAGAGGCAATTCAACCAAGGCGCCATTTAACCTATCTTCCCATTTAACAGGGTGGAGGTGACTGCTTAGGGGATAATTCTACCACACTGCAAATAACATAATTTTACTTCCCCCTTTATACTATAAAAACTGTTTTAAGCGTTTTAAAATTTCTTTCTTGGTTCAAAAATTATAGTCCATTGGTCGTTATCAAATTATCACCCTGTATATATTTTTTGAGCAATTTCGCATTGGAAATCTTACGATTAGAAATGCTTTTTGCTGGAAAAATTGATCATTGGAAAAAAGTCGAAACACATACAAAAAAACTTGAGTACCAATTTGCGACAAAAAAATTGGTTTTAATTTCATGCGCTTGAATAAACGATAAAAGCATGGCAACAAAAGTGTATTCACTATACAAACTTTTCGTTGTATTTACGAAAATACATAAATGTAAATAACTGATTGCAATTGTGTTCATAAATACACATATTATGTTCGCATGGTTGGATAAAAATTTAATAAACCCTACTTCTAGTTTTCTATAATATCTGAAATTGTATTTCCAGCCAGAAACTTGATTTAATTCTGGGAATACTACAAATTCTCAACTCTGCATTTGCCGTAAAGTAATTTAAAAGATGGGTGCATGCATCCGTCTCACGTGTATCTTGTGAACAATTTTGCGCATGGGTTCTTTTATTCCATTTCCAAAAAAAAAAAATCTTGAACGAGGAATATTTTTAATATTGCTGGAAGGTCTAAAGTTATAATTTTGCAATAATTATGATGGAAGTAACAACCAACTCTTTTTGTTAATGCTTTGATCTGATCTGTGTATGTTGCAAATTAATAAATCTATAGCCTCAAAAATTCTATTGACTGCTGTACTATTACACTACAATGAAGAAACTTGGTGGCTTTGGGGCCTCTAATTCGCTGTTTTTACATTAATGACAAATATTAGCTTTTTAAAAGGTTTTCAACAGTAGAAACAATAAGACAGTAAAAAGTTGCTTCCATTTTAAAAATTTGAAGACCTAGTGTAAAAAAATACCCGTTAATTCTGAATCTCCAGCTGCATACCTTTCTGCAACTAGTATTTCTGACATTCACGACACGGTGTTCGCTGTTTTTACATTAATGACCAAATATCAGCTTTTTTAAAAGTTTTTCAGCAGTAAAAATAATAAGGCTATGTTAAAATTTGCTACCATTTTAAAAATTTGAAGACCCAGTGTAAAAAAATACCCGGTATTTCTGAATCTCCAGCTGCATACCTTTCTGCAACTAGTATTTCTGATATTCACGACACGGTGTTCGATGTTTTTACATTAATGACCAAATATCAGCATTTTAAAAAGTTTTTCAGCAGTAAAAATAATAAGGCTATGTAAAAATTTGCTACCATTTTAAAAATTTGAAGACCCAGTGTAAAAAAATACCCGTTATTTCTGAATTTCCAGCTGCATACCTTTCTGGACCTAGTATTTCTGTATTTCTAAATAGGACTGAACAAGCTTCTTGATTGTCTTAAAAGTTCAACCGAGTAAGAGAAATCGGTATAATTACTTATTTGGTAAAGATATGAGATATGTTATTTCTAAAAAAATTTGTATCAATTAATATCTATTTAAAAGTGACAAAAAAATTAAGAATTTAAATAATTTGGTATTTATAGAATATTCAATAGGTTTTCAATCTTATGTTCTTTCGTATAAGAGTGATTCTTATGAGAAGGATTCTGTTTAAACATGTGGTTCACCAGGAAAGCGTGAGAAACCTTAAGAAATTTTTTGAGACAGGTTGTCTTGAAGCAACGTTTTCATTATATTTTAAACATAGGTATAAAAAATATATAAATTTAAAATTTAACTTTATTACTTCTTGGTGATTTTTCTAATCTTATCTCGGTGATTGTTCTTGGTGACACTTTTGTACATATATCTTTGTATTTCAGTAATAACAGGGATCGTATTTAAAATTTTATTTTATGTATAAAGCTGTAGTAACTATACTAATAACATGTGCTTGGCAGGTGGCAAAAACTAATAAAACTTTCTCTAAATGCATTTATATTTTGATTCACACTTTAGTTTCTCACGTTAGTGAAGCTTTCCTGCTAATTTAAATACTAAAAAGAAGTAAAAAACTGTAAATGTTCTTTTATACCTATTATACATAGGGTTTACGATCATTAGATCCATTTTATAATGAGTGCACGTGCTAGGGATTTTTAAATTTTCTATTTCGTTGGTAATTAACCGTCAAAAACAGTAAAATTTCTTACTGCAGTGTAAGATGAAGGTCATCACTTACATAAGAAATCAATAATTATTGATTCGTTTAACTCATTTTAACCCTAGAAAGATAACCATTCGTAAAATTTACGATGCGCAAAATATTTTGACCTTCAACTTTTTCTCCGCTTCTAATACGATCGTCACATTTACGTTAGTTTCCTGACTGCGGCCGAAGAGTGCAGTGCATGTGTTTGGTAGTGGATCCAGCGTCTTATTTGGCTATTATACGTACATTGTTCGTGTTTTTTACGACAGGTTAGTCTTCTTGTAAATTTTTGCGCGAAATGATATTTCATGTTTTTTTTTTGTTTTTTAGGTGTTTTTATAATTTTGTTGTAAAAATGACGGACTGGAAAAAAAACTATAAACAAAATAGGCCATTATCTGATAAAGAACTTCAACAAATCTGGAAAGACTATGAGGCTGGAAGCGATTGTAGTGGTTCGGAGGTAGAGGATAATATAGAATATGAACCATTCGATGATTCAGGTAGTGAATATGTGCCTTCCAATGACGACACAGATTCAGATGATTTGCTCCCAGGTCCTAGTAAGCGAGGAAAAACTGCAAAAAGTACAAATATTCCTGAATTTAATTTGTCACCGGCAATTGTGAGTGAATCCATGGACACTTCCATGCAAGAAGAAGAACTAGAATCGTCTGAAGAAGAGTTACGAGTAGGTGAAAATTGTAAAGGAGATGGCGGAAATGAAGTAGAAAATTCAGATTCACAAGCTGAAAATATAAACCGCTCGCAAGTTAGTCTTAAAGGCAAGAATGGTCATCGATGGTCAGCTGTTGCAGGCAAAACCACAAGAACGCCAATGAAAAACAAAACCCACATTATTCAAGGACCAATAGGTGTTGCAAAAGAGGCTTTAAATCCTGGTGAAGCTTTTGCATTGCTAATATTAGACGCTATGATCGATACAATTGTTATGTACACCAACGCCGAAATAACTATCAGATCGGAAAATTACAAAGATAAAAAAGCTACAACTTCTGGTACCAGTCCATTGGAGGTGAAAGCCCTTATTGGATTACTTATTTTCTCAGCGGCTCTTAAGAATAACCATCTAAACAGCCAAGATATGTTTGACGAAACATTATGCGGAACAACTTATAAAGCAGTAATGAGTCGTGAAAGGTTTAAATTTCTTATAAACTGCCTTCGGTTTGATGATAAAAGTACCAGAAAAGCTAGACAAGACGTCGATTCCTTTTCTCCAATTAGAGAAATTTGGGAGGAACTAATTTTAAGTTGCAGAAGTTCTTATAAAGCTGGTTCCTACATAACTATAGATGAGCAACTACTAGGATTTCGTGGCCGTTGTCCTTTCCGTATGTATATTCCCAACAAACCGGCCAAATACGGAATAAAAATCGTCATGGTTTGCGGCGCAGGAACCAAATACATGATAGATGCAAGCCCATATCCAGGTAAAAAAACTAATACAAATAATATGCCATTGGCAGAACACTACGTCAAAAACTTAACATCGTCTTTATCCAACGCAAATCGAAATATAACTATGGACAATTGGTTTTCGTCTGTTAAACTTGCTGATGACCTTTTGGAAGAACCGCATAAATTTACCATGGTTGGCACTCTTAGAAAAAATAAAAGAGAAATTCCTCGAGAAATGCTTGATACGAAAGGACGTGCTGCTGGTGATGCAAGATATTGTTTTGATAAACAGAAAACATTGCTTTCGTATGTCCCAAAAAAAAAATAAGAATGTTCTTGTGTTAAGCACATTGCATTCAGGTAGTTCCTTAATGTCAGAAAAAACGGGAAAACCCGATATGATCGAGTTTTATACGCCACAAAAGGAGGAGTAGACACATTTGATCAGATATGTGGACATATGTCAACATCTCGTAAAACGAAGCGATGGCCTTTGTGCATCTTTTACGGCATGTTGAATATTGCTTCTATTAATGCTTATGTTATTTATACTCACAATAAGTATAAATTAAACAAAAGACCTATAAATAGAAAACAATTCATGGTGGAATTAAGTCGAGAACTAACAGCACCTTGGATGCAGTATCGATTAGATATGCCAAGTTTACAGCGGTCGATTAAGGACGCCATTTCTGGTATTTTAAACAATGAACCATTGCGAGAGAGAGCTACCCAGGAAGCTTCTGGAAGGACCACTTGTCAAATATGTCCTGCAAAAAAAAGAAGAATGACTACCAACAAATGTACTCTTTGCACGCGACCTTTTTGTTTACAGCATCGCGCAGTTATTTGCTCGTTGTGCAGTAGTGCCAATTAAATACCTTTTTTATATTATGCTTAATTCCTTCTATAACGTTTATATAAACCTTTAGTAAAGTTACATTTTAATTTTTCTGTTATGTTACTTTGAATAAATTAAAAAACTTTATAGTCGTAAAATTTACGAATGGTTATTCTTCAGTATAAGTTGAACCAGGGTTAGCTCTCTTGGGTTAAAGAATATCAAAGGCAATCTCTAAAAAGGTGTAAAAACTCATGTAAAGAAAAAACAGACACTGACTGGAAAGATGTAAAAGAAGCAAACCCGATCCAGTGATGTATGAAAAAAGAAGGAAGAAAATAAAGCGTATCCATAAACATTATATAACATATTTCTGTTATATTTTATTATTAAATATTTTATACCACACCTCATCTCAAATTACGTTTAAAAAACAATTTATTTCTTAAATTAGTTATCACATTCATTAAGTGGTACAAACATATAAATGTATTATAATATACGGGGTGTCCGAGAAGTCTTGGTAGGGGCAAATATTTTTGCTATTGGTAAAGATAGAGACACCAAATTTTAGGTATATCCTACTGATTAATAAATCTACTTCTTTATGTAGTTTAACTTTTTTAACATCCTTGAGGGATGACGCTAGGGAGTTAAGGTCGAAAAGTTTAAATGCAACCCTATGCCGCGTGGTACCTGATTTCAAAAGTCTTCAAAAATTAAACATTTTACCGCAAACCTGAGGCCCGTATCTTAATTCGTTTTTAAATGGCAAGCCTGTCAAAATTAAAAATCGTGAAAAAAAAATTAATATTTAAATACCTTTATTTATTTGATTACTTTAAAAGTTGTTTAAAATGACCACCATGAACTTCTTGGCAGCAATAAGCAATAAAGTCGATTTTAGAACCCACTTTTCACATTTTCGAGAATGGTAGGTGTTACTTCATGGCGGAGTTCCAAATGTATTTAATTTAAGTATATTTTTAGATAATCTTTAAAATATCAATTAAGGAAACTACTAAATTTATAAGAAAAAATATGAATTTAGTTGTACCCTTTTCTAGACTAATTAATAAATAGTGTATTATGCAACGGTTATGTATTAATGACCATTACATTAGAGTTGCATACACCAATTTTTCTACGACCATTTATGTATAAATGGTAAACTGAACCACATTTATTCAATTTAGCAACAGTTAAACAATTTAAATTCTTCGCTATCACTAATACCATAATCTGACATAACTTTTAATTTAAATATTCTTAAAAGTTTTAATGAAAATGTTAATTTTAGTAAAATAAGTCTCAAAGTCAGGGCATTTGTATTGTAAAAAGGCCACTTGATTAAAAAAGCATGGGTTTCAGATAGGCTAATAACGCGGTTTCATAATAAAAAATTGTATCATAGTGAACATTATTATGAAACATATCGAATACATTTAATTTGAATATTAGATCACGGGAGTAGAAAAAAAAACCAATACAGAAGTTTTGCGATTTTTAAGGATATTTTATTGTAAGCTTTAAAGTGTAACATATTAATTGAGTCGTTTAGTTTTTAAAAGTCACTAGATTCATTGCTAGAAACGCCATCCTATAAACTATCTTTCAAATGGTTCATATTACAACAAAAGAACCTAATCTTGTTTTAAATGCAGTCTTAAAAACTGGCTGAGAAACAAATCGCACCAATCTATTTTCAGCCAATCACAAATGCGGTAGCGTATCGTACAGGTTCGGACAGGTTTTCTCTTTGTTCTCAAAACTATAAAAAGTGGATTTAATGGGATTTAAAACCAGTTGATTCAATTAACGTAATTGTTTTTAGAAATAATTATTAAAGTCATTTTACTCTATGGATATTTTTTTCAGCAAAACTTTTAGTTTTCTAATTTACTTAACAAGTAATTAGGTTTTTAGGGCCATGACTTAATTTGAAAACACCTTACTATTTTGTTCTTGAAAAGACGAACAATTGTAAAATCTGCTTAATTGCTTAATTATCTTGCCCTAGCAATCTCAGGTTAATGAAGTGTCTGTTAATAGGAACCGGGTAAATTACAAATTTTAATAAGTTCATAAAATGGGACCGTCTTCATTTCTCTTGAAAAGTATTTAAGAGGGAGTAATTTTTGCCAGTTGAGTTGAAACGATGTACGCCTCAAGTTTTAAACTGTTTACAGGGTTGTTTTTGATTTTCTGTGGTTTCTTTGCATGATTACTGTCGGAGTGTTAATTTTTGTGTTTTGTTGCGTTTCTTGATAAAAATTTGTTTTTCTTCTCTTAACAAACTTCTACATGCATTCATTTAGAAAGATAACACAGGCCTACAACACGAAGGTATTTAAATGATCTTTTGATTCCAACTAATGATTTAGCTGCATGTTATAGTGCTGATTACAAAAGTGACTATGCAACAACTTTATTAAAATTTTATTTATAATTACAAAAGTAATACAAAATTAGAAAGGGAAACAATTGCACATTGTCACTTTGTCGCTTAAGAAAATCTTAACCATTTGGTCTAAAAAATTCTGACAAATCCTGGCAATACAAATTTAAATTTATTTTACATCATTTCTTCAATTTATAAAGCCAGGAACAAATTAAATCCAAAATTTCTTCTTTTTTACGAATTACTTACGAATTTCTTCGAAAGTATTTGAAATTTCTTTTATTTCTAGACGGCATATTAGTCGTAAGAAATATCACGAGTACTAAGTTTTTCGAATAAACTGTATTATAAGTAATAGCATGAATGCTGTTGCTTCGGCGACCAGTTTTTTCAAGTTTATCCCAAAAAATTAGACGGACGAGTGGTATTTGGTAAGATTGTCTCCAGACTAAATTTTAACGTTTATATTAATGTTGTAAATATCCGTATTCTTTATATATCCGGATAATACGGAATCGGAATCAACTAATATCCGTATCAATCATCCGAATACGTATCCATTTCTTGAGCCGCGAGAAAGCGGTTCCGAAACTGGTATGTATATACGGAATTATTTCGGATACGGGTAGATAGCTGGATGAGGTATCATATGATTCGAGGTCGAAGGTTAGGGATAGCAAGGCACCGTCGTTCCTTCTCGTTTGAATTCGGTTCGGATGAGGCGGGTCGTGTTTAACCAATAGGTCTCATCCTCTATGATACCCGTTACCCCGATAAGAATGCTATCTTTTTTTAGGGAATGCCATTAGAAAGAGAAAGCATAAGATCAAATATGCCAAATCGCAGACTGTGTTGTTCGCTTACATTCGATCTCGATTCCATTTTCTATTTGCACTTTGCATTAGTAAGCACCCGAATGCGTATGTATTTTGGTTCCGGATCCGTATTCAAGTTCTCGGCCAGTTATCCATCGGATTTTTGAATACTTATCCTTATATCACTAGTGTATATCAAGAAGTGGACAAAAAAATAAGACTTTGTTGTTTACGTGGTCAGTATTGCCTTGGATACCAGTTTTAGAAACAATTAAAGTACCAAGTGGATTAAAAATTTCAAATTTAAAAAATTTATCTGCTGACAAACTCTAAAGCCAGTCGCCATCATAATGCAAATTTTGACAGAAGGTATATGATCGTCACTAAATTTTGAAACTTTGTCTCAATTTAACCTTTGCTGAATCTCCTACCGTTTTTGAGATGCCAATGGTAAGCATGGAATTTGTAACACCCTATATGTTTTGACACAAACGACGATGCCTGTAACTACCTATACTAATAAGTGATATTAAAAACTATACTTTAAAAAGATGTTTTTACTCAGCTTTAAAGATAATCTTCCTCCAGAGTTGATTGCACTAATAAAAATGTAAGTGGCTAATTTTTAAAGTTAAGTGGCATTCATAAGTCTCCTTTAAATACTTTCCAAGATAAACGGGTTACCTTTAAAACGACCCTTCTTTAATAAACTTATTAACATTTCTCATTTACTCTGCTGCTATTAACGTAGCCCTTATTAACCTGAGGTTAGAGGGAGATGATATAAAGCAATTTGGAAGATTTTACAATTCTTTGGCTCTTTAGAAACAAGAACATTGGGTCTTCTTTACTGTAACTAAATTGTAAAATTAATTAGTTTAATGCTTAAAGGGTTTCTGTTAAGAAAAGGCGACTTTTCGTAATATACAATAATGAGTCGGTTTTACAATTTTTTGTTTGCATAAATGCGATTCGTATCAATGATAAGTAGACTTGTTGAAAGTAAATATTAGTATACTTGTTATGCAACCATTATGTATTAATGGTCATTACATAAGAGTTGCATACACTATTTTTTCTATGACTGCGCATTAATAAATATTAAACTAAACAATAGTTATTTAATTTAGCAACAGTTAAACTAATAATTAAATTCTTTACAAAGACTAATACCATAATCTGACAAAATTTCTAATTTAAATATTTTTACAAATTTTAATAAAAATGCAAATTTTTGTTAAAGAACTGTCAATGTCCGATCATTTGTAATAAAAAGAGACCACTTGATTAAAAAAGTATGGGTTTCAAATTAGGCTAATATCGCGCAAGCGGTTTCATAATGAAAATTTGATTCATAATGAACACTATTATAAAACACATCAAAGATATTTAATTTGTTTATTAGAGTAAATATCCTACTTACAGGTAAAAACAGTGAGTTATAGTTAATAATAGCTAATAAAATTCTATTATTAGATATTCTTTAGATTTACACATTCTGCAATAAAACTGCTGGATTTTGTGAACATGCACTTTTCCAATTATTGCAACCCAGATAAGCACTTTGGAAAATGTGGCAAGAGCACAAATCAGCTAATTATTTTATTGGTGTAACCTTAAGGTGTCTCAAAGAAAATAGGTTTACGACCTTAAGTCGCAAGATCACGGGGCGGCCAATCGACTTTAGCCCTTCTAAAGATAATGCGTTCGGAAAAAATGTTGTTCAAACAGTCATTTTTTTCTTCCACCATGGGGCAATTACCACCGTCCTGCCGAAACTTTATATCTTCAAATGATTAATTTGTTTGAAAATAAGTTGTATGATAGCATTACCAGCCAGATTTAAAAAACAATACGGATCAGTAATCCCTCCATTAAACTAAGCAGTTCAAACAATGCTATTGGTTTCACTGATTTTCTTTTACTCCTGACTCCTAGACGACACAGTTTTCCTTATTTGTGTACATAATATCCAGAAATATGAAAATGAGCAAAGTCATTATGTCAAAATGTTATAAAAATATTATGTTCTAAATTAGTTATCAGGTTTTTCAAAATAACAACGACTACTTTTGGTCTGGACACCCTACTAGGCGTAGCGAAACACAGCCTAGCAGGAGGACTCGATAGACTACTAAATTTTCTCAGGATTTTGGCCCAAAAAGACTTTTAGTATTAGACGGTATGATTCAATTACTTTACGGAAATATTCGACAACGGTCCCTGTTTAATCCATAACACCAAATGGCGACTGTGTAACCAAAAAGAAGAGAAACAATCGACTATATAATTGCAGGCTGTTCTGTGCTTGTTCCCAAGTAATATTTCGACAGGCACCATCGAGTGGCAAAAATAATTCGCCAAAATGTGGCAGTTAAGCATGGATTGCTTCAAACGGAGGTACCTACAAACCTACTGCAGTTATAGAGGATAAACACTACAAAATCTATTGAGACAGACAATTTATTACAGATCGGCCCATCCCAAATAATATACCAGATAGTGTGTTAACAATTAAAGTCACAAACACCACATATATTATAGATAGTGCAGTACCTTTTGGAGCTAATATGGAAAAATCGCATGCAGAAAAGATAAATAAATACCTGCCGTTAGCAGACAAAGTTAAAGCCTTGTAAAAATGAACACCGTTAAAATCATACCAATAATAAGAGGAGCCACCGGGGAAATACCTATAAAATTACACAGAAGACTATCAGAACTTCAATTGGACAAAAACATATACTTACTTACCATTACAAAAAGCTGCACTGTTTGGAACCACCTCTGTAGTCCTTAGGGATCGGTGATGGAGACCAGATACTGGAAGTGACAGAAATGTAAACGTTACTAGCAAGAAGATACTCTGTATACTTGCCAAGAAGTTATACCGGCACAGCCATGTCAAATTGAAAATAATAATAATATGTAAAGATTTATTATAGAGAAACATTAGTTTTTTGCTTGTATTTTATTATTTAGTGGCTGAACTGTAGAATTAATTTTTATTAACTTATTCCTTTTTTCTTCTAGGACTTTTTAAAATGACATTGTATATTCAATTACTGTCAGGGCAAACAGGGTTAATAAAGGCAAACTGAGAGGAATTTGCAATATTATGGATGACGCTACACATAAATAATTAAATACGTTTGTTTCATAGGTGCTTTATAAATATACGTGAATGAGAATTGTGAATATGTATGCATGGCTGAGGACCGCCTATCTCTTTTTTTCACGGGAGCTACAATATTTAATCAGAGATTTAAAGAGCTTTGATATTTATGCTTTGCGGAAGGTTTGTTTGCATGTAGTATACAAATTTACGAAATGACACCGTTATAATTAATCTAGAATGTTCGCACCAGTAATCTAATTTTTTTTAATAGGGTTGTGTGGAATAGTTTTTGGTATGAGAAATATCTGGGAGCAAAACGCAACCTCTAAAAACTCCAAAAAGTTCTTGGGGCTCATCAAGACTGTCGAGCATGTTGGCGAGCAAATTTACAAGTAAGCTCGACAGCTTACGAATTGACAAAATAAAACAATATTTGTTGGGCTTTGCAAACACTTTAGGGTGTAAGCTAAAAATAAATGTTCTGTGGACATTATAACTACACATAGTTAGAAATCTGCTAAAAAACAGACCCTGTTTGGGGAAACAACTATGAAACCGCTACAGAACAGACCGGTTTTCGGGAAACAACTTCTAAACAGCTATGAAACAGCTAATTAACGTACCCTGTTTTTTAGGAAACAGCTACGAAACAGCTACAAAACAGCCAAAAACATCACCTGGAGTTGAGTCGTGGATCGCAGGGTAAACGGTTGCAGGTCCAGCAAAAAGGTATTTCGTTTATTGAACCTTCTGAGGGTTTGCTAGTAGTGCAAAAAACAGCGAATAAATAAACAAACCGGTATTTTAGCAAAGAAAATTAAATTAGGTGTACTTATGCGATTTAAATTTCGATTATTAAAAACTGGTAGAGTGAAATAAGTAGCCTTGGTGAAATAACGGAAATAGGAGTGAAATATCTGGGAAAACTAAGCTCATAGGCGGAAAAATCAAACGAAGTAAAGGATGTAAAGAAACTACATAAAAATCAAGAAAGAAGCAAAGTAAAATCAAAAATCGACAGTGACGATTACACGTCACAAGATAGAAAGCGGAAAAGGGAAAGGAAAAACAAGAAAAAGAAGATAAGCTGGATTCACCGACAGAGATGATGAAAGATCTAATGAAGGACACCAAAGAAATAAAAGAAGACTGGACGGCATACCAACGAGAGCTAGAGGAACTAAAATACGAAAATGAAATATTGAAGAATGAAAATAAGATAATAAAAGAAAAAATGAGAAATGTAGAAAACAAAGCATGAAGTCTGAAAACAGACAGAATGAGGAATGATATAGTGGTATCGGGTCTGGAAACAAAAGAAGGCAATAGAACGGACCTAAAGTGTGAATTAGAACATGTCACCGAAAGAGCAACATGCACAAAAGTCCAGATAAAGACGGCTACAAAGATAGGCCCAAAAATATGTAAAGTGGAATTAGAAAACGAACGAATTCGGCTAAAGTTCAACATTTAACAAATCGAATCCTTGCACCGGCTTGTTTTCTTAGGCGTTCTCGGCTTTCTGGAAGGATATAGAAAAGAAGCCCTTGGGTTGATTTCCACAGGCATCAGGCATCATTATATTATTTCTTATTACTTAGAAATTTAATAGTTGCAATGAATGGGAAGTTTTCAAGTTCGTACAGGATAGAATTTAGATATAACAATTGTTTGAGAGCGATTCCAAAATCGTATTAGACTTAGTCGATGGTTTTCTAACAATAACCTCTCTAACAAATATTCGGTTTGTTAAGTGTTGAACACTCTTCACTGAATTTGTTCGCCAGCCTTCGTTCGCCAGCCTCCATTCGTAAGCCTTCGTTCGCCTTTGTTCTCTGCTTGTATTATACCTTGTTGTATTGTATGTATATGTATTATCAGAAAAATGTTTAAGTTGCGTGGTCTCTTAAGTTCATCCTTTTGACCACCCGGTATTTTTCTAGAAAAAAAGAATTTAACTGTCTTTTTCAGTCAATAAAGCCGCTTAGGTCTTCTTTGCCATTTAAAATAATTTATTACGTGATTTTTTGCCGAATTCAAAATAAAACAGGTATAGAAAAATCCATTGACAATTGTAAATTATTAATAGAATTGACAAACTAAAGGACGCTAAAATTTTAACAGAGTTATTTTTAGGAAGGGTCGGAAGGAAAGGTAGAATTTTCTTTAAAATTTTTAAGGGGTGCAGGTTGTTTTATGAAAAAAATATCCTACGATGGTTAAGGTAACAGACCTGAACAAACCTAAGCAAAAAGTTTACTATTTACCAAAGTTAATTAAAGCTACCAGTGCTCTGGACGAAGGGGCATGCAAAGCCATACAGATAGTGATGACTTTCGGCAACAAATCAACACGAGACCTTAAATCTCCACACTAGGCAGACAAAGTTCATTTTAGAAATTAAAATAATCAGTCTCAAGCTAAATCCAATTAAACACGTGTCATTAGAATGACGTGCCCGACCGACGACCTCGTTCGTTAACGATTTCTAGATGGAAAGTAAAGACCGTTCTCTCCCGAACAACGAAGTCACTCAGAATCATGCCCAAAAGCTGTCCAAAACGGCGGACCATATCGACTTCCGCACAAGCGCCTTTCGGCGCACACACAGAAAGTACTGCATACTAATCGGAAACACCCAAAGACTCCTAGGGAAAATCTGAAATCCTAGGTTGACAACACTGACAATCGGCCACGTCTACACGCCTGCAGCGTCAAAAATGCGCTCCAGAGATACCGGTGCATCCCAAGCCGCTGTTTCTTTCGCCAAATTGCAACGCAAAGCCCGACAGCGGCAACTGCGCTAATAAACTCGCGGTATCGAAAACGCGCTGAGAAATTGCTAGCGAATGCGCCAAGCAATGAGTTCACCCTACTTTGATAACACATCTCTAACGCGAATCGACGGCGCTGTCCAAACTCGATACAGGCCCGTCTGACGGTTCTAATGTCAAAGAAAAAAATAAACAAAGCTTAATATTGTCAGAAAAGCAAAAGGTAAATGAATCGAATCAATTAGCGGTAACTAAACTAAGCGTGACTGACTATTTATAGGGAGAACTCTGAGCAAGGCAAAGAAAATGAAATTCAGGGCCAAAACAAAAGAAAAAGGTTAAGTCTAGCTAGGGCCCCACACTACAGCTACTAGATCTATGTACCAAGGAGACTTAGGCGAGATAAAAAAAACCATCAATCAAATTAAAACTCCTATGAACCAACCTGGAGACAAGGCAAGGAAAAACTTATACAGCGTAATCGTGACATGAAAGCACAACCAACAGTACGACAAAGGTAGGTATTACATATGCATTTATAATAAAAATAATGAACGAAAATAGGCAAAGCCTATGACAAAATTTAACTGCCACATTACAATATGGAAAATATCACTTTTTATTGCAGCAATTGTAGGGTAAAGGGTAAAAATGGAGAATTACAGAAGGAAAAGATGCTTTATTTTTTATCTGACAGTATCTTACAATATCTGACAATAACAATCACAATGCTAAAACAGTAAAACCATTCAATTTATTTTCAGGTAATTATGACGGACTTCTATACAGGGTTTTCCATAACATACTCCCGCCCAAGTCCGGCATGTGTATAATCTTCTAAAAACTGTAACGCTTCGGTTTTCTGACAATACGACCAGATTTTGTTTGCTTCTCTCTTCTAATTTCCAAAGTATCGTGTTTTCTTTTTCCGACATTTACCAAATTCGCCAAATATTCATTTCTAAACCTACTTTTCAAGTTATCTCTTACTTTCTGTATATATTTTATTCTTTTCTGAATACTAATTCTGCCAATCTGATCTAAATCGGGTGTTTCGCTATTAGAGATATTTTGCAAAAATGACATTGGTGTAAGAGGTGTCAAATCTTCTGGCTTGTTTGATATAAACGTTAATGGTCGGGAATTTACTATGACCTCGCAGTCACATAGTAAAGTTACCAGCTCGTCATATGTCACTGTTCTTTTTCCCAAATTTTTCCTTAAAAGATCCTTAATTATTCTAACTATTCTCTCCCACCATCCTCCCCACCAGGCTCCAGTAGGAGGAATAAATTTCCACTTTATTCTTGACACCGATGAGAATTTTGATATTTCATCCCAATCAAGCACTGAAAGCTGATTATAAGTTCCTTTAAAATTACTACCATTATCTGTATAAATCACTGAAATTCTTCCTCTCCTAGAAATAAATCGACGTAAGGCAAGTATAAAATCTTCGGTCGAAAGATGTCTTACAAGCTCAAAATGACATGCTCTGTAAACCGCACAGGTAAATATGACAATCCAAACCTTTTCTTCGTTTTTCAGAAATAGTGGTCCAGCTAAATCAATTCCTGTTACTTCAAAAACAGCGGCGGTTTTTACTCTATCTTCAGGTAATGGAGCAAAAGGTGTTTCTAAAGCTTTCGCTTTATACCTTTTACATCTATTACATTTAGCAACTACCATTTTCACTAGTTTTCTACAATTTGTAATCCAGAATTTTTCTCTTAAACTGCATAACAGAGTTTGTACTCCTGCATGATAGCAAAGTCTGTGTTTTTCTTCGACCATTCTTTTTACTAATTCATGTTTTGAAGAAAGTAAGATAGGATACTTAAAGGAATCGCTTTCGTCCATATTCAAAATTTTTGTTTTTACTCTTAGTAAACCATTTTTATCTTTCAAAGTTTGTATGCTATCTAACTCATTTGTTTCCACGTTCCCAAAACTTTCAGCTTGTATAATTTTCAGAATACAGATTTCAGCATTTTCTATTTCTTCAGGATCTAATTCTTTCATGGTTTTGACTACTTTCATATGTGTTTTTTCATAAAATCTTAATATCCATGCAACCATTCTAATTATCTGTATATACTTTGAAAAATATTTCAAATAAGCTGAAAATGATGTATTTTCATAAGCTAGCTGTATAACTACGCTCTTCTTTTCTTCTTTAAATGCTTCTTTTTCATTAAAATCTTCTGTTATATTTGGCCGCAGTTCTTCTCTTTTTAACCATTCAGGACCTTGCCACCATTTATTTTCTAATAAACATTTACTACTGCATCCTCTAGATGCCACATCGGCAATATTCATGGTACCTGGCACGTGATTCCACCTCTTCACATCAGTACCGTTACGTATTTCTAGGACACGATTATTTACAAATGTATTCCAATTTGACCTCGTTTTTATCCATGTGAGAGCAACTTTAGAATCACTCCAAAAATATGTCTCTATATTGGATAGAGCATTAACGCTAATGACCGTTCTATATAACCTACAAGCTATTACTGCTGCAATTAGCTCTAAACGCGGTAATGATACAACTTTTATAGGAGCTATCCTGGATTTTGCTTGTAGTAGGTTGACAAAAACACCCCCTTCTGTCTCTAACCTAATATAAATGCAAGCTGAGTAAGCAATTTTGCTTGCATCGCAGAAAACATGTAAAGATATTTTCCTACATTCTGTCATGGGTACATTAGAAAATGTTCTTGGTATGTAGCAATGTTTTAAAAAATGTACTTGATTTATCCATGTTTTAAACTTCTTTCCTATGTCTTCTGGTAGCTCGCTGTCCCAAGATAGTTTTAATATCCAAGTTTCCTGTAAAAGAATTTTCGGTAATAGTGTTACAGGGCATAAAAATCAAATAGGATCAAAAATACGCTGAGCTGCTGATAATAGTCCTCGTTTTGTTATAGGAATATTGGAAATTTCTTGAAGAAAGCTCAAATCGCAACCTAACAAGTCCTTTTGAAAATCCCATATCATTCCTAGTACAGATGCAGAATTTCCAGTACAGGGCATCTCATCTTTACTTTCTTCAAAAAACTTTTCACTGTTGTAAATCCACCCACGTAAATCAAATTTGGCACTTGCCATTATCTCTTTGGCTTCGTGTATGAATTGCTTTAATTCACCTTTATTATCTACACTCGAAACGCAGTTGTCAACATAAAATGATTCTTTTAATTTTTCAGCCGTATTTTTATACCTATCAGGAACATGATCTAAATGATAAGCAATTGTGGCTGCTAATAAAAATGGACTAGAGGCTACGCCAAAAACTACTCTCGAATGTCTATAGGTTTTTATTTTATCATTATCTAAGTTATCCCACCATAAGAATCTCAAAAATTCTCTGTCTTTAGGTGTGATACTTATTTGCAAAAATGCCTTCTTTATGTCTGAAATGATCCCTATCATACCTAACCTAAATTTCATCAAGATAATAGGTATAAGCTCAATAAGGTTAGGGCCCTTTTCTAAGCATTTGTTTAGAGAATTTCCGTTTTTATCTTTTGCTGATGCATCAAATACTGGCCTAATTTTAGTTGTTGTACTAGATTCTTTAATTACTGGGTGATGTGGAATGTAGTGGACCAACTCCAACTCTTTGCCGGTGGCATTCTTAACCTCTTCTATGATCCCTGTCTCCTCCCATTCACGAAAAACCTTTTGATACTCTTCAAATTTATTCAAATATTTAAGCCTTTTAGTTGTTGATATCAACCTACTTTCAGCTAACGTCCTATTACTTAACAAATTTGAGTGATTTTCTATCCAAGGAAGAGAAATTTCGTATCTGTTATGCTCATTTATTACTGCAGTTTCGTTAAACCTCTTAATAGTCTCTGCCTTTATAATATCTTTACCTTTTATGTATGCTGGATCCTTAATACCTAAACTGTCTAAATTCCAAAGATCCGATACATCTATATCATTCAAACAACACAGAGTCTCAAAAGAAATACCTTGGTGGTTAGAGCCGCCCATTACGGTCCATCCGAAATATGTTTCTATAGCAGTTAAATTATTAATATTTTGTATTTTTCCTGTAACTAACTTTCCATAAATGTCACCTCCCAACAGTAGACTTATTTTATTTGTCTTTAATCTACAATCAAAAATTTCTATGCCATTGTTTTGTAGCATATTTAACAAATGAATGTCGTCTAAACGGGGTATATAGTTGCATATTTTATTGTATTCTAATACATTAAGTTTACACTGAAATGAATCATTTATATCTCTAACTGTAATTTCATATACGTTATGATTTCTAGGCTCTAACTGTATACCGCCAAACACACCTTGTACTATAGTTTGTTCGTCTGTTTTGGGAAAACCTAGTTTCTTTATACAGTCTGATAAAATATATGACCTTTGAGATGCAGAATCTAAAAGAGCTCTAACAGTTTTTGTACCATTATTTCCTATAAGTTTTACAGCAACTGTTTGCAACAGAATACTTTCTGTATAACTTATCATACTTATTTCTTGCAATTCTTTGTCTTTAATTTTAGTTTTTTCGGTACTTTTAGTTTCTCCACTATTATTGAGGCTACTACACAGTATAGGAAAATGTTTTTTACCACAAATTATACATTTAACAAAAGCTCTGCATTTTTTTATACTGTGGTTTGGCTTTAGACAACTAAAACAAGCATGCTTCGTTAAAACTTTATGTTTTCTTTCCTCTAACGTAAACGATTGTGCTTTAATACATTCCTGACTTTTATGTGTTTTACTATCACAAAATAAGCATGGATAATCTTTCTTACCAACTCGATAAGGGTTTTCTTCAGTTTCTTTTCCCATTTTCTTACCAACTCCTTCCTGTGATAAAATTGTGGCTGCCGTGTACTGTGATAATTCTTGTCCTCGTCTTGTATCGGCTTCTCCAAAACTCGTTCTAGCTAAATGTATTCTTTCTTCACTCTCCACCTCGACACGTAAAAAATCTAATAAGAGTTGTAAATAATTATTATTATTTTCTTTACTTTTGCTAGTACTCTTCTGCCTCTCCCATGCTTTTAAAATGTCTTCAGGGAGTGCAGATTCGACCAACGGGTACAACATAGCTGCATATTTATCACTCGTAACCCCTAATGTGTCTAAAGCTCGGAGCTGAGTTTCTAATTTATCAAATAACATTCCCAAAGACATTCTTGACTTATTTAGAGCTTGCTTTAATACTAAGTTTAGCAACTCTCTAACATATACTTCAATTAAGAATTCGTCTCGGGCAAATCTATTTTTTAACTGACTTAAAGCTTTTTCATAGTTTTCTGCTTCTTGAGGAAAACTTTCCACTAAAGATTTAGCAGCCGAGCCTTCCTCCATGCTTTGTAGTAAATACTGAAACTTATCTTCTAAATCTATGTCATTATCATCATGAATTTTCCTAAACTGACCCCAAAAACCTATCCAGTTTTTAACATCATCATCAAATTTTTTGAGTTCCAGCTTAGGAAGTCTAAAATTTCTCCTGCTAAATGTTCCTTTATGGCTACTAGAATTATCTACGTTACTTACGTCATTGATATCCTCATTTTTGAAAAAAAATTGTTCAACTTTATTTTTGTATGTCAACAAAAGCTCTCTAAAAACCTCAACTGACTCAAGTTCCTCTTCTATTTCAGCATCACTTCCATTTTGTAAAACCAACTTCCTTATTTCTTCATCTAGCATGAACAATCTATTGGCTTTGTCTTCCAGATGCTTCAATAGTTTCGTAACTTCTTCCTGTTTGGTAATTTGAGCCCCAAATTCTTTATCCAAATCTTGACAATTTCTATCAAACATATTTCTGAGAATTTTTCTTTCCATCTGTAGCAGGGACAGGTTCTTATTTTTCTCCATAATTTTTTCTTTTGTCACGGTCGCCAATTTATGTAGGGTAAAGGGTAAAAATGGAGAATTACAGAAGGAAAAGATGCTTTATTTTTTATCTGACAGTATCTTACAATATCTGACAATAACAATCACAATGCTAAAACAGTAAAACCATTCAATTTATTTTCAGGTAATTATGACGGACTTCTATACAGGGTTTTCCATAACAGCAATATCAATATCCGGGAATTTCATCATTGATTAAGCTATATCCTCGAAGCAGATCATTAATTTTCTTTCCTTTTATGGAACTTTGGGAACATTGGGAGCTGAACTTCTCGACGCAATAAAATTGAATAAAGTTACCTCGAGGTTAGAACTAGTAGCAGTATGGCTAGAAAAACCCCGAACTCTGATATTTCTACTAATTTTCATTGCAACTCTTGACCCAGCTGATGGGGTGGGAGAAGGTATAGTTCGTGTTTGTGTTTGGAATAAAACTTTTTACACTTTATCTAGTAGGTAGCTTATTTTAAGATTTAAGCAATATTAATAAATAACACTGGACAACTGTACTGCCTTTGTAATGTAGCGAGTGAAAACTCTGATTCCTAAGCCGATCTTATTAATAATATATTTTATTTGCAAAACAAAATCCTTGGTGATGTGATAGTTAACAATTTTTTCTGCCTTTTAGTTTTATTATGTTTCGAATAAAGTCTGGCTTTGCTCTCAAACTTTATTACCCAGTATAAACTACAATACAAAAAATTGTCATAAAAGAGGTTTTAATTTTTCCGGAGTAATTTAAAGTAACATACGATGAGAATTCTACGCTCTAAATCAAAAAGTAATTACCTTAAACCTGAAATGTATTCGTTCTTTTATTGCCGCTTTACGTTTTTTATTGGGTAGTTTTGTTTTTTCTATAGGTTCGGAGCAATTTCATTTGGTCGAATCTTCTATCCATTCAAAAATGTTGATGAAACTTAGAGCGCGGATTCCTAACAATTATGCCATAAGTGATTTTTGACGGCAACAAATGGACGCGTGTGGTTAATTTTTTTTGTGCTTTTTTGCTTATTTTCGGTTTTTTCTTAAAGCCATTGTATGCGTATTTTGAACACTGGTGACACATGGGTCACATATTTTGCACTTTTAGACCTATATGTGCATTTTTCCCTCATACTTTTTATTTCTTACATTCAATGAATGTCAAATTCAGAATTAATTCAACCCGATTCGATCTCCGAGCCTCGTTGGTTATTTCTTCTTATCGGCATGTTTGAATTCGAGTCGGCGCGGCTGCGCCATGCATACACCACTCGCCAACTACAAAATTTGGGGACTCCCCTGGCCTTTACTCTGAAGCCCAGGTTGGGTTGTGTTGCCGAAACTATACGGTTGCAATTTCTTTTAACGATTTAATAAAAATGGCAAAGCAGTTTTTTATTACAGCCCCTTTCAGGGTACAGTTATTCAAATAAAGACTACCTAACACCCCATTTCCAACCGAGCCGTTGATAACTCGGTAGGGAACTGCTAGTTGCTGCCTTATACTACGCAGATAATTTTCCAGATTTTAAAAGTTTTATTTTTGAGCTCCAGAGGATGCTAGCAGATCAATAAAAGAATATCAAATCGTTCTTAGGAAAGACGAGTTAGAACATAACTTGGCCTTTGTTAAAACTAATTTCGATTTGGTAAGCCGAACAATCAAAAGTCTTGAAAAACAGCAGATGCCACTAATTGAAGGGGTTAAAAGAGTTAACGATTTTAATAATTCCATTTGTGCTATTTCTGGAAGTATTGGTCAGATAGTAAAAACAAAACTATTGAATACTTTGTCGAAAAATGAAGGGTTTCAAACACTAAATAAAATAATTTCTGTGCTGAACGGAGAAAAAGTTGAAAATTTACACATTGACCTGGCAATTGCGGCAAAGTTCAAATATTATGCGCCTTTAACCGGTGTTGATGTAAAGAGATGTTTTTCAATTATAAAAATATTTTAAGTGATAGAAGGAATAGTTTCAAAATGGAACATTTACAAGAACATTTAGCAATTGCTCCTTTTTTACAAGGAGTAGATTTGTTTTTACATTTGAATGATAGCTTAATAGAGTTGTTTATTTGGTAAAAAATAAATATTATCTAATATAATAATTAATAAAATACCATCCTAAATATTAAAATATTGTATAAAATATTATGTTAGGTTTTAGTGTGTTTTGTATTTGTTAAAATGTTTATTTACTAAACAATAATTATTTGTTTCATTAATTTTAATTAAATGAACACCTAAAATTAAAGGAATTGTGTATTGCACGTGTTTGCCAATATTATTTCATGTCATTTCTTAAGCAGAAATTACTATTTTTTCAAAATTTAAATTGCTTTTACTATTTTAACATTTTACGCTTTTTTAATGCTTTTGTGAATATTTTAATGCATTTTTAATTCTTTTTACGTAAAATCTTCATGCTTTTTATACATTTTTTAACACTTTGTGATTTTTGTTATCCGAGCTTTGCTGATTAACCATACCCTTAAGCAAAAATTGTTATATCTTAGCTTGCACCTAACCCAAGAATAGGCTAACTTCTATTGGTTACAGTCTAACTCTCAGGTTCGATTTTTATCATTAGATACGTGTACAAATGATTTTTTCAGTTGTGTAGCAAGTTTAATTTCCCAACTCAAATTCTTTAAAATCCTCTTTATATTCTATATTGACGTAAGAATAAACCACTATAGTTCTATGTTCTTTAAGCAAAAATCTCATAATGCGAACCAGATTAAATTAATAACAATTTAGCAACTTTGGTCAAGTTCGGCCTTCTTTATTAATATTCTAAGATTTTGTACCTTGTTTTTGTTCACCATTCAAGCAGCCTTACCTTTCTAGTCCTAATAGCCTTTTATCCGTCAAGCATTTATCTACGAGGCGTTAACCTATTAAAACGCATTTATTAAACGTCCCTTTCCCTTTACCTTACTTTTCCCCGGAGGATGTAACTGGCCCTTTCTGGCAATTAATTAGAGCTAAAATTTTAAATAGGTAAATTAGCCTTGGGTTAGTTATATGACCCTTTGCTCTTAGATAAGGAAGAGACCTAAGGCTTTGTTCTTAGGATCAATTTAATTAGGACTTTGTGCCTCAGGTATCTCAAGGAAAAGATGGTCGCATTATGTGTACGTAAAAGGCTTTTAGTAACTCATGACAAAGAACATTGATTTGAGCCGGATAAAGTTTACTAAAAGAGATTCAGTTTTTGACAACAATAAATAAGGCCTCTGTACCAGTAAAATATGCAACATAAAAACAAAGTTCACAAGACGAGATTGCGGTAAAATGTTTCTTTTTTGAAAACCTTTAAACTGAGGTACCGTGAGGCGTAGAGTTGCACTTAAAACAAAATTTTTGACCTTAACTCCCTAGCGTCATCCCTCAAGGGGGTTGAAAAAGTTTAATTACATAAAGAAGTAGAATTATAACCAATTAGATACACTTAAAATTTGGATTCTCTATATATCTTTACTAGTAGCAAAGATATTTGCCCAAATTAAGCCTCTCGAACACCCTGTATTTATTTGTTGGAAAAAAAATTAGTATGATCTTAAAAGTATATTATTTTCTAATAATTTTTGTAATAAGGATATTTAAAAAGAAACAAGCACAAAAATATGAAATAAAAAATATTGAAATTTTTCGAACAAGAAAACGTAACAAAATAAAGTTGTAAATAAAATTAATCATAATTAATTGCAGGTATGCCTTTCGCAGTTCAGGGTGGGTTGTCGTGGGGTGTCGTGGAAGTAGAGCGGGTATTCGTTATAACAAGAATTGTGGTCTTTAATAAATTTTGATCAAGTATGGCATGCCGCACTCCTCAACAAACCACCTTCTTACGATTTTCCTTCCAAACTATGTGATCGGTAGCTGCCTCTTTAATGGGCGAATATCTGTCGTGGTTGACGGTCACTCATCTAACTTCGATCCTAACAATGCTCGCGCTCCCAAGGTACAGTCCTGGCATCAACCCTATTCATTCTTCACATTAATTACTTGCTCTCTTCAACTACCAATCCCATCCACAGTTATGCTGACGGTAGTACTCTCCACTCCAATATTCAATTTTCAAGAGATGGATAATAGACGCAGATATACATATGCACCTATCCCTTTCCCAAGATCTTCAATTAATCTTAGACTGGGGTTTGGTACACCTGGGTTACCAAGAACCTTGTTCAGTTCAACGCCTCTAAACCCCAGTCTTGCTCCATGTCACGCAAAAAATCTGGCAACGCCTACCCCATCCACATGAATGGCCAAGCCCTACAGAACAATGAAACGTTCGATCTCGTTGGCATTGCTTTCGAATATGATGTCAGGTGGTACAAACACATTACTTCAGTAGCCACACCGGTAGCTAAAAAGCTTGGTTTTCATTTTCGGACCAGAAAATACTTTTCCTCCTCAAACTTATAGACTCTCTATGTTTTCCAAATAATACCTAACCTAGAGTACTGTCCCCACATCTGGGGAGCGGCAGTACCTTCAGTACTTAACGTCCTTGATTATATCCAAAAGAGAGTCATTTGACTCGTCAATGACCCAGTTTACAAGAAAACTCCCTTTTCTCGCTCATCGCCGCGCTGTGGGGGATTTATCCCTTTTCTACCGGTTCTTCCACGGATTTTGCTCGGAAGAACTAGCCGGTATTATTTCCCCTTGAGTGTTCCTAACAGAACAACAACTGGCGCGTTACGTATGCAGCCTAGAACAGACCACTTCTCTCGTTCATTCACACGTAGGGTATTCAGATTATGGAACAAATTGCCTGCAGATGTTTTCCCTTCCCGTCCCAAACTCTAGTTATTTAAATCCCGTGTCAATAGACTACATTTCCCTTCTCTTCAGACTCCCAGGGTAGGTTAGTACTTAGGTTTGAAGTCTACGTGGGATGTCTTATATAAAAAAACAGTTACTCTTGTAACTATGCTATGATATTTGACAACAAGCCATCGGCTAACTCTAATGTTACGGGGAAATATTACTGGTGGGGGGGTATTAATTCTTAGTTTAATAATGTCGCTTATTAATGATTTAACAATGTTCTTACCACAAATAACTCTACACCTTCTAACATCATTGGTATGTGCCGATAAACGAATCTAATTTGGCACAACTTACCGAATTTTAAGCGTGTCCGACAGCAGACTACCAATAATGTAAACTCAAAAGGTGCACAAAACGATACAACGTTAAAAGTTAAAGATGTTTAATTTAATAAAAAAAAACAGAAAAAAAGGAAAGGCGTTGTTAAATACAACATGAATGTAATGTGTAGCAATGCCTTCACAGGGCTGAGACGCTATCTTAAAACAATTTTCTTTATAAAAAAATAAGGCTATTCAAAACATTTGCCTTTTCTAAGGATTTGGATAAGGTCGGATTTGTTAGCTCTGGGGGTTGGAGCTGAAGCATTGCGGTATCGTAACGTCTGGACTATTTGGTGATTGAAATATTTAGCATTACGTAAGGCAGTAATTTTATTATTCCTTTATCGAAGGCTTAAACTACACATACTTATAACGCACTAAAAGTAAGAAACTCACTTGGCAAACTATGCAGTAAAACTCGCCAATTTTAAAAAAATGATAATGAGTCAACAACAACTTATCTTTAAATGTTTGCGATGTTTTATGTTTCCTAAGTAACTGAACCTTTTACCTTGACAAATTCTTCTAATTTTTTATATACAGGGGGAGGTCCATGGCTTTTGATATGTGTGTAATTTTTGCTTTGAAGACTCTATGCTATATAATTTTACAATTCACTGTATAAAATACGTCTGCCTGCCAAAAGTTATCTATTAATTTTTAAACAAAAACAAGGCCGCCCCAAGGAAAGTTTCAGCTGCTAACTGGATAATTTATAAAATCTAATTTTAGATTCTCATTAACTTTGAGACTGATTTGAGAAATGGACTTAAAAATTAATTAACTGGAAGAAGCGCCGTTTAGGTAAAATATTTAATGGAAACAATTAGGATTAGAACAGTTGCTTGTGACGCAACAAAATCCTTTCTTTAATTAGAATTGTTTTTATTTTCTCTATTAGAAGTTTTATAAATGCAGTGTTTGCTAAGGGGTCGTAAATATTAAAAGGGGTGGATTGAAAGCTAATTTTAAGTTAAAAGTCTATAAACAAATGCGATCAATAATGTTTAGTTTCCGAGATAAGGTAATAGTCTTTTCTCAGATACACAGTTCCGCGTAAATTCGATATTAATTGTAGGAAAAAAATTGAAAGAAAAATGAAGAGACCCGACAATGATATTGCGCATTTTCTGATATAATAAATAGTATTACAGGATATCTCATTAAGGAGTTGTGGCGTCATTGATAGTCTTTTCCGTTGTTAACGCCCGGTCTCTCAGACCGACTCGGCCAACTTCGGCCGATAATTACCAAACGTATCGGCTTAAGGCCTTGTCCCGCTCAATAGCTTCATTTTTTTGGCCCACAAATTCAGTGCGAGAAAATCATTGACAGACGGCCCATACTTTTTTTAATATTAGGGATTTCGGTCTCAGAGACCGGTGTTATACTTTGTGTAAGTTTTCTATCTTGGAGTCTGCGATTTCAACCGGTAAGTTTATTGCTACAAAAGATGTATTTTTTCCTTTGTAACACCAGAATTTTGTTATGAAAAACAGGTTATTATTTTTTATTTTTTTATGAATAACATGAGTTACAAAAAAGAACAAGAGTGACTTAAGCGTCTTCATGAAGACATGCTATCTGACGGCAATGCGGATAAAGCATTGGAATGCGATGATGATACTCAAAGCTTGGAAGAAGATGTGGTCGAAGTATAGGACATTAACACAGACAGTGAGCAGGATATTGATGAAAATGATGTTCAAGAGATCGACATGGATACAGAAAACATGCATGAAATGAAGGCATCCCTATTATATATATTTTTTAGTATAGATATGTTAATTAAGGTGTTGTTGTTTGTACTAAAATTAATAAATTAAAATTATAATATATATATATATATATATATATATATATATATATATATATATATATATATATATATATATATATATATATATATATTATAGCCGTGGCTTACATCTACAAATTTTTTTCGGTCTCTCAGACCGATGTTAACCTTTTGTTACAATCAAGCATGTTAAACACGGAAGGTTCAATGGAACGCCACATTTTTTCTTAGTTTTTTAAATTCTATAAGAATGTCTAAGCATATTTTTTGTAATACATCCTATACCGATTTTGTGCTGTTTTTGAGATATTTACGTCTAAAATAAAAATAATATTGACTGCTTTTGAAGTAAACAGATTTAATTTAATGTAAAATTGTACTTCATTAAATGTTTGAATTGCCTTTCATTCGCTTCTTGGCGGTATCCAAGCGGTAGACAAACTCCTCTAAAACATTATACGCCACTTCTGGCATTATTTGCCTGATTTCATATCGAATCATGTTTTTTAGTTCTTCGATATTGTCGGGTTTATTAAAATAATCTTTATTTTCTTAAGTAACTGCATAAAAAATAGTCGATGGTTGTAAGATCAGGAGATCTAGCTGGCCACTCTATTTGTCCCCTTCTATCTATCCATTTCTCATGGAAAACAGAGTCCAGATATTTCGAACATCGATAAAAAATGGTGCGGCGCGCCATCTTGTTGATACCAAATATCTGCAGCGGGTCCTCTGCATTTGAAAATAAAAATGCCAAAGCGGGAACAAGTTCGTTTTGAAGAAATCCAAGGAGTGTCTTCCAGTTAAGTTTTACTAAAAAAAAATGGACCTATTACTCGATCTCCCGCAATACCGGTCCACACGTTAACTGATCGGTATTGAGTGTGGGCTTCAGTCATCCAATGAGGATTTTTTGTTGACCAATATCGACAGTTTTGTCTGTTGACTATCCCATTAAGGTAAAAAGTACAAATATTATTTTGCGGATGAAATCTCCGTGGTTATGAGAAATATTCATCATAGTTTCGCAAACTTCTATTCTTCGATCCGGATCGTCTTCATTTAATTCATGTAATAGCTTTATTTTGTAGGGATGATATTTATTAGTTCTTAAAATGTTTCTGACAGAACTTGCAAGAATGTGGTTAATGTTTTCAGAATGTCCGGGTCTTCCGAACCTTGGAAGGTCTCTTACATGTTCAAAGTCTTTAAATTAAATAAAAATAAGTAAGGAAAATATATTTTGTAATTTGCAAATAATAAAATACCTACCTCGCTTATTTGACACGTTGTGATACAAACTACTGTATAAAATAAAAATATAACTTTTAATGCAAAAAACATTAAACGTGAATATCTCGAAAACAGCTGGAAATCGGTATAGGATATTTACATAAAATATGCTTCGTATTTCCTATAGAATTTAAAAATCTAGTAAAAAATGTGGCGTTCCATTTAAAAAAAAACTATCAATGAGGCCTTAACTCCCTTATGAGATATCCTGTATACTATTTTATTATGTGAAAAAATACGTAATTAAAATACAAATTTACTTCTCTCAGCATTGTTTTTGGACCTTTTTTTCTTCAATTAATATCGAATTTATGCGGGACTTTATGCGGAGACTATTTATTGTAACAGATTTAAAATAAAATTAGCTACTGCATATCAAGGTAACCTACCATGTCATAGAGGGTAAAATAAATTCAACTTTTCTTATCCCGGAAGGGGAAACAGACCCAGTAAGGCTTAAATTATGGCCAAGTTGCACATTGTTGAGGTTAAGTGTTGTACGTTTAAAAATTTGGAAAATTTCTAATGATCTCGACGATATGTAACTTTGGCAAAATTTTATTTTTTTGTACTTCGTTTTTAAGTCCAATGTTTCATTTTTCCTCTTCTTTTTTTTTAAATACGGACCTATATCTTTTCCAGCTTTTTATACAGTGTAGCTGATTTTACCATGATATTTAATTGTTTCTTAAAAGTTCGATATATATCAAAATAGAACTTTTTTTTAATACAACAATGGATTTTAAAGAAACAATATAGGTATGGGTTTTGCTTTTGCTTACTTTACTTATCTACCATTTCATGTTTTATCTTCTGGATATGTACAGGGTTATTCATTATATTTTGACTCCCACCTCCAGCTCTTATTACGAGTTATAGAAAAAAACTTTAAATATAAAAGTTTTAGGTTTTTTCACGTAGTATCTTTTGGTAATAGCGGAAATAAAAAATCGACTTTACAACAATGAAAAAATTAATTGAGTCCCTTTTTTTTAAATGGAACACCCTGTATATTATTAGCTCAAATGAAAGATCTCTTTGTTCTGATTTCAAATATATATAATTTGTTGGCATTTGGTTCAGCCACTTTTGAAATATTTGAGTTTAAAAAAATACTTTATTTAAACTACAACAATACGTTTTCGAGGCAACTTTATTATAGTAAAGCAACAAACTTTAATGACTGATGATCTCCTATTGTGGAAAAATAAGTTATAAACTCAAATATTTCAAAAGTGGCTGAACCAAATGCCAACAAATTATATATATTTGAAATCAGAACAAAGAGATCTTTCATTTGAGCTAATAATATACAGGGTGTTCCATTTAAAAAAATAAGACTCAATTAATTTTTTCACTGTTGTGGAGTCGATTTTTTATTTCCGCTATTGCCAAAAGATAACACGTGAAAAAACCTAAAACTTTTGTATTTAACGTTTTTCTCTATAACTTGTAATAAGAGCTGTAGGTGGGTGTCAAAATATAATGAATAACCCTGTACGCCTATCTGGTAATTTGTAAACACCTATTTAAACAAATGAGATTATAGTTTCAAAAAACAAAGAACAATAACTCCAAGAGTTGCACATTTTTAATCCAGGGTTAAATTATAATTCAGTATTGAAAGAAAAAGGTAGTCAGTTTAACATAGCGTAAATTATTTTTGTATACAGAAACCTCCCAAAATGTTAGGTAATCAACTATTGACAAACAACTGCCACAACAAAACCTGTGGTTTAATTTTGCATTTATTTTTTAAACAAGAGGACTCAACTCTGAATAAACCTAATTCCACAATATGTTGGAATTTAATTTGAGTCTTTGGTAAAATCTGTAATAAAACATTAGTTATTTGTCAAAATTTTGCATTTCAATACAAAAAAATTCAAAGAAAAGTAATTTTTTAAATATTTGAAATTAAAAATATACACGTCCGTATTGCACATGGTCATTTAATTTATTATTATTAACTAAGTAGGTACCTACCTTTGTATCGGAGTCTGCGCACTATAATAAAAAATGTAGGAAAACAAAGCTAATTTATAATATGCATTTTAAAATAAAATATTGACTAACTAAATAATATTTGACGTTGTGGTTCTTCAAAGCTTCACAATTAAACCAATTTTTTGCTGCTCTTTTGTAAAATTATAATTAGTATACGATTGAATAGGGAAAAAATGAATTTAGGGGACTGGAAGTAATTAAAAAAAATTAAAACTGGATAATCTTATACTAAATCAGGCTTTAGTTACAGATTATACGGGATATTTCTATGGAACATCAGCCAAATATTAGTTAAGAGTGAACAACTATGTAGAGCTTAAATAAAGTATGTATATTTATTTAAATAAGAACAAGGATATGTCCCTTTGCTCCTTTTGCATAATTATTATTCGTCCAAACACACACAATGACATTTAAAAACAAACATAAGCAATGCTAGGTACAACCTTTTACGCCTTGAAGCTACACAACCGCCTCGGAATGTAAAAGCCGATTTTAAGCAATTACTTCTCAGACCTTGTCCAGAATTATTTAAATCTTGGGTAAATTGAGAAAAATTTAATACCTTATTAAAATTTAACACAATGTTAGCCCCCGAATTAAATTTTGTTTCTGCAACCCGCTGTAAATATTTTCAAGAGTAAACTAATTTTCTAAATTACTTAAAAACCGAACTGTTTTTCCAAATAAATTCATACTATAAAGGTATAATCCGTTTTCATTTACTGATCTTATCTTACAATAATAGCACTACCAGCGTACCGTTTTGCAAAAAAAAATACCCCTATTCAAGAAAATGGCCCAAAGACTACTAAAAAATGGATTAGAAGGTAAAAGTATTGTACATATTTCTTCTTTTTGTTCCTTGTAATTATAGTGCTTGTACTTTTAAATACCTGTCAAGCTCTATCACTCGAAAAATTTTAAAAATTTGGAGCATTTTAAGCATGTTCTACATTTTAAACGCTTTTAAGTAAAGGGGCCCCCTTGACGGTTTCAAAATGTCTCAATGTAAAACGTAAGTAAAATCCCATGTATCAAGTGTGCTTGAGCTTTGTACTTAAGAGAAAAAATTCCTCCGACTTCGCTCCTGTAACGGATATATTTTGTTTATGAGAAGCACGCGGAACAATGCGAAAAATTCATTTTCAACAATTTTGAAGAGGTTTGTAGACTTGAGATATTTTACAGAACAGATCTAATTTGACGCCACGTACAAAATTATATCTGTGTTAAACAGTCCACCACCAATAATTATAGCTCCTGTAAGTAAACTCAAAAAGTTCACATAAAGAACACTAAAAATAAATGACGTGTTTAATTTGAAGAGAAAAACATTTCTAGTATAGTATATTTCTAGTATTCACTGGGCAAGTGTTTTATGATATAAAGAATTTTTTGCGACATCTTTTCTTACCGCCTATAATCTGTGCAGTTACTGCCCCAACTCCTAAAAATTTCCCTCCCGCCTAGTGTTTGTACCAAAATACAAGTGGTCGCTAAAACGCAGCAGTTAACCGGTATGTTTTGTTTTTATCATAATTTTGAGGTAAAAGACACCGAAACAAATACTGGTTAATGTTAAAGGTGTTAAATTAAAAATCTGCATAAAATGCACCACCTCGCAACCACTTCGCAACAATTTGGTACATAAATTAGCGTATTATCTGTCAATGTCAGCGGTTAACCGCTAGTAACCTACGTCTCGACTAGGGTTATACAGGTCTTATCGTTGCATAAAATAATATCGTAATCGCTGATGACCTAACACCTCCAACATTCTTCTCTACAATCGTTGATCCACAAAAATTTGAAGAAATAGAAATTTTAATACAAGGAAATTCATAACAACTGCTTTAAAAGTTCTCCAAGCTTTTCTTTTAACTTAATAATTTAGCATTGTGTCAAATATATCATTTTTCATGATTGCTCTTATTTGTGGCCACATGCCTCATTAATTTTTAATTAATGAATTTTTGAATTATTTAATTTTTGCTGCACTAAGTCGAGGAAATTTTTGTTTCAGATATAAAACTCCTATTCAGTTCCGATTCATTGCTTTAACAAAATTCTTCATTAAGTCAGTTGTTCATTGGAAACGTTTTTTTTGTCCCGGGGTTAGTGCCTGGCGTAGTGGCCACTTCTTCTTTATATAGGAATGATCTCGTGCACTGCTGTCTTAGTTACAAATGAAACAACAGTATTTTGTTGCAATCCAACAAGGGCTATACAGTAGTATACAGTATGTCCGCGAATGGGTTTTGAGGACGACAAATGTATAAAATTTGGCAAGATACGTAAAAATATCACTCCTAATAAAAGTCTTTGCTTGCAAAATAAATACGTTAGGTAAAATTTAATTTTTTATACAGGGGGCATAAAAAATACGAAAAGGTTGTTTTCTGTAAGCGTAAACATTCCTTGGGTATCATTTTCTACCAAAAGAACAAATAAAAATGAAATATGTTTTAAATTAAACTCGAAGCCGGGGAACAAGATTTTACTGAAAAATTTAAATATTAAAAGTAATGAGTTTTCTCACATTATTTTTTAAAGTCACAACTATTCTCTCTCACACCTCTAACCAGAGTACTAGTTTCTACATATTAAACAATAACAACACCTATAGACATTTTTGTCAATATTAAACGAAGCAATTATTTAAATACTTCTTTATTGTATTGCTTAGTTTATATCATATTCTTTTGAGTTTAATTAAATGTTCGTATTATATAAAAAATATTAAAATTATTTTAAATTTGAATAAGAAGTATTTTGAATTACATAATTGCTTTATTTAATTAAGACATTGACAAAATATGTTCATAGGTGTCCAATAGGGTCAAATGTAATTTTCAATATATTTCAAAAAATAATTAAACGTAGGCAACTTTTTTTCTTAAGTTTGATACTTCTTTCGTATATATATTTAATTTTTTTTGCAAATAAAAATGTAAAACGAAAGTATCCCTTTTTCACCAGGAAACATTATTTTTTATTACGGTTTTATTAACTTTATTGGCGGAATTAAAAAGGTTTAATTTCTTTTTTCTTATTAAAATTTGATTTATGTCAGCCCGGTCTCCCCTAAAATTTTTAAGCATTTGGTCAAATTAGGCAGAGAAATTTATACTGAAAGTGGGTCATTCTATAGGCATTAATTGAAGACATTTGTATTTAAAAAGAACAGTGTAGTGGGAACATTTTTTTAATAAATAATATAATATCAAAATGACCGCATTGATGTCACAAAAATATGTAGGTATAAAAAATTATGGCTAAAACTATTACTGTTCTAGAGACTTTCTACGGTTACTTATTACATCACCGGTCATAAAGTCTACACTGTTTACCATAGTCAATGTTAATATCTGCATTTCTTATGTGTTAACTTTGGACGTTACCATACACAAAAAAATATTTAAAAGAGGTTTTTCAAAACCCTTACGTCAAAATTACAATCTTCTACTGGGTTATTTAAATACTCTAAAATATCAACAATAGGAAAGCTGGGACTGAGGTGTGTTGCCAAAAACTTGCTGATGTAAAATTATCAAAAAATATAAAATTACTTTCTTATTTTTAGGTACGTATTTCTGTAGGAACTTCCAACTTAAATAATAATTTACGAAAAAGGTTGAAATTTGTTATTTGCTCAATTGTTTTCGAGATATAGTACACTTAAGGACAATTGCGCATCAATACAATATACACACTTCATTATAAAGTGGTTCCGGCAATAGGTCATAATTCAAATATTTATTGTCAGTGATCTATCAGGTAGGCATTATATAGTATATAGTCGCTAAGCTTTTAAGTATGCATTCTTACACTTACCGACTTAAGTAAGTACATAACAAAAACAGCAACACCCTGTCAATATTTTATTGGCCTCCTATATTTTATACTATACCTTAACGAGTTGACCTTTAATTAAAATAGTACTTCTCTTTCTTCAATTTACGCTGATGACAAAAGCCTCATATACCGATCCAGCTCTAGAGATCAACTATCGGACTGGGACTCAGAATAAGCTGAAAGAATGGTTATCCGCAAATTTCTTGGCACTTAACATTGATAAAATCCACAAATTGAGTTTTAGTTTAAGGTCAGTCACCGATCGCGCGGCTGCTGAGAGGCTGTTAGGTATTACACTATATACGGGACTTCAACACCATATTCATGATCTGTGCAATTCGGGCATCTCTCTGATACGTCGACTTGGTGTATTTTATAGCAAATTGACATATTCAGTTTTAATGTTGGGGGGGGGGGGGCTGGTGTCATTCTCGGCGAGTATTTGTGCTCCCAAAAAGGGTCATACGCGTCACTGCAACCCGTTGTTTAAAAGGTGGGCATATTGACACTGCTAGCCTTTTATGAGGAAAAGGTGCGCGACGAAACCATGAAAACTAAAGGCTATCGGAGAAGATGTGCATACATTTTAAGATGTCCAAGGTTCATGCTCTCTCGGACACACAACACATTCCTGTATGGAGCTATACAATATATAATGCTTAGCGAGAATATCTTAGGGACAGCGATATTTTTGTAAAGAAATTTAAAAAAAATTAAAAGTGTTTTATTAGACAACCGATTCTATACAATAGGTCACTCCTCTGGCAGTTCGGTGCTGCGGTAAAACTTTTAAATTAAATTACTCCATAGTTTAAACTTGTGAGTGTACTTGTACGCACTTATTGTATATTCTATTACACTTTAAATTAATTTTAAAGTAACGCTAACAATGGGAAACAATGTAGACTGTATATTAGCATATACTTATTAATGAAAGAAGTTCTATTTCGTGTCGACTTTTTGCGGACGTTCTATGTTCTATTTAAATTTAATAAAAGAAAGAGACACTTATCGTGACACCTCTTACTATAGCTTTCTAAAGAATGCTGTAATGTACACTTACTTCGACCGTGCCCTCAACAAATTTCAAGTTGTCTCGGCGAACACTGGGTACGGTGTATCTTAATCGAGTATGCTTGAGCTAAGTGCTCTTTAAAACATCTTTTAACGGCCTTATGCTTTAAATGAGAATACCTAATTTTTATGTAGGAAAGTATAGATGGAAGAAAAGCCTTAATAAAATAAAAAATACTTTTGAACTATAAAAATTAAAAACCTAAGTTAACCTTTCATAGTTAACATGCTACATTGTAACAAGAAGGTTAACATCGGTCAGAGAGGCCGAAAGCTGTCAAAACAAATTTATGTTAAAACTAAATTTGCAGATGTAAGCCACAGCTAAATGTATATATTTTTTTATTAAAGCTGTTTTCCTAAAAGTAGGACTAAGAACTCATACCATTTTCACTATAAAAGCCCTAATTTTATTATGAAAACAACAAAAAACGAATTTATATTTTCTAAAAAAGAACTGTCATAAATCTTAAAACATAAAATAATTACTTTTAGTACAAACAAAAAAACCTTAATTCAACATATCTATACTAAAAAATATATAATAGGGAGTGAAGCTTTAATTTCAAACATTGTCCTCATTTTGGGCATGTTTGCTGTATACATATCGATCTCTTGAACATCATTTTCATCAATATCATTGTCTGTGTCCTATATTTCGACCATATCTTCTTCCAAGCTTTGATTATCATCATCATTCCATTCCAGTCACTCTTGCTCTTTTTTGTAACTCATGTTATCCATAAAAAATAATTACCTATTTTTCATGACAAAATACTGATGTTACAAAGAAAAAATAAACCTTTCGTAGCAACAAACTTACCGGTGGAAATCGCAGACTCCAAGATAGAAAACTTGCACAAAGTATAACACCGGTCTGTGACACCGAAATCCGTAATATTCAAAAAATTATGTGCCGTCGGTCAATGATTGTTTCGCACTGAATTTGTGGGCCAAAAAAATGAAGTTATTGAGCAGGACAAGCGCTTAAGCCGATACGTTTGGTAATTATCGACCGAAGTTGGCCGAGTCAATCTGAGAGACCAGGCGTTGACAAAGAAAGGTTAATTAATTTGGTAATCTCTTTGGAGGAATTTAAGCTTAAGCACTAATGTACCCTGAATGTTTGGAAAAGAGAGAGATGTGGTTTACTTAAACAAAACTTAAAGGATAAGACGGAACGGGATAATCCTTGTAGGCGGGATATTCAGTTGCAAAATGCATTATATTATGTCATGCGCTTCTTACTAATATGTAAGGAATGGCCAATGGGGTGTTCTAAGTAGGACATAGAAAAATATCTTTGGTAAAGGAACAAAGTAGCGACAGCAGGTCGATAAGCGACTGATGAGAGTTTTATAAAAGAAAAGGAATAAATCTCTTTTTAGCTGGATGGAGGATCCTAAATGCTGCAGGTAGTATCACCCTCCAGATATGTGAATAAAATCCCAAGTTACATCTTATTGGGGAGATATAATAAATACAGACTGGAATCAAGAGTTCGAAAAAGATTTTTGTCAGCTCATCTGACTATTGAAGTAATATGCGAGCGGAGATTATGTTTAATAATACAAAATATAATAAAATTAAAAACTATTTTAAACAAAGACATTTTTTTACTTTAGATTTTTTTATCAAAAACTTCTTACGGAACCTTCAAGGCTAAGTACTAACGTACCGTGGGTGTCTAAAGAGAAGAAAAATGTAATCCACTGACACGAGATTTAAAGGATTTGAGGTTGCGAGGGGAAGGAAAAACATCTGCAGGCAATTTGTTCCATAATTTAGAGATCCTTGGTATGAATTGTATGATTATAGCTGAACTGTGTCAATAATAAGTCGAATTGCTCTCATTTGGATAGAATTAAGAATTTAAGTTTGAAAGGTAATGCCGCTCCCCAGATGTGTGTACAGAACTCTAGATTAGGTTTTATTTGGAAGACATAGAGAGTGTGTAAGTTGGAAGGGGAAAAGTATTTTCTGACTTGAAAGAGGAAACCAAGCTTTTTAGCTGCCGATGTGGCTACTGAAGTAACAAGTTTGTGCCAGCTAAGATCATGTTCGAAAGCGATGCCAACAAGATCAAACTAAAAATTCTGAAGAGGGAAAACAACATATATTAAGTTGATAACTAACGCGCTCTGAATTTTAATGTTGATGACATTACATAGAGCTCTTTCGCTTCTAAAGCTCCTCTGCATCTAAAACAGTTCGCCGATCAACATGCGAAATTCACTACCAATGCTCTACAATGTCTCGTAAGAGAGGTTGAAAGATCGTTTACTGCCAAAGAAATAGCTCTGTGAGCTTTCATAAATATAGAGGGTGCTTTTGGTAACACCTCATATGAATTCATAGAAAAAACTGCATTCCACAGAGACTTTGAAGCCTCTACAATAGAATGGATCAAGTCAATGCTAAAAAGTCGTAAAGTCAGCGCATCTGTAGAAAATGTGACTGCCACGGCCAGGGCGGTAAAGGGATGTTCACTGCTCTGGTCTTTAGTAGTCGACGGTCTCCTGAGGGAACTGACAAATAATGGGATTGATGCTCAAGGTTATGCAGACGACTTAGTAATAACAATTGGGGGAAAACATGACGGCACGCTATCTGCCGGAGTGCAAACTGCTCTAAACATAGTAAAAACATGGTGTTCACAGAAGGGGCTAAATATTAATCCGAGTAAGACACTCATAGTTCCCTTCAGGAGAAGGAGGCAGTTAAATTTAACACCTTCCGTCCTGAGTGGGACAGTGATTGGATCCTTTAAAGAAATTAAGTACTTGGGGACAGTCTTTGACCAAAGACTGAGTTGGAACTTTCCCCCTAGAAAGGACTATCTCTAAGGTCTCAATGATAATCTGGTCTTACCTAAGGAAGCCCAAAATGATCTATTGGTCATACGTAACTGTTATAATACCTATATTCATATACGCCTCACTTGCGTGGTTGACAAAAACAGAAAAAATGGAACACAAAGGAAGCTTACAAAACTACAAAGGCGTGCCTCTCTGGGTATCACGGTCGCAATAAAAATCTGCCCATGCATAGCTCTGGAGGCAATGCTATACATCCTTCTACTACACTTATGTATAAGGGGGGAAGCACTGACAAGTACCTTAAGAGTTACTCAAACCACAAAACTTAAGTCAGGAGATGTAACCTCAAAATACTAAAAGACATCCAGTTAGAAGACAAACCAACAGATTCAATGCCAAAAGCAAACACTTTTAACGCTCTTTTCCAGTGGTTACAAAGGACCGTCGAAATATTAGCGAAAAAATGCCGCACTTTGAAAGAAGTTCACTAATGTGGTACACAGATGGATCAAAGATGTCAGAACGGGTGGGAGCAGGGGTCATTGGCAAAAATGCCGAATTTCAAAGCCTCTGGGTAAAGTACCTTTCATTTTCAAGCTGCAGTACCCGCGATAAATTTTTGCGCCACAGAATGTGCCAGCAAAGGCCTTAAAGAAGCAAAAATTTACATTCTATCGGACAACTAGGCAGCTGTAAAGACAATAGCTTCATGTACCTTCTACTCTAAACTGGCGTGGGGTTGCCGACAATCCCTCGATCTACCGGCAAAAAACAATAGTATAGCTCTAACGTGTGTGTCGTCCGCAAAGGTGTGGACGGCAATGAAATTGCTGACCAACTTACTAAAGAAGGAGCACAAACACCTTTCTATGGACCTGAGCCCTTCTACGGGATCACTAAAGGACACCATATAAAGGGCCTCGGGCACTGGGAAAAAGAACAGAAAACAGCTCACTGGATGAATGCGTCAGGATTAAGACATGCAAAGAGAATGATTAGATATCGACCTGACTACACAAGAAAGCTCATCGAGCTTTAAAAGAATGAACTCAGACTGTGGTTGCTTGCCTTCTCACTGGACATGGCCCTTGGAGGTATCATCTTAAAAAGAAGGGAAAGGCTGAGTAAGAACACTACAGACTTTGTAATGAAGCGGATGAAACTGCTGAACACTTGCTCTCTAAATGCAGAGTAATAATTCATACTTTAAAGGAGCGTTTCTGACGCCCAATAGTATATTAAAGTGCGCCCCCAGAAACATCCTAAACGTCGCGAAAAGTTTGAGAATTGATGGGTAAATAATGTAGGGTATTCACAAAAGATCCAAGTCGGTCGAAGTGATGTGGGGCAACCAGAGCCGAACGACCCCATTCAATACTATATATATATATATATATATATATATATATATATATATATATATATATATATATATATATATATATATATATATATATATATATATATATATATATATAGGCTAAATCAATTGAGTCAGGGAAGCCACCGCTACGATATAGCCCATTCGTTATCAAACACCCTGTATAATGTAAATATCTGCGCTGAGTTTCACCCAAGAGAAAATATAATTAATGTTAAAAATTGACGCGCAGTTTTGTCGGAACACTTTTTTTGAAGCTCCAAAGCATAAAATTTTATTACATTTTTTGTAATCTGTGTTAAGCTAATTAAAATGAAATTGAATTTTATTTTTGTAAAACCTCATTCATTTAAAATATTTTTGGTTAGCTTTGTTTACGGTAGATTATTAAGAAAAAATACCTTTCCAAAAAGAAAGCTTGTGTTTTTCATTTATTTTTAATTAAAAAATGCGGATAAACAACAAAAAGAGAAGAAAATACACCAAATAAAAAATAAAACATAAACTTTAATAATAATATCATAAGGTAATTTCGACTGAAGGATTGGAGGTTGGGGATGGAAGGGAAAACATCTCCAGGCGATTTGTTTCATAACCTGGAGACCTTAGGTATGAATAAGCGAGAGAAGTGTTGTCAGGCTGTTGTAGGTGGACATTAAAGGGGTGCATACCTAACGCGCCTCTTGTTGTTCTGTTAGGAACAGTTAAGGGGGGAATAAGTTCGGCTAGTTCTTCAGAGCAAAATCCGAGATAATGATCGGTAGAAAAGGGATAAATCCCTAACAGCGCGGCGATGAGCGAGAGAAGGGTGTTTTCTTCTGAGGACTGGGTCATTGATGAGTCGAGTGACTTCCTTTTGGATAGAATCAAGAATGAGGGTAATGTCGAGGGTAATGCCGCTCCTCAGATGTGGGAACAGTAGGTTAGGTCTTATTTGCGATACAGTGTGTGACTTGTAAGTGGAGAAGTATTTTCTGGATCGAAAGAGAAACCAAGCATTTTAGCTACCGATGTGGCTACTGAAGTAATATATTTGTGCCAGCTGAGATCATCTTCGAAGCGAGGCCAACATGATCGAATGTTCTATTGTTATATAGGGCTGTGTGGACTTTTTGCGTGACAGAGAGAAAGATTGGGATTTGGAGGCGTTGAACTGAACAAGGTTCTTGGTACCTCAGCCTAAGATAAATGGAAGATCTTGGGAAAAGGATAGATGCATAGATCTGCTATAATCCAGCTCTTGATTCGAGACTTGTCTGGAAAAATGAATGTTGGAGTGAAGAGTACTATCGTCAGCATACCTGTGGATGGGGTTGGTAGTTGAAGAGAGCAGATCATTAATGCAAATGAGAAGTATGGTTAGTGCCAGGACTAACCCTTGGGGTACTACTTGATTGGATGGAAGTTAGATGAGTGACCGTCCACCACGACAGATATACGCCAATTAGAGAGGAAGCTATCGATCCAGGTACATAGCTTGGAATGAAGACCGTAAGAAGGTTAAGGAGTGCTGCATGCCATACGTGGTTAAATGCCTTGGAAATATCAAGAGCAACAATCTGAGATTCGCAATGAAATTCGAGAACTTGTTCCAGTTATGTACGATAAAACTAAGGAGATCAGCTGTGGATCTTTGGTGACGAAATCCATACTGTCTGCCATGGATGATTTTGTGTTCTTCTAGATATTTTAGAATTTGCAAGTTGATCGCTATCTCCATAACTTTGCTGACAACAGAGAGAAGTGAGATAGGTCTATATAATTGAATGGAAGGAACTGGAAAGCTTTCTTCGCGACAGGCTGCATACGAGCAGTCTTCCAGTTTTCTGGGGATCACAGGAGATCTGGAAAAGACAAGTTAAGATGGGTCCAAGTTCGGGAGCGCATTTTTTCAGAACAACTGCGAGTATGCCATCCAGACCAGAGGACATTTTGATGTCAAGGAATACAAGAATTTTTTGAACTTGTTTGACCATAAGTATTATATCGGAAATTTTGTGGAGTACGGACGTAGCGGTTGCAAGAGCGACAGTGGCAGGAGGAATTAGGGTGACATTATAGGTGGAAACAAATTGCCTGCAGATGTTTCCCTCCCCCTCTCCCGAACCCCCAATCCGTTTAGCGCGGTATTAGTAAATTGCATTTCCAATTACATTTCCCGACTCTTATACCACTTTGTAGATTATTTCAAGTGGTTATATAAGTATTTCATAGGTATGTACTTGAAAAAGTACTGTATGCACGTAATTTAAATAAAATATCTTTAAAACCATATAAAAGAAATAGGAAAAACCAAAATAATTTTATCACCACATTTTACGGAAACGGTTTTGGATCTATATTAATATAAACTTTTGCTTCTTATTCTTGGTCAAGGAATTGCCTGTAAAGTTTTGTAGTACTCTGTTATAGTCGAAAATAAACTTAGGTTTGATAGACAGCATTAGCATATAAACATTTTTACGAATATAGTAAAGAAATTCAAATTAAAGTAGAAGTAAGTAAGAAAATTATCGTTATCGAAAGTTTAATAATACTGGACTGGATACAAAAGCATACTGATATTATTTGTCTCAATCAAGAGAGAATGGGTTTAAAATGTAGGTGAAAGATATAAAAATAGATTACATATTTTTCTCTGCAAAAATATCTGTGCAAGTTATTTCGCAGCAGATGAAACTTATACGATTTAATAAAACAAAATAGGACATCTTACTGCTCCAAACAATGCCATTTATCAAAGGAGCTTTCAGGAAATGTAATAGAACGCAACTTGTAAAACATTGTTACTCCGTAGCGTGTTTTAACGAGAACATTAATGGTCACATGTATGTATGTTCGTTGACATGTTTTTAAAATAGTTTATTATGAGCCTGGCAGCAGAGGCGTATTCCAGTTGGAGACAATAACAGTGCCCGTCATTGCAATACAGTTTTTAATAGAGTAAGCATAACGCAGAACTTAATTTTTTAATGTCGGAAAATGAAAAAAAAAATTTTTCATCGAATTTACTAAATTAAAAACATTTTTCCTTTTACCTAGTTATGCCATTGTCTTTGTATTTTACAGTTATTCAACTGGTGCCGGTGGTTAGTCTGGGACCATGTCTACTAGATGGCGAGCTGTATAAAGTGTGCCCATTCATAAAACCGCTGCGCTGCAAACGTCAGCACGGTGGATGTGGAAGGGCAGATGCATTCCTATTGGTCCGCCGAGCTTGAGGACGTAAGCACGTTTTCTGACACCGTCTGGAGGTGAAGGTGGATAAAGGAGTAGTTTTGGTTGCGTGCAGTGTTGTCAAATTTTAAAATCTCTTGGCGCAAACTTTCGAGTTCAAATTCGCGACCTAGTCAAAAGAAATTTAAAAAACTTTTCCTTTAGTCATATATACCTCATGTAGTTAATATCAATTTTATACTTTTTAATCTATTATGTATTTTTTTACCCATAGTGTTATAATAATATGGTAAACTTACTTTTTTGCTGAAAATATTGGGATTTAAAATAAAAACAAAAATAAAAAATTAATATTTTATTTAAACAGGGAGTAGGTTACATGTCATTACATAGGTAGATAATTCCTTTGAGTTCTTTATCTGTATTATCTTCATTGTTATTATTTTGAGACTGATACAGGTACGAATAAAACTTTGGAAACATGTCTTTGGTTGGCTTAAACGTTTTGGACCAAACATTGCGAGAATAAAAATGAGCTCTTACAGGCATAATTGAATTTATAAGATTTACCATCATTTTATTCGTAATTTTGATTTAATGACGTTCATTGAAGAAAAACTTCTCTCGGCAGTAGCATTTGAAGATGAAGTGTAGAGCTCGGGATTTGGCAGTTTCAGGTATCCAGCCACGTCCATGGACAGAACATTTTCCGTTTTGGTAATTTAAGAAAGGTCTTGTCTACTTTGTGGTCATAGTTATGCATATTTTCTAATTAATTATACGTTTCGTTTCCTGCTTACTACAAAGCTTCAGCGTTAACGGGTTTTGTTATCAGGAATCGTAATATGCATCAAGGATTCTTTGTTTTCAATGTTATCTAGAATCAAACAAGTTAATTATTATTTACCGGCGGCAGTCGCATGACACAATTACTGTGACAACTTTAGTCAAAAGCTATATATTATCTGGAGCCCCTTTTAGAAATTGCTCTACATTGTCTCTGGTTAGAGTTTTAGATTTGCTGGTGAAAATATAACATTACTTTTCTTGGGAAAGGCGATCACTTTATAGTACTTGCTTATATCTAAAATATGTTTTAATTTTAACATAGATTTTAACATTGGGTACCTTGACTATAACAAGGACGGTTTGCAAGTTTTTGAAATGTCGGAAAAGCATACGGAATTACCTCTTTTTTCTGGAAATTGTTTGTTTTCCGTTTTGAGCATAATTCAGATGCACATTTTTTAAAATTATATTACGATTGAAAGAATGTACTTTGGGTATAACCCCGGTAGCTAACGCGCTTGCTACCACGATAACGTTACCACCTGCGTAAATCTCGTATTTCGATGCTCTACCCCGACCAGCCGGTGCGTCGGCAAATCGCTTTAGATCTCGAATCATCAAAGGCCCGACATCGAGTGAATCTACTTTTCTGTGTCTGTATACGGTGTTTTCTAATAAGGAATTAAAACAAAGAACAAGTTCAGGAAATTCTTTGAAAATAGTTCAGTTAGTTGCTTTGTCACATTTGTTTCTCTAGTGGAGTGTTACTGTAGCCACTGTTTCAAGTTAGAATCTAATATAATCTTGCGAAACTATTTTAATTCTAAATTGCGCCATTTGCTTTGTTTTTTTGTTCAGGAAAAGGGCTTAATTGAAAACGTGAAACTTTGCGTTCTTGACATTAGAAATAAACTATCCAGCAAGATAAATGCTTGTAAAAGCGTTAGTCTAAATAAATTGCACTGCACATGTTTTGTTTTTTTTTTTTGTTAATTTATTCCTTGAAAAGAGAATATGTCTTGAATTATGCAGAGTTATTCTTCTTATATAAGTGTATATTTTGGTAAAAATTATAGGTTGTATTAGACAATCATTTGACTATGATTTGATTATATGTATATTGTAGTTATTTATTTGTGTATATAGATATGCAAAATAGCTGTGCTTTTATGATCGTTGCGTGTGACTATTTAGTCATATGCCATGTTCAAGTTTTTAAACTTCTTTGACAAAATTTAATTTTGTTATCAATGTCTTGCTACATAACAGTTGCTACTATATTAAGCAATGGTAAATACTCATTATTTAAAAAATTCTACAGGATCACAGTATGTTTCCAAAAGTTGAATTATTTTCGTTCAAATTCACTATCACCAGATCGGCCTAATTTCACAACAAAAAGTTAATCTGACAAAGGCAAGAAGTATACAGCTAAGTTTTGTGCTATATTTCTATTTTTTTCAAAAATTTATAAAAAAGGCAATTTAAGTATGCACTTCTGCAGCGTTATTGAGACAGTCGAAAGGACCTACGTAACATTACTGCTGTGATGACCGAACATTGTCTGTCCGATAGTCACGCAGAGTGTATGAAAATATCAGCAAAGGAATTCTGCATTTATGCGTACTATTACCTAATTTAAAATGATATTAATTTCGTAAACTGAATATTCCCTGATTTGATATTAGTGTTAATTTTTTTTGTGCGTGCCAATTTAATTAATCAATATACCATTAGAATGCGTAATTAAGTTAAGTGGGATGTTTAAAAATTGTGATTATGCAATCTGCAATCAGAATTGTTAATTTTTTATTGAGTGGAAATAAATGAAATTATTACGTTCGGAAATAGATACACCAAGGAACTTATTAAATTTGGTCAAATATGTAATTTCCTTTTATTCAACATCTTCTTTTCTAAGAGTTCACCTTCCAGTCTGGCGTCCTTCTTCACCTAAAGCAAGTTATGCAGCCTGGGTGGTCCCTGTTTGAAGAGTGAACCAAACTACTAACTCATAATCTAGTGCTAACCGATGAACAGCTGCCGCCGCTGGAACGCCAAGAAAATAATATATATCATATAATATATTAAACATATGAAAAAAAACCGTTTCAATTGTTACTATAAATCTTTTACATATTTTACTATAGCTGTACGTGGAAAATTTCAGGATACCAATAAACTCAGAATAAAAAATAACCTGCTGATAAGAAAGCTAACCTTAAAGTGTCCCTGTTCTGTAATTTCCACCTACAAGATTTACCCAAAATCTCAGGGGAATTTACCTTTTCCTTCGTTTCTCTGGCTCCTCTTTACCAGGTTTACTGCGATAAAGCCGAAGTTGACTAAATAAAAAAAATTCAATAAAATTGTATAGCAGTTGGATCATCCTCTAAAAAGCAGGAGTTTTATTGGAACATAAAAATGACAGGTTTTATAAATATTTATGATTTCACTAGTAAGCATGTTTTTATTGATACTAAAAAATTATTGGGAAGAAACTGTCTCTGCATTTGGGAAAGATTTGGTAATGTCTACTGATTTCATTATAGGCTCGCAAATGTTACGTTATCACATGGGGAGTCTAAAAAGACATAACAAATTAAACGAATCATTATTTTTAAAATTCCGATAATAATCTCGCTTAAACTGACCTAGGGATCTTCAGTGTATTTTTTTTTTCAAAGCGCGCCATTATGTGTTAAATTTATAACCCCATCTTTGTTCTTGCTCTATTAGAAGTAAAACTTAATAAAAATTAGATATAAAACTTGGTATATATAGGTATATTTCAGAGTCTTAAGATTATGTTAATTTGTTAAATGTGCAAAAAAAGTATTTAAAATGGTGACAATAAAATTTCTAATGTCGTCTCCTTAACTTAACCTGGGAAATTCTAAAACACCTTCACAAAAAAGTGGTAGTCATGCTAAAGTACCTGTTTAATGCAGCTTTTACATGCCCCTGCATGCTGGAGAGTAGCTGAAATAATTATGGTACCGAAGCCAATTAAACAGCCTCATGCTGGCAGACCGTACAGGCCAATTCCATGCTACCTATAACCTCCAAGATATTTGAGAAGTTACTAATCAAGAGAATGAGACCGATAATTGGCTTATTCCTGATCATCATTATTAAAGTTATTGAATATGCAGTTGAAGAAAAGCAAATCTGTTCAGCAATCCTCTTAGACATTGCACAAGCCTTCCATAAGGTGTGGCACGAAGGCTTGATCCACAAACTAATCAAGATGTTCCAGAAGCAGATATAGACTTAGACTAATTGGATTAAAACAAAAAGAGGACATTCCAGTACTGTAAAATGTTGGCATAGCTACATTTGCAGACAATACTGCCCTAATTGCAGTAGGCGACCGTATAGAAATTTCTACTACTGATTTGCAAATAGCCAGTGATTCCATACTTAACTGGACCAAGCTACGGAAAATTAAATTAAATTAATCTAAATCCACATACATTAATTTTATCAATAAAAAACTAGAAAATTCACCATTAATAGTAATAAATAGAATAATTATTCCACACGCAAATACAGCAAAGTATCTAGGCATGACCCAAGATACCAAGTTTAGGTGGAAAAAATACGTCAAAAATAACAAACTAGAACTTGACCTGAAATATAAGCAATACAGCTGGCTCACTCAAAGACAGCTGTCGCTTTACAGTAAAATATTAGTATGCAATCAAATTCTAAAACCGGTGTGGCAGTACGGTATCAAGCTATGGGGATGCACAAGAGACAATAATATGAAGATTATTCAGACATTCCAAAACAGAGTGCTGCGGGAGACGGCAAATGCGCCGTGGTATATACGGAACTTGGATCTTCACCGAGATCAATTCAGTTTTAAATTCAATTCATTTGTCATAGTACAGGTGTACAAAAAATCAATTAATGTGTTGATCATGGTACTTTACAAAATAAAACAACTACAAATAAAAAGACTTGGCTACTGAGCAACACAATCCAGGAACCAAAACCAAACATATAAAAAATAGTAAATCGCATAAGCGTTAGACCCAAGCAAGACAATGTCATAATTATATAAAATGTTAGCCAAGAATCCTATCACATGCCTATAATATTATTTCTCCACAACCATTAAAGAATGTAGAAATTCCGAAATCATTTTTAATAATAGAACATATACATTCTTACTCTTGAGCTAGAATATTTATTCTGAAACACTTACTTCTTATATGTTTCGCATGTATTTTCATTCCATAACAAGGTACGGTATGAATAGTATTGTATCTGCATCAACGCGAACATACAAGTATCCTACATAGTAACAAATACAAGGCAATATAATCAAATACATAACTGTTACAATCTTGACATATCTGAAAAAATGAAAAGGAAAAACATATTTGAAGGCTTCCGGCATTTCAGATGGGAAATGCAGGGATGGTACACTACCATATTGTTGACTACATATTATGGCGCCAAATTACTACTTCTTTAGTATTCGGTGCTGACGGTTCATTCCTTGCCAACTAGATATGGCTAGTTGTTATATTTTGTAAATTAATGGCATGGTCCAATTTACATGCTGGTCCAATTTACACGCCTTTCCCCTACATAATCCAGTAAGATGAAATATAAATTTCAATATTATAGAAGTGCAATTTAAAAAAAACGTATGCAATTTAACAGATTTGGCATGTTATAATGTCAACAAAATTAAACCCCAGGCGCCGAAATATATTGACTTTAAATCCTAAACGGAAAATTCCTTTGACAGTTTTTCTCATAAGCCTGACTCGAGGTGAAGGTTTAGTCAGTTAAATGTATATTTGACGTCGAGAATATCTAAAATTTATGAGGTGCCTTTTCTATTCACTACTTCGCAAATTTATGCGGCAGTTGGGCTCTTCTATAAACTTTATAAGTTGATAATTTTTTTTTTCGCTACGTATCTTTTAATAATAATTTGCTTACTACACATCGAAAAGTGAAATTGATTAACCTTAAGAGACGTCTGATTGATTAGGTCTATTGATTCAATTTTAGGTCAAGCTGTAAATCAATTTTTTAATTTTTATTTAATATTTTGGTCAATGACCCACCTAAAATTTTCAATGATCTAAGTAATAATTTATTTTTAAATCGAAAAATATTTTTTTCTTTCAAAAAAGCCCAAATTCCATGCGAAAACTCCCCAAGAAAGAATCAAGTCACCGAATACAACAGCGATCAAGCCAAGCTTGGCCCGGACTCGCCGTATTTTAAATTGACCTCATAGGTGGATATGGACTACATAAAATGCATTAAAGCTAAGAGAGAAACAAACATACGCGCTTGAGAAAGTTAAAAAGAGACACAATTTGTCAACGGCCCACCAATAGTATCGCTTTCGGAGCGCGCGTGTTTGTCAACGCCGCCGCGCCGGGTGTCGGGTTGTCGCAAGTTCTGGCTCACTAATTTAAATCGGACCAATTTATTATTAAAACAATATTCGCGATTTGCAATACATTTATATATTTAATATAAGCTTACCTAATTTTATTCTAAGATATTTAGGTAATTACTAATAATAATATTAATAATTGTAATTGCGCCTATCAAGCATTAAAACCTACTATTTACGACAACAAGTTGGCAACGAAGTTGCAGTATCCAACTCGTCTATCGATTTAGAACTGCGGGCCTGCGCTATAGGTTGTGTTTTCCTTTGAGTGTATTTTCGGGAGATCCGGTTGATCTACCTTGAACAGCGTGTCACGTGTCTGTCACTGAATATATCAATGCAGATATCACGTGACTTCTAGTTCCCGACCATTCACGGTTGGTCAATGGGATCTCGCGAAAAAATATCCTTTTTTCTTGTCGATGTCGATGTGTCAAAATTAATTGCCTATATAACAACAGAATTTTTATTTTAAATTGTTCAAAAACTGAAGTAAAGAGGTGCCAAAAATGCTGTTTAGTTTTGCTTTGGTATTTTGTGTTATTAGTAAAATACTTTCATTTGTGTATGTGGCGGTACTGTTCTGTTAGAGAGTCGTTAATCCACAGGATGTGTTGAGGATGAGAATCCAAAACGACACCTTGTGGGGAATGTAAATTGGATTTCTGTAAACCCTCTAACTTGAGAGCCCAGGTTAAAAGGAAACATCCAGCTACCTACATTTCTATTATGCAATAACTACTGTTTCTATCGTACACAATTTTTGTTTGAGATAAACTGAATATAATTGCACCAATCACTAGGAATCCATTTGGTTCTGGTACCAAATTATCATTCATGTAGAGAATGTAGTAAATGCTTTGTTAGTTTTAGTAATCTAAGGTTTCATGTTACTGTTTCATAAGCACTGTAGTACCTAACTACAGTACCTATTGTATGTTTTTTGCAGTGTTGAGTACTTTTAATCGACATTGATTAAGTGAACAAAAAATGCAAATATTGTAAGCCATTTCTTAGCAAGTTCGACAAAGCAATCTTCTTTGATTAAATAAACCTACTGACGTATGCGCGGTACGAAACCTTTTAATCAAAATCAGCCGACCCTGTCGCAATATGGCGCAATGCACTCAGGAAATCTAATATAGATATGAATAATTTTTGAACAAACAGTATGTTCTAACATGGTAGGAACAAGATATGCCAAAAACCAAAGCTACATAAAGTTGTTCGTAGAGCAGCCGTGTGACAAAAAAGACTAAAGTTGTGTGTTTTATTTTGTGCCTGTCAGTTGTTATTGAGTTGTACTATATTTGACTTAAATTAGGTCAGTTACGTGTAGTATGCTTAGTCATTAAATTCTCCAACGCTGGAACGGACCACACGGACAACCATAATGTCAAACTGACAAGTGTAAGAATAAGGTAACTAAGTTTTATGCTGTGAATTTGTTTCTAAATTTTCTAGCAAATTTATAAAGAAAATAACAATTTTAGTACGTACTATTTACAACAATTGAAGTAAATCCACTCTAGCAACACGCTCCAAGATCAAAATCATTGAAAACGAAGTAAATCGCAGAAATATTAGAATAACTCTTAAGTTTTTAATCACGACTTATTAACAATGACCTGTAAAAACCTAACTGATCAACTAGAAAATCTGAATTTAAACCAGTACTAAATCTTAAACTTTTTTAGTGAATCTGAACGTAGATATTAAGTACCAAGTATTGGATATAACTTCGAAAAATTTTGTTTATTGAAAATAATAATAGTGTTCTTTTATTTTATTTATTTCTGTAACAACGATTAGTATGTCTGTGTTATTAACCAGGGCTAATTGGAAGTATATTGATTTTGATTTAAAATTTAATCAATATTTTTAATGAACTTAATTTATGTACTAGCGATGAGATAATTGGTACTAAAAATATTTCATAATCAATTTTATTACATAATCGGTATCATCCGATTATAAAAATCATAACGCAGATTACAGCCAAAAAGTCGTATTCCAGGTTATTCATGTAGATAAGGATATAACTTTTAACTAGCAAGCGATTTACAATATAGGTATATAATACTCGATTGACCTACTGCATAGCGAGTAAATCAATCTCTTTTGCAACTGTTATTCGAGGTGCTGTCGCATGTCGGTTGGTTTACTCGATGATATGAGAAACAAGTTTATTTGATTTCCTGGATTCAATTAATGTAAAATAAAAAAAATAAAAATAAAATATTAAACTACAAAACAAATATTTATGCCATAAAAAACAATTAAAATAAAAAGCTGGCCAGTTGGTTTAAAGTAGTGCCACGTAATATAATACACATATACACACACCTAATCACACATACACACACACACAATTAAAATATAATTATTTAAAATCAATAAACCTAATGAATTAAAAACAAATAAAATCTAAAACCTGTAAGTCAGCAACCAACCGTGCAATTCGCTCCTCACAGCAGCAGGAACTTAAATCATGAATAACATATTTTATACCAGTACCAGTAACGAGTGGCGAGGAAATATCGGTTACTATCTTAATCGAATTACTAAGCCCAATATGAATTATTATAAGTAAACCGAACTATTTCAAAAAAAAGCAGGTGTGGTGACCAAGTTTTAACAAGATTGGTATGTATGCTCTTTAATTCTTCCAAAACGCTAAATATTCCTTATTATACTCCGGAAGAGAAAGGTATTTTCTGCAAGTCTAATACACCCTGTGGGATAGTCACGTAAATAAAATTTGTTAAAGCAGTGCTTCTAGGTACTTTGGTAAAACGTAAAGCGGTATAACATTTTATTATATTTTTATTAAAACGTATTTCCGCATACTAATTAGGATTTAAAAGCTAAGTTGTAACAATTTTATGTGGAAATGAAAAGTTTTAGGGTTTTCATTAAAATATATACTTAGTTGACGAGAAGATTGTATAAATACAATTTAGTATTTGTTTCGTTTACCCATGCGCTATTTCTAGAAACATTATATTTTTATTAACTTAAATATAAATGATAAATATATGAATCACGACATTAAGATATGTCTTAAATTATTTAGTTATTTTAATTATCGGTCTTATCCGATAATGAAAATAATTCAAATTGCGTATAACCGAAAACTTCAATTCCAAGGAATTAGAAAATGGAAACAAAAAATATTAATTATTGCTTAAAGTTTACTGTATTGAAGTAGATTGAACTAATGAATGCGGTCTACTTACTTGGTCAGGAGTACATGTAAATATATAAAAATATAAAAAGAGAATCAGCTCTCTAACTACCTGACGATACCTTATACTATAAGGATATGAAACAAATAATGTTAAAACAGCTATTCTCCGGGCTATATGCCCCTCCGAGCGCTACTCTGACTGCTTGAAACTGCTAATGGATGGCGCTGCCTGTGTCATACTGCGTATGCAGTTCGACATGAGTTAGCTTTAAGGATTGCTGTTTCGGAAGGTGGGTATGTTCGTTTATCCTGTACTGACGAGAACTAAAGAGTTCGAAACCGGTATGCAGGTAACGACATCGTAACTAAAGAAAAAGCATCCTTCTTCCTGGTAGTTCCTTGCAGTCTTACCAAGTATTTTTTATCTAACAGTGTTAGTAAAAATACGGCAAATTTTGGTATGTAATACAGCGCTCGTCAATCAATTCTGGGTTAACTGAAGTTAAGAATTATTTCGTTCATTCTCCGTAAAATTGTAAACGTAGAAAGTAGACTTAAACATTTTCGATGCAAGCATATATACAGGGTTTCCGAAAACTCTTAGTATGGGCAAATATTTTTTCTATTAGTAAAAATAGAGACATCAAATTTTGGGTCTTATTGGTTAATTAATCTAATTCTTTATCTAATTTAATTTTTTCAATCTTGAGGGGTGACGCTAGGGAGTTTTAAATGCAACCCTATCATCATCATCTCATTTTAAAGGTCATCAAAAAAGAAACAAAAGAAGCATTTTACAAGAAACAAAAAAGAAACATTTACAAGAAAAAGAAACATTTTACCAGAAGTCCGTATCTTAGTACGTTTTTAAATTACAAGCCTATAAAAATAAATATCCTGAAAAATGTAAAAATTTAAGTGCTTTTTTCCCTTATTACTTTAAAAGTTGTTCACAATAACCACTATGAACTTCTTGGCAGTAATAAAGGCAGTTTTGGAACACTGCCAAGAAGTAATCAAAAATGTGAGAAGTGAGTTCCAAAATTGACGTTATTACTGCGAAGAAGTTCAAGGTGGTCATTTTGAACAACTTTTAAAGTAATAAGAGATATAAAGCTAGGATTTAAATTTTTAATTTTTTTTCAGGATTTTTATTTTTTAAAGGCTTGTCATTTAAACGAATTAAGATATGGACCTCCAGTTCGCGGTAAATTTTTTTAAGGCCTTTAAAATAAGGTACCACACGGCATAGGGTTGCATTTAAAATTTTTGACCTCAATTGCTCAGGGTCACCCCTCAAGGAAGTTGAAAAAGTTCAATTACATAAAAAAGTGGATTTATTATCCAGTAAGATTTTAGTGTCTCTATCTTTACTAATATCAAATATATTTGCCCTTACTAAGACTTTTCGGACACCCTGTATTATAATATAATCCGCCTGTGCAACTGACTTTGCTTTTATAAACAGTTTTATTAGTTGGATATTATATATACTGTGGTTCAAAAAGTGTGCAACAAATGAAACAACTTTTACTAACAAATTCATCGGAATGTAAGGATAATGGAAAGAAGAAAATTAACACACAGTTGAGAAACAAAAATTTAAAAATCGATCCAGCGATCCAGAAGATAGTACTGTTACTTTTGAAAATGTGGCAAAATGTAATTAGAAAGGAATAAAAGTTAGATTTACTATGCTCAAATGCATGTTGTTTACAAAACAAAACAATTTTTTTAAATCAAATTAAAAATCAGTACCTAACATGGGGGTTGCTACTATGTTTTTTTTTTAAATCTGTAATATGTTTTAAAATTCTGTCAAAATTGATTTCAAGAGGAGTAATGTTGAAAACACAAATGTAAATATGTGTATATTTTACTATTTAAAAATGATTTTTTTGTGTTAAAGCTAGGGGAGGGTACAATTATTAAAATCTACGAATAACAAATATCGTTTTGTTTGTGAAAGTAATAAAGTAAAAGATGATAATAAAATTGTTTGTCATTAACTTTAATAATAAAACTGTCCTTGCATCAGACAAAACTATTTTGAAATAGGGGAAAAATTGTAAAGAAAAGGACACAGATGTACGCTTGTTTTCCTGAATCTACAAAAACTTTGCAAAAGTCTTTATTTTTTACTTTTTTTTTGTGAAGATATATTTTTCGAAGGTAAAATTATTCCAAACTATCTCTTTTTTTAACTTTTTTTCTAAAACACATTTTTTGTAAATAAAATTGTTCTATTTTTTTTTGAAACAGAATTTTTTAAAAAGCAATTTTAAAATTTTTTTTTGAAAACAAATTGTTTAGACTTAAGGAAACGAAATATATTTTTCTAAAATTCAACGAAAATCAATTTTTTTTTAAAAAAGAATTTTAAAAAAATCGAAAAAGATGCATTTAAAAAAAAATCGAAGAAAAGGGTTTTTGATAAAAAAAGGAAATATTTGGTTGTCAAAAAAATGTTCAAAAGATTTGATTTCGGTTAATCGTATTTTCGAAAAAATGGATAATCAAAAAAAGTGTTTAAGTATTTTTAAAAGAATGTTTAAGAAAGAATTTACTATCGAAAATTGTTTTTCAAAATGTATTTAGAACAAATAAATATCCATGTTTCGCACTAGTTAAGTAAAAATTATTCCACAACAGCTTAACTGTGAACGAACAGATTAAACCTTGGATATAGACTTACTTTTAAATTCAAAACAACTTTCTTACTTATGATTTTTCTCTAAAATGGAAAAAGGGGGGTAACATACTTCAATACCAGTTTTAGATTCTTCCATTTTTTGGACTCCCTGTACATGGGAAGTAAAATTACTCTATGCGAATCTTATTTTTACCACAAGCAAAACTTTTATGAAGAATACTTTTTTTGTCGAAAAGTAAAAAAGTTTTTCGTCTTGTTAATTCAATCTGTGGACATGCTGTGTATTTACAAGTAAATAAACTGATGTTAGGGCGAACGTAATTTAATTAGAATTTTTGTTTAATATCATCTCAGCGCTGCTTTTTGACATTGTTAAAACACATTATTACAATATAACTCTTTTTATGGACGAATTAATTGTAAAGTAATGTTTATGGTGCAGTTTTGCGGAAATAAGTGGCTTACTATCGTAGTAGTACAATAAAATTACTCTATTGTTGTTGAAGTATGGCAATACACTTTTTTAAGAAGTTTTCTTGATTTTCTTGCTTGCACACCAATCTCTGTAAGCAGCATAAGTTTCTTTATCCAGGGTATCCGAAAAGCCTTAGTATGGGCAAATATGTTTGTTATTATGAAAGACAGACACCAAATTTTAGGTGTATCTTATTGGTTAATAAATATAATTTTTCATTTAATTTAACGCTTAAATTATTATTACTTTATTACTATTATTATTACCCACAGTGTTGTCAACACCCATTAACATAGTTATTTTATTGATTTCAAGCTAGTACTTGTGAAAATACTAGATCGAAATACCGAATTCACCTTGGGACATCAGAACTAAATAAACTTACAACATTTGCAACGGCTTATTTAAACTGACGCCAGTCCACCGTTGTCAGATATTTCAAGTAGCCTATTTTAGCATCCATAAAAGACTGTCCAGCCTGCACACTTGGCTGTAAACCGTGATTTGTTGGATTGATGCCGTAATAGAATTATTTGCAAAATGTGCAGTGGGCTGGGCAAAAGGAGTGAAGAGGCTAGATCGAAACATCATCTTTTTTATCGTAGGTTATGTTGTCTCAGCGTTTTCATGACAATTTAGTTTCGTTCGAGGTACTTTCGGTTTAAGGTACTTTTGGTTCGAGGTGCTTTCGTACGAAGTGTTTTTATATTATTTAAAAATAATCACGCAACTATACATACATATAAAAACAGTTAGTTTAGCAGAACTTAAAAACACTTTATAAACAAATTAGCGAAAATTGATATTGACCGTGCATTTTGAGCACTTTAGAAACTGAGTGTACAAATATCTATTTACTTTCTGAACTATATTTTCAGTCTTGACATGACATGACAATAAACAAAAAACGTTTCGGAAACTAAGAGAAAAGAAATTTACAGCAATCTTTACTATATGAAATACCGATATTTTAATTTTTGGTGTTTTATTTTCTTAGCTGAAAATTACCGAAAAATCTCGTAGAAACTGTATAAATTGTATATAAAATATTGTATGACACACGTACGTAAATATATAACAAGGGTGTGCTTTGGACTTATCCTTTCATTGAATTTTCTTGCAAGCTCGCTCGGCTATATTTATTTTTAGCTCGCTCGACTATATTCTGACTAGTCCAATAAAGCCCAATATACGTACTAGTGACATAAATATTGTATCAAAACATCTAAGTGGGCAAAGATCATATAATTTTAAAGGATCTCGCTTCGCTCGTCCCTCAAACATTACACTCGTTAAACAAAGTAAAGCATTTCGTAACTGGGTACATAAATAGCTATTATTTCACGTATTAATTTCTGTTTTGTAACTAAAGTTAATTTTTATGTTTAGATTTTTCCCGAGATTTTTCCCTAAATCTTTTACGAGAATATTTTCGTATTTTTCATACAGGTCAATTATATTATTAGTTTTTTTACTGAGTTTATTTCACATAATATAATTATAATAGTAAACTTAAAATTAGAACAACAACCTTTACAAGCTCGTTTAACAGCTGCAGTTGATTACAGTATTCGAGTGAAAAAATAACTCCTACACAATATTAGAGCAAGGTTTCGATTAAGTTAATGCATCGGTAAAGGTAAATAGCGATTTCGCAGCTTGTTGACTTTTATCTTAATTTAGTAAAGGTGAAGGTGAAAGGGCTATTCGTCGATTTAAATAGCCTAACGTGGGTTGAGAACTTTGGTTAGTTAGTTGACTATTGTTTGCTTGAGTGAAAATAGTTAGTGAACTATTGTTCCTGTATATGAAAATAATGATCAATCTAAAGCTAAAAATAAACTTGAGTAGGTATCTACCTACAGGCATTGTTCCCTGAAGTGTTAGGTATAATAATTAACTTCAAGCAAATTATATTAATTATAAAAATGGCAATGAGCACGGAGAAGTGTAGGCGGGATAAACGAATTAAAAAAAGACTTCGGGGTGCTGCGTGAACACAGGATTAGTTCAGAACGAGAGGAGCTTGGTGTCTAAAACAGTGGCTAGACCTAAAATGATGTATGTATAGAAAACAAGGCTAGTAAAAAAAGTGCACGAAACCAGGTTAAATGTGACAGAATTTAGAATGTTAAGATGGGTGTTTGGGTTAATATAGAGGCACAAGGTGAAAAGCACTGGTTATGATTATTATTATACTTGATCGTTCGGGGTGTTTGCTAACGAAAATCGAGAGAAACTTGTATGGGTAGTATGCAATCGCACATAAAATCTTGTTTAGGTTGGGTTGGGTTAAACAATCTAGTAATAGTTTAATAGCGCTCATGGTTGGGTTTGATTGGGTAAACTTTAGCAAATATATACCTCATCTTTAGAAATGTTGCAAGCATCTTTATATATGCAGTCAAGCAAAAATTGATGCCAAAGTCAAATTTAACCTAGGTAAATCAAATTTTAAAAAAGCTTTCCATATGGTGCAATCTTTTTGGCGGACACTGTGTAATAAGGATAAGAAAACGATAATGAAAATTAACCAACGGTGGTAGCAAAAGGGTTCAGTAAAGAGATTAGTTGGTTCAGGTCATCCCAAACTTTCCAACCCTGGACCCGATGTTGCTTTTGGGGATACCTAAGAAAGAATTAATTCGCAACAGGGATGCTGCGGTTACTAAGGGATTTTCTGGCTCACAATCTACATCCAGCAGAAGGATCAGGGAACCTGAATTAAAAGCCAGTCAGGCGCGAAAAAAATGTTTCTTATTTTAGAACGGCAGCAGACAAGGGTAATTTTTGCATTAAATTGTGTTCACTGCAACCCTGAATTTGGAAACATGATTGTTTTTACCGACGATAAGACATTCCAGACTACTTATAATGACCAAGTTTGTGTTTATCGCCCTGACCAGGTTTGAAAAACCATACATGCTCCCTTGCATTTAAATCAGGACGGTTTTCTGTAGATATATGGGACTGGATAAGTGTCCATGGGCCCGGTGTTTGCTGGAGAATAGAAGAAAAATTTAACCGTTTCAACAGCTGCATACTGCTGTGTACTCCAATTTACATGCAGCTAAATTGAATATATGGTAAAACTTTCCTGTTTGATGTTTATGTATTCTGTGGAGCCCATCTATTCGTTCATTTTATATAATAATATGTCGCACCATTTAGGTGATGGTAGGGAAATTAGTACAATTATTAGTACATTAGTACATGTTTTTTTTTTAATAAACAGATAGCCTCATGTATTCACTTATTTTATTTGTTTCTTTTAGTTTTAATATTATGTATGTTCAAAATTTTTATAGTTATACGGAAACGGGAATAATTGATACTCGTTTCGTTCGATGACATTTTTTCATGTTTGCTATCTTGTACCTTTAGTCGAATTTTGACAGTCCAAAACCATCAAAACCCTGCCTTTGATTTTGTTTGGTTTAAGTTAGGCGTTTTTCTTGTTTATAACATGATAAACAAAGACAGAACTGTAATCCGGATGTGATGGTTTTGGCCAGTTTTGGATGGTTTTGGACAACCAAAATCCGTCTTTTGTAAAATAAAATATCCAGAATAGTAGCTTTTGGATATTTTGAGTGTATTTTTACGAAATGGCGAATGCATTGGATGTCCGTCATTTCTTCTGATTAAGTTAATGCATCGGTAAAGGTAAATAGCGATTTCGCAGCATATTGACTTTTATCTTAATTTAGTAAAGGTGAAAGAGCTTTTCGTCTGTTTAAATAGCCTAACGTGGGTTGAAAACTTTGGTTGGTTAGTTGACTATTGTTTCCTTTGGATAAAAATAATATCAAATTTAAAGCTAAAAATAAACTTAAGTACACTTTTCCCTTATGTGAACTTGAACCAAATTACATTAATTTATTATAGTAATGGCAACGACCACGCAGAGTGTAGGTGGGATAAAAGAATTTAAAAAAAGGTGCTGCGTGATTATAGGATTAGTGCAAAAAAGGAGCTAGGTGTGGAAATACCTAAAATGATATACAGCGTGTATATGAATATTGGCAACATACGCAAAACTTTTTTATTTTTGATTTTATAAAAAAAAAACGATTTTTCATAAACAGTTTTGCTCACCTTAGAAAGTCCTAGTCCGTGAACAAATCCCTGAAACAACATACGGGGTGGTCAAAAAATAAGAAAATGTGCTGTTATGCTATGAGTACAGTAGCATTAATAAAACAATTTACTGAAAAAAGTTCTTCAGAATCAAATTTAATGTCAGAATGTAGAATAACAGCCACCTACAAACAAACAATAAACTGAGCAGCTAAGCATCAGCCTAAAAGTCCACCAAAATTTCATATTGTAGAAATATATTTTTTTGCCTATGATAAGGAAATCTTCATTATTTAGAATTTTACAAGAATGCGCTTTCTTTATAAGATGTTTTGCTGAGAAGTCATGAGGAGGTGTGGACAAATCAAGAAAATACCGCACAGGGTACAAAAACAAAAAAAAAATGTTTTTCATATTAACCGTTAGCTGAGCCACCATCATTTTCAATGCATTTAACAAGGTATCTTTCTAAATCTTCGAACTGCGTTTTCAATTTCAAATTCTTGTAATTTGTTGCAGGCTTGTGCAATTTTGTTTCTTAATTCATTGGCAGTTGCAGGTCTGTCCTTATAAACATCTTCTTTTATTTTTCCCCATGGGTAATAATCCAAAGGGCGAGGTCAAGTGGCCTAGCAGGCTAATTGGCAAATTGGTTGTCATTGTAAATAGCGCGCTCAATCCATATATTTGTGAAATTTACGTTAAGCCATTCCCTTACTTTCGCGAAAAAATGGTAGGGCGTTCCATCAAGTTGGAAAAGTAATTCATGCCTTGTTGGGTTTGCTTGGGCTTGTGTGTGTGTTCTGTGCTTGGGGCTTGTGTTTGTAAAAAATTTTAAAAATGTTCCCGTTTAAATTAACAACAAAAAAGACCGGTCCCTAAATCGCATTTTCCACACTACCACAACATAACGTAAACTAAAAAAACGTGCTTAAAGCATGTCGTGAAATGAATCACGCATGTCTTGATTATTACTCTTGAAAGGTAACCCAAGCAACACACAATAGTTGAATAAACATTTATTTTTCGTTTATACCACAAGTATAATTATGGTGTAAAGTTTACCCACGATAAAGGATAAAATGTCCGCGCGATATACGTTTCAGTATGATGGACTATATCCAAATTAAAAACGTTTATAAAATTCGTATAATAATCTTGTACAGAAACACGATTATATGTGGTATAAATTAAACGTTAAAATATAGTTCATGGTAATTAGACTAGTAACGTTTTTGATACACGTTTAATAGTGATTGATACGCTACGATGATATCTGGTAAAACACAAACATTGAAATATAATATAAGATCTACAAAGTGTTTACGCTTAAAGGACACATGGAATACTTTTTGATGCAATACATTTATGCGATGTATCCCATAAAGTTCGCATATTATTCATCTAAGAAAGCCTAGCTATTTTGATTTCTTTGAAAATATTACTCTTCCTAACAACTATAATGTAGGAAAAAAATAAGAGCCTAGGAAGAAAGAACATACATATTTTATTATTGTACAAACACCATATGCGTTTATAAACATACATATAACATATACATATAATCATACATACATACATATTACATACATACATACATACATACATACATACATATAATATATACATACATATAACAGCTTGACAAATAGAGTAAAAAACAAAATTTTGCATGAAAAAATTTATACAAGCTTACTAAATTAGGCGCACCTATGCTTTTTTATGAATATTATTATGATGTTCTTAGTAAAAAAAATTATATTTATATGTTGTGTTATATATTTAAATTACTAAACTTTCTCTTTCCTATTTATGACAATACTATAAGCATATGTAGTTCACAATCTATAGATTGTGTGCCGACTTAGCGTTTTGGAATCGATGTTTAGATTGTTTTAGCCAGTCCTGGCATGCTTGTGCGATTGCCTTATCGGTTGCTTCCCCAACAATCGGTAGATTCTGGTTATTGCCTTGAAAGCAGATTTTGGTCGCCTCTGTAAAAATATATAATTTTTACCACTGTGAGATAGCCATAAACAACAAATTTAATATTTTTAATAGGTATTTTAAATGCAGAATGTTTCTTTTGTTGATATTTGTTAATAAAAATCCTTAGTAAATATGATTATCAAACATTTAACATTTATGTTATTATTCTTATTTTTTTACTAAAATTAGATGCTATTCGTTTTTCTAGGTACCTATAATTAGAATGATCTTGCAAAGGGGTGGACAAATAAAGCCCTAAGGCAAGCTACTGTGGAATAGCACCTTTAATTTTAATAAAGCAAAAAAAATATCGGAACAATAATAATTGGGCAATTATAACACAAAAATGTTAATGAAAACAGATGACCTGAACTGTAAATACTTGCCTTATTGCTCACAATCACTCTCAATCACACACGAAAAATAAACTTAAACAATTATTACTTATAGAAATCAATGGCGGCTGCATAATCCAAAAACGGCGTTTGTTCTAGGTATCTTGACTATCTTGTCTGATTTATGTGGCAAACTAACGAAGCCAATGGGAACCGCGTGTATCGTCACCAGACTAAGTCGGGAATACGGATTGGCCCAAAAAGGCGCGGAGATACGCGATTCTTCCCGAAACATGACGAAACAATAAAGTCTACGCACACGTTTAATTCAAGTAGAAAATTTGGTGTATAAAACGTATATCATATACCTTTTAATAACACCCTTAATATTGTTTAACGACTTTTGACGGTTTAAGTGGCTCCATATGCTGTATATCATGAAAAAGCATTAACCTCATATGAATATGCGAAAGTTCATATTTGTACAATTATTTTCAAAACAAAATAGTATAATATAGACGTATATTACATGGTTGACAACATATACGTTTACCGTTAACGTTTAATTAATATACCATAATCAAATATATTACCAAAATGGTATAATATAGACGTATATTACATGGTTGAAAACATATACGTTTATCGTTAACGTTTAATTAATATACCATAACCAAATAATTACCAAAAAATGGTTGAATATACGTAAAATCAACGATAAGGCTTAATCGTGTGTTGCTTGGGAACATAGGTAAAAGGTATATAGATGAATGAAAAATAGAACTGTCAAGTTCTGAAGTTTTTATTTTTAAGAAAATTGATGGTAATCACGGCAGAACAAAAATCTTTTATGATCGACTTACTTTAGAAATGGAAAAAGGATTGATGGTCAGTGACTTATTCCAACAGGGGACGCCATTCAGGATTTTCAAACAGAATTTCTACACATAGTCATGGATTTTGACCAGTTTCGCCAACTGTTGACTAGATCTGTGGCGTTGTTTAGAGAAACAGAAAGTGTGAATAGAAAAAAAGTAGTGGGAGACCCAAAGTTCGCACTGCACAAAAAGTAGAAGAATTGAGGCAAATTGTTAATGAACACCCACAAAACATTCGGCGTTTAAGCCAGCAAGTAAATGTATCCTACGGAACCTACAACACAATCCTGAAATGTGACCTGCATATGCACGCTTAACGTCTAAGCTCAGTTCAAGAATTGTTACCAAACGACAAGCCGCAGCGAATGCAATTTTCAGAGTGGTTTATGGGTAATTTGCGTAATAATGGAAACGTATTTGAAAAAACTTTTTTACTGGCGAGGTATTGTTTTACCTCTCTGGTTATATAAATTCTCAATAAGTGAGAATACGGAGTTTTGAAAATCCACATTTTTTTATAGAGCATCCTCTGCATTCACAGAAAGTTGGCATGTTGGCGGCCATATCGACAAGAAGGTTAATTGGATCGATTTTTTTTAAGCGACCCTCAATTCGGCGCGATCCCGTAATAAAATTTTAGAAAATTTTCTAAATTCACTAGACAACGAAGAGATGCGACAAGGCTACTTTCAGCAGGACGGCGCACCAATTCACGTAACTGTTGATAACTTAAAGTTTTTGGAAGAATTTTTCGAAGACCGAATCATCAGACGTAATATGCCAGTTAGGTCGCCACCACAATCCGGCGATATTACGCCGTGCGACTTTTTTCTATCACCACATAATAAAAGTCGGTTTTCAAAACCCATTGTAAAAATTTAGAAGACCTAAGGGCTAGAATTACAAATAAATTTAAGGAGTTTAGCAACTTCCCCCAAGGGCTCAGGAATGTTTTGGACGCTATAAAAAGAAGAATGAGAACATGTTTGGAAGTAGAAGGTAGACACGTCTCTCATTTAGTTCAAATTTATAATTTTTAGGTTCTTTGTTGTATATGTTTTCTTTAATTCTGTATTATGCAATGACAAGACAATAATGTAATTTTCTTAAAATGAAAAACTTCAGAACTTGACAGTTTTATACTATACCTTTTACCTATGTTACCCTTCAAGAGTAATAATTCAAGACATGCGTGATTCATTCCACGGCAAAACCAATGGTTCAGCAGTTACAAGGAAACAAACAAATAAATTGTTTATAACAATTGACCTTGCTAGAAATTTTCAATCCTGATAATTATTCCGCCATCTACACCCAATTCTCAATGTTTATGATTTTTTTCAGATCTTTCGGAGCTATCATATTAGTGATTAGTGTGGGGGATAGCAATTTTTTAGCGTCTTTCCCGAAAAATCTTTAAAAAAATATAATAAAAAAATATATCATACATATCGTTGAATTCGTGCTTCAGTAAGATTTCATTTGACACCATACACGATGCCCTTGCATTTTTTTCCATTGCCAAAATTACCCCCCGCCCCAAATTACCCCAGAATCAAAATTCAACTTTTTGATAATTTTCTCGCAATCTACACCTAATTCTCAATGGATATGTTTTTTTTTCAGATTTTTCTGAGCGATCCTTCCGGTGATTAGGGTGGGGGACAGCAATTTTTAAGCGTTTTTCCCTAACAAAAAACGAATAAAAAAAGACATCATATAATTGTTGAGTTCGTGCTTCAACGAGCTTTCATTTGACACCTTACACGATGGCCTTGAATTTTTTTTCCATTTCCCAATTCACTCCCTGAAATTAATCCCCAGAATCAAAATCCAACTTTTTATACTTCACGTCTATAATTGGGCCACCACACATTATCTTTGTGCTAAATTTCAAATTTGTACGTCGAATAGTTTTAAAGAAAATCGACTGTGACAGACATACGGGCGAACACCAAAGTAATTCCATAAGTATTCCGTTTCATGGAACACTAGAAAGGCAAGGGCATTGAAGAAGAGGAAGATGTTGAAGAAAAAATTAATAACAACAATGTTGTGCAATCTGTACTTTAACACGTTGACCGCCATGCGAAACACGTGTGACTCGCATGGCCCCTAACTTTATAGGCCACGCCACTCACATATGTTTCATACGTAGGGTTTTCTGTTGAGCCGTGCTGCTCACGATTGCTTCACATTAGCATAGAAATGTTATGGGCGATCAAAGTGCACGGCCTGGTGAACAAAATTTTTTTATTAGCCCGGCTCAAAGTGTAATAAAACAGGTCCAATATATGTATTATATTTATTATTAGCTATATACATGTTTAATGCCGTTTTTGCTTCTATTGGAATTATTTTAGAGTAGTAATCTAATTTATGTAGTTGTAATAAACACATTTTTTGGTTTGATTCTTTATTTTACAAAAAAAATCAACCGTCACTTCATTCCACCCCAAATCGGTTGACTGTTGGAGTAACTCATCAGACGAGCAATCGTCACCCCACTGAAAATTCCTTATAACATCTTCGATTGTTTGTTCAACGTGAGTAATACGACGAACACCTGAACCACCTTGTACGTCCCGTTCTTCATTTTTTTGCACATGTTCGATAGACAGTTGATCGGACGACGTACTAGGTACAACAGAAGGATTAGCGTTTTTAGTTTTATCCAACTTTTTTGCACAGGAGAATCAGAGTAATCAGTAGGGTCAGAAGAACTACTTGCCTTATAACTTTCCGATGAATATTCAAACGGTTCTTCGTCTGACAAAACATCGTTCATCAATGTTTGTAAACGCACTTGCTGTTTTTCGTATTCACCCATATCACTACCTAAGTATGTACTTTTTTAGATGCCTGATGTTACCTACGCAAATACCTAATATAAACTAAACCAGTAAACCGCCGCGAGGCCTATCAAGCAGCGCTTACTCCGAGTTTTTACTGGTTTATTCTTGTATAATTGCGAAGCACGTGTGCATCGCATGGCGCCAACATGAAAATTTTGTCATTTAGGCCATGCGATGCACACTTGCTGCGCACTCAAAACAGATGTTTAAAAAATAAATAACGCCATATTAGGCGATACTATCGCTTATTTATAACATTGTCTAATGTTTAAAACAACAAAAAAGTCTGGCCCCAGATATGTCAAAAATTGCTGCCATTACGGCGGTCAACGTGTTAATAAAAGGCTACAGGAATTGTATTTTACTTTGTAATTTATACCTTGAAAAGGATGAAAAAGGCGTTTTATAATGATGACGTGCGGCTCTGTTTGAGAGGCAAACAAGAAACATAAAATGCTTTAGTCGTAGGCTTATCCTTCCTCAGCTTTAAAAAGGCATCTCGAGATACTGGTTATGAAAATTATGAGGATTTTTATTACATCTAACCTCTAACTGATTTTTTTTTCTTATAGAAGTTTTATATGCGCACCCGTAAAAAAATGGTTAATTTACAATCTAAGTGTCATTTCTATATCTATTTTGCATAAAATTTTATGGATTTCATGTACAGGGATATCCAAATAAAAGCGAACAGGCCTTATAACTTCTTTATTTTTAAAGATAGGAAGAAATGTTAAATATGAAAATTTTGGGGAATTTTATGGACCATTCAAATATCTTATCAACAAAACAATTGGGCATCGAATAAAAAAATGGAATGAAACATCGATATTTTCGCTTGTTTCAAATTGGATGGTATGATTTTTATCACATTTTTGGATTCTAGGAGAAGTTCTAGACATATTTTGTAAAACATACCCTATGCGGTTTTTCAATCCTTTTTTAAATATTTAAAATTAAAAATTATTTCACAAAGTAATACTTTAACCGTAACTATCCAGGTTGCGACCGAAATACCTGCTACCTTTTTAAGTTTTCTTCGTAGGTAGGTCAAAGTTAATGTCAAGGTTGACAATAATACTTTAGTCACCGTGAATTTATAATTTTATTTCTATGCAAAATGAGTTATGATTCTATGAGAATAAGTTACTGTTACCATTGGCGAATAATTATCAAAAGATATTTTCAACACGTCCGCCATTTAATTCTTTGCACTTTTCGTACATTCTTCTCTGCCGCTGAAGTGTGTTTATAATACTCTCAACATCATTTTCGTTCAGATTTATTACCGTATTTCTCACCTTTCTTTGAATTTCTTCAATATTTTCATTATGATTGCTGTATGCGACTCTGCAAGAAGCCCTTACCGGGGACCCATTAAGATCAGTTGACTGCGAGTTAGTTGTGCGATTTTGTTGACCACTACTGTACTTTCAGAATGCGCACAAGCCAATTTTGGACAACAAGGGAATCAATATTCAATATAAAGAGGTTTCATTTTTTATCCTTGAAAAGGTCTGAGAGTTTGATTGTTATTGCGGAGTTTTGTGTGAAAAAATTTTATTTGGCTGTCTATATTGCAAGTCTGTATGAAAAAGAAAAATCTTAAAATATGTACTGTTTGCACTGATGGAACTAAATCTGTTTTTGTAACAATGTACCAGTTAAAGTGAATATTTGAATAAGAAATTATTAAAAATTGATTTTGCATTTATAATCTGTTCTATTAAAAAAAAACGCTTTAAAGGTCATTCGTTTTTGGTAAGCCTGAAAATAGGTATCCAAAGAATAAATACGATTACTTACACTAAAATATAGGAAGACACCAAATACATTTATGATGTTTTGGGTATTTATCATTAAAGATGGCATTTTGGCAATAAACCAGCCCAAATGACACAAAAAATATTGAACCTAGTGAAAAAGCTCCGCAATTATTGCTCAAAGTTGAAAATACTGTATGAAAAGTGAACATTTGGGAAAAAATTTAAAAAAATGTGATTTAGTCGTTTTATTGCTTTATTCATAATTTTTATTTTAGCTAAGATAGCTAAATCACATTTTTTACTTATATATTTTTAGTCTTATGCTTTTTTAATGAAAAATAATTTCATTTTGCTTCTTTTAGATAAGCACACCTCTTGGTTCTAGACAATTCTGTTACAGAAAAACGATCACCGAGTAGGCCTGCACAATCTGTCCATAAATGGATCAAAATGCTTAACAAGTAAAAGAGATATTTATAGGGGATATTTAGAGATATTTATTAGGGTTTCGATCTGAAGTAAGACAGACCACGGAGTCCCTCGACTAAGTTTAACCCAAAGGTTTTATAAATTTTTTTACGTTAAGCGGCTTTATTTTATGAAAAAAATAGTATATCATTTTTTTAAGGTACGTAATCTTCTTTTAAGTCCTGGAAACAATATCTTCTTAGTGGAAATATTTAATATTTTTAAATAGCTTTGATAATCCTGAAAAAAGATGAAAAAAAAATAGTTTTTCGTCAGTTTTTGGTACCTATCTCTTAAATGATAAGTTCAATACGATGGTTTATGAATTCATTTTAAAGATAATGCAATTACCTAAAAATCCAAAAAAAAACTGCCTCTTTACACTGTAAAAAAAAATGATTAAATTTTAAATCAAATTCAACCCAATTTTGACTAAATCCAGGTCCACGCCAGATTGATTGAAAAAATTAACACTGCATATTGATTAAATCGAAGGATCTGTGATTAAATTTTCTTATTCAAAATTGATTAACCTAACAATTAATTCTGATTACATCTAAATCAATTTTTATTAAAATTTTCTTCCATAATGATTAAATTTCCATAATACTCTAATCATTTTTTATTAAATCTTAAATTCAATGTGATTGATATGCAATCATCAGTAGCACCGCCCTTCCCCTCTCCGCCCAATAAAGTACCTGATTAGGGCGTCGATTTTATTTATTAAATGACAATACTATAATACATAAGAAAAGGGAACACATTAAAGAACAAACAGATGAAATTATATAAAAGATAGGTAATACAAATTCCCAAAGCATGGGAATTGTTTGTCCCATATCATAAACAAAAATCCAGGGAGGTGAGGCGTGGACCTGGATTTAGTCAAAATTGGGTTGAATTTGATTTAAAATTTAATAATTTTTTTTACAGTGTAAAAGTTGAAAATAATTATATGAAGTAAAAACACGAAAATTATTTACTCATCTGTAAATAAATACATAAAACACTAATGAAGACCTGGCATGACAAATCTTTTCTTTGAAAATACATGGAAAATAACTTACATTGGTGCATGAGTTCCTCCAATGGATTGGATTCAAGATCTGAGATTTTTGCGTATTTCTTTTGTTTTTGAAACATAATTTCACCAACATGATGTAACAACAAAGTTTTTAAAAGAATATTCGTAAAATTTTAGAACAGGTTGACCACTTCATTCGTTATAACCTCACATTGCACATTGCACTACCACAGAAACCGCCATACCTACTGCCGATTAAATGGAATTTTTGCAGATTGCAGCGGGGTGGATGGATATCGGTACTCCCTTGTGATTAAAAGGTTGCGTACTGCGCATGTGTTGGCGGCTTGGTTTAGAAGTTTGAGTATTTTTTAGTCAGTAGGTGATTGATACTGATTATTGTGATTATTTTAACAAGGAAATATGATTTAAAATGTTTGTCTTTTTTATGCATTTGATCAGTATCGATTTAAAGTAATCGAGAATGAGTAATTTGTTTGAATCATAACGAAGATTATGAAACTGATTTAGACAATAATTACAAATTAAATCAAAAAATTTAATCCGGCCAATAAAATCAGACATCTCTTGTGGTTAATCAACTGGATTTTTTACTGTGTACCTACATCTGATTCAAAAGATATATGTAATAGAAGGTTGAAAAATTCAAACAAAAAGATTATGGAATCAGAATGTTGTGATATATCTCAACAATTATAAGTTATGGTTAAAACTGTTCACCATTTTCAAAAGTTGACTCAGTTTCAAGTAAAATGAATAACAAAATATCTTTTATCTGGAATAAAACCAGAAATAGGATCGTCGGAAAATGTATGTCCGCTCCGATGCGACGCCGATGGTGCCAACCGCGTAGAGCGCTGACGAAATGCATTTAATGGCTGTATTAGTACGTTTTTTTTCGAGTTTTACTTATTGAAAATTTAAAATAATTCCTTTAATTTAATTAACTTAAAATGAATTATTTTCAATGTATCATTATATGTAAAAGGACAAAATAATACATTAAAAATAATTCATTTAAAGGAGATTAAATTAAAAGCAATCCGTTTTACCGTTTTATATTTGCACTAAGTACTCGTAAATAAAACTCAAATAATACAGCTATTAAATTTTGCCATAGCTCCGCCGCGGAGTTTCCGACGATCCTATCTTTGGTTTTATTCCAGGTAAAAGATTTTTTTTTTCATTTTGCTTGAAATTGAGTACTTTTTGAAAATGATGAACAGTTTAAACCATAACTTATAATTATTTACACATATAACAACAGTCTGATTCCTTAATTTTGTTGTTCGAATTGTACAAGCTTCTATTACCTATACTCTATACCTTTTGAACAGATGTAGATAGAGAGGCATTTTTTTATTTGTATTTAATTGCATTATCTTTAAAATGAATTCATAAACCATCGAACTTGTTCGTACCTTTTAAAAGATATGTACCAAAAACTGACGAAAAACTCATTTCTTTTTTCAGGATTATCAAAGCTATTTAAAAATATTAAATATTTCCACTAATAAAATGTTGTTTCCAGGACTTAAAAGAAGATTATATATTATATATATAAAAAATTTCGATACTACTCTTTTTCATAAAATACAGCCGCTTATCACCCAATCAAACCCAACCAAAAAAAATTACTAAAAGCAAGTTTTCTTTTCAAACTATTGATCTAGGATTTTCATTTTGGGCTTAAAGTACTTAGGCCAACAAGTTCTGTAAAAAAAATGGAAGTGGGAAGACCTTTGGGTTACAAAACTAGTAAAGGATTAGAATTTAAACTTGTTTCCGTATTAATCACAAAATGTGTAAATTTAGACTTGTTGCTGTATGGAACTTGGCCATCGATATATAGTTATATATATATATATATTATTATATATATATATATATATATATATATATATATATACTGATCCAAACGGCTTTATCAGACCCGATACGTCTTACAGACAACCTCAGACCCACCAGTTCTATTAGAGTTGGGGGAGTGTAAAAGGTGGATAAAGTACTTACGTCCTTTTAGAAAAAGAGGCAACATTCGAGGGGTAAGGAAAGAACAAAAATACAATTTGGTATGTTTAATATACGTCATTGAATCCGCACGTACTGCCCACTTTTCGAGCCCATCCAAAATACAAATAGTATTGTCTACCGACGTTAGTAAACCAAGCGATGTTGCCACTTTCGAAGTGTATGGTATGCCTTTTTTGGGCGCGAAAACACTGTGACACGTGGTTATTTGCATAAGTGTTAATAACAGGTGACTTGTTTAAGCGGTAAAGTTGTTTCTTATGTGATTAAAATTGAACAACCGAACAAAATTATTATTAGAATTAGCCACTAGCAGTAAATCAGGTGAGTAATTTGTAGTTTTTATTGGATGGTTTTAGATAAATCAACAAATAATATAATTATATGTATTTTTAACCGATTTCACTAAAAAGGAGGTTATCAATATGTATTTTTTTATTTATGCATAATTCTTGAACGGATTGACCGACTTCGATATTTTTTTTCGTTTTGCAGATGAGTTCTCTCGAATGGTTCCATTTTAAAGGTTTTTTTGCTGAAGTGAATTTTTGCGTGTGTACTTCGCAACGGCAGCACCGATTTCAATGATTTTTCCTGTTGTGTTAAGCATGATGGTCAGGTGGTCCTGTTGGTTTTTCACTTTTAAAAAATATAAAATAAAAAATAATAAACAGGAGGGATTGACAATTTCTCCAAAAATGTCACCTTACTTGTCATTTTCGGGGTTATTGAGGCCAAAAAATTTAATTCTGTGTCCCAGGGGGGGGGGGGGATAAGGAGAAGCGACTGCCAATTTCTCCAAAAATGTTAACTAATGGGTGAAGACTTATTGAGGTCAGAAAAGCTATGTTTATGTAACGGATGTAAAAAAATTACTGCGGGGGAGGGGGGCAAAAGGAGCGCGTGGAAAATTCTTTAAAAATGTTAACTATGTCATGTTCGGGGTAACTGAGGTCTGAATATCCAATATTACATGGACATAACAAATTTAAATTGGGGGCAATAAGATGAAGGGGGAGGGAGAATAGGCGAACTAAAAAGAAAGAAATATTTTTTTTCATAAAAATGAACCGACTTCACAAAAGAAAAGGCACTAGAAAGTCTGAAATCATATTTTTACGAATTTGTAACTGTAGTTGATGGTTACTTAATTTTGTTGAAAGTTAAGTAACTTGTACACCGAAGTTCTAAACTTTGAAGTCGGCGCAATATTAAAGTTTAATAGGAGTCCTTAATGATAATACATTACTCATACACAAACATAGCTTTATTGTCATTCAAAAAACTGCAATTTTTTATTGACGAAGCCTGTTATACGTACTACTACGGAAAAAGAATTATTTAATAATTACTATAAAAGATTCTACTAATAAAATACCAAATGAAAAATAAAACATTTAAGAAAAAACACTACAAAAAACGTCAACAGGTATAAATGAATATGTCTACCTATATGTAACAAAATAAAAAGTATCAGTAGTGGCAGGACAATAAGGGCTTTCTGTAAATAATATTTTTAAGGTACAGAAATATAGATTTAAAATCATAAGAAATAGTAAAAACAAAAAATAAAAAATTTTACAAACAAAACAAAACAAAAAAAAATATCTAAAGTTAATTAACGCTATCCCTATAAAATTCATCAACGGTGTAATAGGCTTTTGCAACTAAACAATTTTGGACCTTCCTCTTAAACTTTTTATGACAATTTATTTGCCTTATGTTGTCAGGTAGGGAATAAAAAAGTTTTTTTCCATTATAGAAAATTGCATTTCTGGTTAGCGATGTGGTAGGGATGGGTAGGACAACTGTATGTGTATTTCGTAAAAAGGTAAACCGGTACTCTATAGCCTAACTTCTTTTTAATAAGACATACAGTTTCAAGTATAAATAAACAAGCTAAAGTCAAAATTTTGTGTCCTAAAAAGAGTGGCCGGCAAGATCCACGAAAACCCGCCCTACACATAAACCTTATGGCTCTTTTCTGTACGAAGAAAACTGAATTAAAAAGATAATTAGAGAATGCTCCCCAGAAACAGATACCGTATCGCAAATGTGACTCAATCAAAGAAAATAGACATTGCGACTCATGGAAAATGTCAGTTCTTTAGCCACAATTCTTACAGCAAGGCAACCACTGGATGTCTTTTTGTTTAGGTTCAAAGTGTGGTGTTCAAGTTTTAATTTTTAGTCAATCAAGAGACCCAAAAATGTATTTTCTTGCGACGAGTTAAGAGCATTATTATCGAGAAGAATATTATTGATTTGTCATTTAAAACTTATAATATTTGTTTTACACATTAAGCGACAGATAATTAGCGTCACACCACTTTTTAATCGTAATTAAATCATTATTTATATTTTACTCTAAAATATTTGTATCTTTATTATGCCAAAGAATTGTCGTATCGTCTGCAAACACATTAATAAAATGTTAATAAAGAGTAATATTTTTAGTTATTTATTACTGAGCCTACTGATCAGCCCAATTGCGTTCGATTTTAAGTAATTTGTACACAAAATTCTAAACTTTAAAGTAAGCGCCACTCATTAATTGTTTTTGAATTATCATTACGGATCCTTAAACGGTGAAACTGCGCCGACTTGAAAGTTTAGAACTTCGGTGTACAAGTTACCCAACTTTGAACAAAATGAAGTTTCCCATCAACCACAGTTATAAATACGTAAAAATATCATTTCATACTTTCTAGTGCTTTTTCTTTTGTGAAGTCGGTTCATTTTTTTGAAAAAAAAAAATATTAACACGCTTTTATTAACTTGACCTGTAACTTCTTAACACTGTAATGAAATCTTACAACTCACTTTTCACCCACTGCTAATTGTAGAATCGATTTAAAAATAATGCAATTCCGGTGACAATACAATAATATGTTAAATATACAGCGTTCTTCGCAGTGGAAAAATTTTTATTATTAATTTTACGAAAAAAAGTGTCTCTATATAAAAAGTTCTACATCGTGAGAAAATAGCATTGGCACTCAAAAATTTGATCTCATACATACTGGGTGGGTTAAAAAATGTAGAAGTCCTAATACACGTGGAGCTAAAAAGACATAAAATCGTTATTTAAAGGTAAACTGCCAATGCAAATGTACTAGAGTTAATTTATTTATGTTAGTGAACTAGGTTTGGAACATGCATTAGGTCCCAAGAATACAATTAATTTTTTACTATCGCCCTTAGAAAAAAAGCATATGTTCATAAAAAGTTCTACATTGAGAAAAAAGAGCATGGTTATTCATAAATTTTGTCTAGGGCATATAGGGTGGCTAAAAAAAATACAATTTAAATCGTGACTTTCAGCTATTTGAGCCACCCTGTATTGTCCTACATCAAGTTATTAAATAACCATGCTCTTTCTTTACAATGTAGAACTTTTTGTGAAGATATAGGTTGTTTTCTTGTAAGGTTGATAAGGAAAAATTATTTTTGGGAGTTCGTGTATGTTACAAACTTAATTTACTAAAAAACTATAAAATACCCTTTTATGAGTAGCGCACTAAAAAGTTAGAAATAATTATTTTCCTTTTATAGTTAACAGAAAAGCAAAAAAGCAAACAGTGCGTCCCTTTACTCCTCACACATGCATAACCCTGTTTTCTGTTAACTTGTGCAGCTATAAAACATTTGGTCTTTAAATGGGTAATTACGTTTAAAAGCGTGGAGCGCAGTTATATAGCGGTCTAGGCATAATAAACAAAATGTAATGTATGCCTAGCATAGCTGTACAAGTTAACAGAAAACCGGGGTATACATGTGTGCGAAGAAAGGGAGGCGCATTTTGTTAGTTGCTTTACTTTCCGCACGATGCGCACACTGCACACTCCGGTTTTCTGTTAACTATATAAAGAAAATAATTATTTCTAACTTTTTAGTGCGCTACTCACAAAAGCATGTTTTTTAATTTATTAAACTATAATTTATTTTCTTATTTTTTGATCAGGGTATGATCAGTAAGAAGAATTTATAAGGAGAGAATTAGATTAGAAAGATTTAGATTTTGGTATAAAATATATTTATAAAATAATTTTTTTTATGTTCTTACCGACATTAAACAAGGAGCATGTCTTTTCATGTTTATTTGCGTTTAACTTTTCTTTTAACTGATTTTGATTGACCATTATTTTTTTTGTAAACTATAAAATATTTTACTAAACACTCGAAAAAAAGGGAGGGCGAAGCAGGAATAATTTTTGTTAGTGTTCCACACAAAAAAATTATAAACAATTAAGTAGATACTTCTTTGTAAAGTACAAAACACAAAACATTATTAGCATTGCAGTTTGTAAAGTCCCCCTCCACCCGTATTCTTGAAACAGATAGTATACCACTTTTTAATTTTTGCACAATTAATTATGGATAAAAAATGAAAAATATGGTTAAGATTTCTTACAGTGATCAGTAAGAAATTTTGAATAAACAATAAAGAATATTTTTGAAGAATTAAAACATTAAATGTGTTTGTGCCGTGTGTCTATTATTTGTATTTACTACTAGGTTTAAAAAGTGTTGCGTTTGTTACCAATTTTTCAGGTGTACCCGCATTACTATTAGGATATTTAGACTGTAGAGAGTCATTACAATACACCTGTTCAACATTTCTTGTCCTTTTTAATTTCTCCAGTCTGCGATTAATAAACTGATCAACTACCTGTTTGTGAGTTTTTCCATTTTTATGATTTTCAATTTCATGTTCGGAACGGTCGATTATGTTACATAGTATACAGGAATTTCTTAATACCAATTTTCCTAGTTCCCTTTTAATTATACCCCGTAGTAAAGGATCTATAGAATTACAAAAAAATACAGTGTTAAATCTAGAAATGAACTTACTTATTAAAGTCATCTCTCAGATTTTTAGTACTTTGTACAATAGAGAGGAGCTTGTAAAACACCATACAAGTGTCACACTGAAGCCAAAAATTAATAAAAAATAATGTTCTAATCGACTTCGAGAGCTCTTTAATTTGATGTCATTTGCCTAGGTCTTACGTATTTTTTTAAAATTTTTACCCCCTCCACTTCCCCTTGAATTCTTTTTGCTTAATTTAAGAGATGTGGATCTATTGTCGCTCAATCGGTTTCTCTACCTTTGGTCGCTCCTGAAGTCCCCTTCAGGAATTCCAGGCGCAACGTGGTTCATCAACCCATTGTCCCTCCCAGCTTGTACTGTGACTGACTCCGATTCCGAGCCTAATCGGAAGCGCTGTAGCTTCTCAAGAAGCCCGGGAGAGCCATCCCGACTGTCACCGAATTCCCTTGAATGAATTGTGCGATCATTATGACCAATTTTGTTCCCTGAGTAAAATGCACGTCGAATGCAAAAACATTGAATGGTCCCACCGATTCCAAAATAATAAGATATGTTTAAGTTTTCATCAGGCACATCTTTAATATCAAGACAATCTTGTTTGGTTCAAATTTTATTTTTGGCAATCTGCTTTTTTGAAAATTTTTGATACGGCCATTATAATGTACTAGTTTCCGCCCGCGACTCGTTCGTGGTATAACAATTTTACTCCATTACAAACTCTGAACCCCCATTTCACCCCCTTAGGGGTTGACTTATTAAAAGCCACCACTTATTCATATCCTAGATTACGGCAACCGGTGTTTCCTCGTCAGGCATTATTTGTACATTATTTTATTCATAATTTAGATTTCTGCTGCTACGAAGAGCGAAGCGCGTTGTTGTCGATTCTACAGTTTTTAGTTTTTGCTTATACCTTACTAGCTTCCGTCTGCGACTTCTTCCGCGGTATAACAATTTTACTACATTACATACTTTTCACCCCCATAGGGGTTTACTTAATAAAAATTGTAAAACATGTGTTTAAACATTTATTTTTTAAAATACTTCTATGAAATTTTGAGTTAATAGAACCATCTAATATTTTTTCATCATATAAAGTTTAACCCCTGAATTTTGAAAAACCCTTGCTTAGTAGACGCCTACGTTATATAAGAAACCTCTGTGCAAAATTTCAAGTTTCTAGATCCAGCGGTGTGGGCTGTGCGTTGATATGTTGGTCAATCAGTCAGTTAGTCAGTTTCTTCTTTTATATATAGAGATTACTTACTGTCTTAGGTTTCCAGCAGAATTTGCTACCAATCTACTAGGTGAAGATGTATTACTACCAGAAGAGCTAGATTGTATGAGACCAATTTTATATGTCTGTTCAACATTTATTTCACTCTGCAATTTTTCCAGTCTGGATTTAATATACTGATCGATTACTTGTTTGTGACTTCTTCCATTTTTATGAATTGTAATATCATGTTCAGAACGTTGTATTAGATTACATAAAACACATGAATTTCTCAATACCAACTTTTCCAGCTCTTTTTTAACTATTTCACGTAGGCAGGAATCTATAAAGATTTATAATTCACAGTATAAAATCTGAAGAAATTCAACGGTTCGGAAATAACCGGAACAATTAAAAAAAAAACTTGAAAAATGTTCTAATAAATTATGCAAAATATATCTAAACAAAAGGATATACAAGGCTGCAGAAATTATTTAATGAAGATGAATGAAACATTGGTATTTTCATACAGGATGTTAGAAAAATGCGCGGAAATATTTTAAATCAAAAATTATTAAAAAGTTCTCATGAACATTAGCCCGAAATACAGGATTTTATTTTTTTCCAGTTTTTTTATTTTTCTTAAATGTTTTTCAAGATAATTGTCTCAAAATATGTACAAGGCTAAATTTTATCTTAGTTTAAGGATAATGTACTTTGTTCGTTTAGGATAGGAATGACTTAAATGATAGTAATGACAAGATGCAAGGTTAAGAAACTGTTAGTGGCTGTAGTTCTTTCCTAAAATTAAACACATTTTTTATATTTTAACCAAATATTTACCAGAAAATAGAGAACTGATAATAGAATGTTTCAAAACAATAACAAAAATATAGCCTTTTCATATGACATCATAGATTAAGTGTCAATAAATTACATATAGATAAAATCTTTAATGTGTTAAACACCAGAGGTCAATAAGTTCAGCACCCCTCTATTACAGAATACTATCACAATTATAAATCAACCTTTATGTACTAAGAAAGGACAAGGTACACCTGTGGTCAAAACATCAAATATCTAATTCACAGTCTAAGTGCTAATTCCCTAAGAAAAGCCATTAGTAAGTGAATATAATCAGCTTCATTCAGAGGCTGGATCTGCTGGAAGAAATCTAATAGAGATGTGAGCCACAATAGATCGCGATGGTCGCAGTGGAGGGTCAGTTCTTGACCCACTCACCTTAATCCTAATCCTAATCCTAATCCTAGTAAGTGAATAGAGTGTGAAATAGATGTCTTATTTATTGGACGTGATTGTCCATAAAACAATACAGAGTACAGAGTAAATATAAATAGTTACGGATTCACACACATTTCATAGACTTTTGTAGTTCTAGTTTAAGTTCATGTATTTTGAGATTTTAGGTTTACTTTCTATTAGTTTCTAATTTAATACCTTTGTTAATTTTTACATGTTATGCCTACGAAAGAAGGTATGGATCTTTGCAGATTATACAATTCCATTATTTTCTGCATGGAACGCCTATGAAAGAAAGTCTAGAATTTACCACAATCATTTGCTTCTTTAATACGCCTTGTATACCTCTAGAATGTTTCGGAATTTTCCAGGACTAGCAAAAGGATATATAAAGGATCCAGACTAGCTTTCATTGTTGATTTTCAGAAAATAAAGGTTAGAAAACCAAAAGTGTGATCAGTATTTCGAGAGTCCAGAACAATATAATACAAAACACAAAAAATAATAATAAAAAAATTATTCTGAATCAAAAATGCACAAAAACAATTTGAAATCAGATTTAAACTTACCAGTTTTTAAAGTCTTATTAGCACCATTGGGACCACTTACATTTAATACTCTTTCATGACTTTGTATATTTTGAGTTTCATTGCTGTCCAAATTAGCTTTTATTTCCTCATAACTGTATAATGGTGGTTTATTTGTCTCAAAAAAAGTACTGCTTGCTACAGAGTCTGAAGAGTCACTGTCTGATTCATATAAGGCATGTCCTGCATGTAATTTATACAGTTCATTATAATTTGTATTACCTAGCTAAAAATACAAATACATTAAGTACTCCAGGGTTGGCAAAAATCATGATTTTTTTTAAAAAATCAAAAAAAAACAGATTTTTTTGATTTAAATCAGATTATTTTTATTTAAATCAGATTTTTTTGATTTTTTTAGGTTTGTATTATTTCATTATTGTTTGTTCAGATGTAACACAGTTACAATAGTAAATAATTAAAATGCAGTAAATATTAAAATAATGGAGTAGAAAATATAAATTTAATATTAATATTAATTCAAACTTCAGCAAACGAAACAGAAAACGGTAATTTTAAAATCACAAACAAAAAACAGTGGGTACATATTATATAGCTACCTATACCCTATACTATACCTGTTATAATGGTAGATAATAAAATCAAGTCGAGTTAAAATAAAATAATCATTCTCGTAATTATTATGTAATACTTAATAAAATATCATTATGAAGAAAAATGATTTAAATCATTGATTTTTTTCAAAAAAATCACTTGATTTAAATCACGATTTAAATCACGATTTAAATCATGATTTAAATCATTTGATTTGCCTCGTAGGGTATCTATGAATGTCACCTCGCAGAGTCAGGGAGATATTGGTTAATCGAGAGTGCGATAGAGCCTGATGTATATAACAAGATATTTGACATTCGTATATACTTTGTAGGTTCATAATATTATAAGTTTTATAAAGATTTACTGTGCTGTACCTCATAGGTAGTCCATATATTTTTTGTATTGCTTTATTTTGTAAGATTTGGATTGGTCTTATATAGGTTCCACACGCAGGATACCAGATTATCGCCAAGTACTGTAAATGACCATGTATTAGAGAGTAATAAATGCCCCTAACCAAGCACTTAGGTAGACAATAACTTATCCTTCTCAGAACACCAACAGGTGCTGCAATCTTTTTTCTTAAATTACTCAAATGATGCTCCCATGAAAGAGTCTCATCTATAAGAAGGCCAAGATATTTTATTATACAACTATATTTTAGATCCTCATTATTTAATGTAAGAGGTGTACCACCACCGACCCTCGTCTTACTGATAAACATGTACGATGATTTTTGAATATTAAGAGTTAGTTTATGCATTTGTAGCCATTTGGTAATTAAGTTTAAATCTTGTGTTATTTTTTGTTTAAGTTCAATTGTTGATTTGCCATAATAAACTATTGTGGTATCATCGGCGTACAGTTTTATTTTACCATGTAATTTGAGGTTAGAAATAGAGTTAATATATATTAAGAAAAGGGTTGGGCCCAATATTGACCCTTGTGGTACCCCATATTTGACTTGTTCTTTTGTACTGGCTGTATTGCCCAATGATACAAAAGCCATTCTATTTGAAAGATAGTTCGAGAACCAGTCGTGGCACTTTCCCCTCACACCCAGAAGCTCCATCTTTCTCAACATTATACCATGATGCACTGTATCGAACGCCTTCCGTAAATCCAGCGACACCAGAGCTGCAATCTGATTGTCATCAATTTTCATTTGTACCTCAGAGATCATATCTACAGACGCAGATACCGTGTCACTAGATTCCCGGAAAGCATACTGCTCCGAGTACAACATATTTTGACAATGCAAAAAACCTACCAGTCTCTGGTTTACAATTTTTTCAAAAATTTTTGACAATGAAGGAAGCACCGATATTGGTCTGTAATTGTTAGCTGCATTCTTATCACCATCCTTGAACAGAGGTCGTACTTTTGCTGTTTTGATCCCATCAGGAACTTCACCACTGCTGAGTGACTGGTTTATTATATTAGAAAGAATAGGTGCAACACCATCACAACACTGCCTCAACACGCAGATACTCAGGCCATCAAAGCCTGTTGCTTTCGCAGAATCAAGCTCCCTTACAAGCTGGGCAACTTCATCAGTAGTAGTTGGAGTGAGAGACATATTTTTATCACCAGCAAACTCACTCTGTACATCCAGCGGTACATCAGGTATCACTGCTGCCAACCTCTCACCCACATCCACAAAGTATTTGTTTAGGAAGCTACAAATTTGCTGTTGGTTTTCAATTTTGTTGCCATCATCCATAGTGAGGGATTCTATTTCACTTCCTTGAGAGCTTTTAGTTTTTTGTGATAGTATTTCGTTTATAACTTTCCTGGTTTTTCTTGAGTCTCCCTTTGCACTTGCAAATTGGTTGTTATAATACTCTTTTTTCTTTTTTCTAACCAATTTTTTCACCTTTTTTTCAATGGAAAAGAAGTTTAATTAAGTAATCTATTGAAATTGGAAAAGGCCTAATTAACATTTTTCTTTTAAGCATTGTTTAACTTAGTCTTTTGATAGTGTTGATTCAAAAACTTCAAGAGTTAAAATGAAAAAAATATTTTAATAAGTTTTTTTTATTTCAATCACTGGAGGAAGTACCTAAGTACTGTATTTGTAAATAAATCACTTCAAGATATTTTTTCAGTTTATCACATTTTGGGATACCCAGATTATGAAAAACATGTTTTCCTATTTCCACCAGTCTGTCTGTTGGTGTGAAAACTTAAAAACTCTAGATCAAATAAATGAAATATTGCTTGAAACCGGCTACACTTCCGAGACATTTAAGGCATGGCGAGGGGTAAACCGCTGGGGCATTATGGTGTACAAGCTCTTGGCATTAGTGGCATTATTGGCATTAGGGTGGCATTAGGGTGGCAGTATTGGCATTAGGGTGGCAGTATTGGCATTATGGTGGCATTATTGACATTATGATGGCAGTATTGGCATTATAGTGGCAGTATTGGCATTATGGCGGCATTACCGATGGCATTATTTTGACAGTAATAGCATTCCTGTGGCATTAGTTTAGATTTGGCAACATGTAGTTGCCAAATCTAAACCGCCCCGCCCAGAAATCTTTCTCTGTTTTTTTTCTCTTTCTTTGTTTTCGGGTGTGTTACTTCAGTCGAATTCGAGGATAACCGATAGTAAAACCTTCCTTTGTTGGTTCTTGTGACTTTTTGATACTGTTAAACACTTTTTTTCATTTTTAATTTGTGTATATATTCTGTAGTTTGCAACAAAATACAATTCAATGCAAAATGTATTTTTATACACTATACTTTAAAGTTTAAAAGTCGTTTTACTTAATATTTTGTTTTTTAAATTATTTTATTAATTCATCACAATTACGTAGAAATCTCATTACAGGATACCTCGCAGGACACAATATCATTTTTCCGAACATTTTTCAGATGACTGCAAACTCCGGCAAGACAAAAATGGAAATCTTTTTATATTATTTTTATCAAGAACACGGTACAGAAATTACACAACGAAACCAACTAGTCTTGTTAATCATCGTGTTTTTACTTAGATAAACGCTACAAATTATCTCTAAGAAATGCAGCAGTCAGGTTTAAATTAAGTTTAGCTGTAGATTTTTTCATTTTTAGTGTTCCGTGAAACGGAACACTAATGGAATCACTTGGTGTCCGTCCGTCCGTCTGTCACAGGCGATTTTCTCTGAAACTATTCGACGTAGAAATTTAAAATATGGTACAGAGATAGAGTGCGATGGCCCAATTATAGACGTGACGTATAAAAAGTTAAATTTTGATTCAGGGGATTAATGTCGGGGGGTAAATTGGGCAATGGAATTTTTTTTTTCAAGGGCGTCGTGTAGGGTGTCAAATGAAAGCTTATTGAAGCACGAATTCAACGATATATATAATGTATTTTTTTATCGCATTTTTTAAACATTCTTCGGGAAAACGCTCAAAGATATCCATTCCAATTGGTTTCATTCACTGCATAATTTTTTCTTATTTCGACTCTCCAGATCTTGCCTCTATTGAATATTTCTATAACCTCAATCAAGAATCGTGGCCTACAAAAAATATCAATTTTTTCTAGACCTAAAATTGCTTCTTGTACAAAAATCTTTGTCCCTCAAGTTTGTACATGTTTATTAAAAGGAAATGGTAGTTTCTGTGTAAAAAGCTAAATTTTATTGTAAATATTTTTTAACTTATGTGTACTTAGATGTTATTTTTATTTTGTAAGTTTTTTTTTTAATTATTAAGACTGATCTTTATGAAATTTTGGTTCCTAAACAAGGGAAGTATTTCAAATAAAATTAATTGTTTAAAAATATTTGTTATTTTATTAGTTTTTCAAAATTTGTATACACTTCTGCCACTGATTTGTCAAGGCCCAGCCCTAACTAACAAAGAATGCTGAAAATTTGCATACAGCTTTAATTTAGTCCCCAAGCGTCCAAAAACACAGGATATTGCAAAAGTCACCCTCCAAGAGGGTAAAATCAATCCCTAAAAATTAAATAATTTTTCAAGTTCAAACTGCTCGACATAGAAAGCTAAATTTTGGCAAAATATGTTATACAAGAAATAATATACAAGAAATATACAAGGAATATACAAGGAATATACAAGAAATATACAAGAAATATACAAGAAATATACAAGAGATATACAAGAAATATACAAGAAATATACAAGAAATATACAAGAAATAATATACAAGAAATATACAAGAAATATTCAAGAAATATACAAGAAATATACAAGATATATACAGAAATATACAAGAAATATACAAGAAATGTAAAAGAAATATACAATAAATATACAAGAAATATACAAGTAATAATATACAAGAAATATACAAGAAATACACATATACAAGGAATACACATATACAAGGAATACACATATACAAGGAATACACAACAAGGAACACACATATACAAGCAAGGAATACAAAAGGATATACATATACAAGCAAGGAATACAAAACATACATACATACATACGTACATACAAGAAGTATACAAGAAATATACAAGAAATATTCAAGAAATATACAAGATATATACAGAAATATACAAGAAATATACAAGTAACATACAAGAAATATACAAGAAATATACAAGAAATACACAAGAAATATACAAGGAATATACAAGAAATATTCAAGAAATATACAAGAAATATACAAGGAATATACAAGAAATATAGAAGAAATATACAAGAAGTATACAAGAAATATACTAGATATATACAGAAATATACAAGAAATATACAAGAAATAATATACAAGAAATATACAATTACTTGTATATATACTAATATACAAGAAATATACAAGAAGTATCAAGAAATATACAAGAAGAATATACAAGTAATAATATACAAGAAATATACAAGAAATATACAAGAAATACACAAGAAATATACAAGGAATATACAAGAAATATACAAGAAATATACAAGAGATATTCAAGAAATATACAGGAAATATACAAGATATATACAGAAATATACAAGAAATATACAATAAATATACAAGAAATATACAAGAAAATACAAGAAATATACAAGAAATACACAAGAAATATACAAGGAATACACAAGAAATATACAAGAAATATACAAGAAATATACAAGAAATATACAAGTAATAATATACAAGAAATATACAAGATATACACAATATACAAGGAATACACAAGAAATATACAAGAAGTATACAGATATATACAGAAATATACAAGAAATCTTCAAGAAATATACAAGAAATATAAAAGATATATACAGAAATATACAAGAAATATACAAGAAATATACAAGAAATATACAAGAAATACACAAGAAATATACAAGGAATATACAAGAAATATACAAGAAATATACAAGAGAAATCAAGAAATGTACAAGAAGACGAAAGAAGTATACAAATATACAAGAAATATACAAGATATATATGGAAATATACAAGAAATACACAAGAAATATACAAGAAATATACAAGAAATATTATACAAGAAATATACAAGAAATATACAAGAAATACACAAGAAATATAGGAATATACAAGAAATATACAAGAAATATACAAGAAATACACAAGAAATATACAAGGAATATACAAGAAATATTCAAGAAATATACAAGAAATAATATACAAGAAATATACAAGAAATATACAAGGAATATACAAGAAATATACAAGAAATATACAAGGAATACAAGAAATACACAAGAAATATACAAGAAATAATATACAAGAAATATACAAGAAATATACAAGGAATACAAGAAATACACAAGGAATATACAAGAAATATACAAGTAATAATATACAAGAAATATACAAGAAATATACAAGAAATATACAAGAAATATACAAGAAATATACAAGGAATACACAAGAAATATACAAGAAATATACAAAAATATACAAGAAGTATACAAGAAATATACAAGATATATACAGAAATATACAAGAAATATTCAAGAAATATACAAGAAATATACAAGATATATACAGAAATATACAAGAAATATACAAGTAATAATATACAAGAAATATACAAGAAGTATACAAGAAATATACAAGATATATACAGAAATATACAAGAAATATTCAAGAAATATACAAGAAATACACATATACAAGGAATACACATATACAAGGAATACACAACAAGGAATACACATATACAAGCAAGGAGTATTCCTTGCTTGGAAGGAATACAAGAAGTATACATACATACAAGAAGTATACAAGAAATATACAAGATATATACAGAAATATACAAGAAATATACAATAAATATACAAGAAATATACAAGTAACATACAAGAAATATACAAGAAATATACAAGAAATACACAAGAAATATACAAGGAATATACAAGAAATATTCAAGAAATATACAAGAAATATACAAGTAACATACAAGAAATATACAAGAAATATACAAGAAATACACAAGAAATATACAAGGAATATACAAGAAATATTCAAGAAATATACAAGAAATATACAAGGAATATACAAGAAATATAGAAGAAATATACAAGAAGTATACAAGAAATATACTAGATATATACAGAAATACACAAGTAATAATATACAAGAAATACACAAGAAATATAGGAATATACAAGAAATATACAAGTAATAATATACAAGAAATATTCAAGAAATATACAAGATATATACAGAAATATACAAGAAATATACAAGTAATAATATACAAGAAATATACAAGAAATACACAAGAAATATACAAGGATTATACACGAAATATACAAGAAATATACAAGAGAAATCAAGAAATGTACAAGAAGAAGAAAGAAGTATACAAATATACAAGAAATATACAAGATATATATGAAAATATACAAGAAATACACAAGAAATATACAAGAAATATACAAGAAATATTATACAAGAAATATACAAGAAATATACAAGAAATACACAAGAAATATAGGAATATACAAGAAATATACAAGAAATATACAAGAAATACACAAGAAATATACAAGGAATATACAAGAAATATTCAAGAAATATACAAGAAATAATATACAAGAAATATACAAGAAATATACAAGGAATATACAAGAAATATACAAGAAATATACAAGGAATACAAGAAATACACAAGAAATATACAAGAAATAATATACAAGAAATATACAAGAAATATACAAGGAATACAAGAAATACACAAGGAATATACAAGAAATATACAAGTAATAATATACAAGAAATATACAAGAAATATACAAGAAATATACAAGAAATATACAAGGAATACACAAGAAATATACAAAAATATACAAGAAGTATACAAGAAATATACAAGATATATACAGAAATATAGAAGAAATATTCAAGAAATATACAAGAAATATACAAGATATATACAGAAATATACAAGAAATATACAAGTAATAATATACAAGAAATATACAAGAAGTATACAAGAAATATACAAGATATATACAGAAATATACAAGAAATATTCAAGAAATATACAAGAAATACACATATACAAGGAATACACATATACAAGGAATACACAACAAGGAATACACATATACAAGCAAGGAATACAAAAGATATACAAGAAGTATACATACATACAAGAAGTATACAAGAAATATACAAGAAATATACAATAAATATACAAGAAATATACAAGTAACATACAAGAAATATACAAGAAATATACAAGAAATACACAAGAAATATACAAGGAATATACAAGAAATATTCAAGAAATATACAAGAAATATACAAGTAACATACAAGAAATATACAAGAAATATACAAGAAATACACAAGAAATATACAAGGAATATACAAGAAATATTCAAGAAATATACAAGAAATATACAAGGAATATACAAGAAATATAGAAGAAATATACAAGAAGTATACAAGAAATATACTAGATATATACAGAAATACACAAGTAATAATATACAAGAAATACACAAGAAATATAGGAATATACAAGAAATATACAAGAAATATACAAGAGATATACAACGAATATACAAGAAATATACAAGAAATATACAAGAAATATACAAGAAATATACAAGGAACATACAAGAAATATACAAGAAATATACAAGAAATACACAAGAATATACAAGAAGTATACAAGAAATATACAAGATATATACAGAAATATACAAGAAATACACAAGAAATATACAAGAAATATACAAGAAATATACAAGAAATATACAAGAAATATACAAGAAATATACAAGAAATATACAAGAAATACACAAGAAATATACAAGGAATACACAAGAAATATACAAGAAATATACAAGAAGTATACAAGAAATATACAAGATATATACAGAAATATACAAGAAATATTCAAGAAATATACAAGAAATATACAAGATATATACAGAAATATACAAGAAATATACAAGTAATAATATACAAGAAATATACAAGAAATATACAAGAAATACACAAGAAATATACAAGGAATATACAAGAAATATACAAGAGATATACAAGAAATATACAAGAAAAATACAAGAAATATACAAGGAATATACAAGAAATATACAGGAAATATACAAGAGATATACAAGAAATATACAAGAAAAATACAAGAAATAATATACAAGAAATAATATACAAGAAATATACAAGTAATAATATACAAGAAATATACAAGAAATACACAAGAAATATACAAGGAATATACAAGAAATATACAAGAGATATACAAGAAATGTACAAGAAGTATACAAGAAATATACAAGAAATATACTAGATATATACAGAAATATACAAGAAATACACAAGAAATATACAAGAAATATACAAGAAATAATATACAAGAAATATACAGGAAATACACAAGGAGAACATATAAGTATACAAGAAATATACAAGTAATAATATACAAGAAATATACAAGAATTATACAAGAAATATACAGAAATATACAAGAAATATACAAGAAATATACAAGAAATATACAAGAAATATACGAGATATACAAGAAATATACACGAAATATACAAGAAATATACAATTACTATGTAGGTCTCCAGATTATGGAACAAACTGCCTGCAGACATTTTCCCCTCCCCTCCCAACCTCCAAACCTTTAAATCCAGTATCACTTCTCTTTAGACGCCGATGGTAAGTTAGCACTGAGGCTTGTCTACGTGAAAAAACTAAATAGCAAAAATACTAGTTTTTAACTATGTTTAAAAACTAATAAATAAAAGATTTTCCCGATAATTACAGGCGATTAACGTGAAGTGCAAACACTGTGATAATTATTGTCACATTCTTGGCTAAAATACCAAGGTCGTGCGACCATGGCTTAGTTAAACAAGAGCGCGCCCGATTCGTGAACTCCACCCAGACGACTTAAGGGCGTCAACGCCTTCTTGGTCTATATAACATCGTGATTTTTGATGACCACATTTTTGCTTCAACGAGGCTACATGAAGAGTACTGAAAGAGTACTGGTCAGTACTGGTAGTACTTTTGTATAACACCTTGATCCTGCTGGCAGGGCGCATGTAAAATTTTCGTTTCTTTTTATAAATATTTTCTGTAATACCAACATATATAAAGAAATAGGCAATGACTTTAACAATAAATTCTGAACACAATAAACTTAACCTGTTAAGGTTAACAGGTTAGTACTACACTAACGTAGGTACGTTAGTGTAGAATAATGGATTTTGAATAGTGTAGTGTGTATCTAGTGGGAAAAGTCCAACATTCCCTGACGACTCAGTAGATTGCTGGTCGAGGTAGTTCGGATTTTGTAATAATTATAGACACAGCTGACACATTAACAGATTTTTATTTTTTTAAGCTTATAAATTTTTCGGAACAAATATCTTGTTTGGTTAGTAAATCAGCAGTCAAACTTGAGATTTCCCCAGTTTAAAAATATTACTAATTAGTAATTAGTAACTATTATTATTATTGTTAAAAAAGTTTGTGGTAGAAGTGTATTCTGAACAGGCCAATACCATATAATTGTGATGCAGAGAAACAGCGTTTTTCATGGGAATGCTGATTCAAAAAACTGGGGACCTGAATACTACACAATTATTCCTCTGATGCCTTCGCTCAACCAGGCCAATATAATAATAATAATAATTTTATTGTGCCAAAGTTCACAAAACGACAAAATACGCTGTATATTAGTGTTCTAAACCTACAGTTGATATGAACAATATAATCAGTGCCTTGCCAATTCCACCTTTTGCTACATTTGTTTGTTACTGCAGACTTAGAATTTTGTAATTTCATTTCAAAATATCCACTATCATAATGTTAATAGACAGGCGTTTATTCTTTCGTAACAGTAGTTTCTTTCTTGCTCTATGTGGAAACACACAAACCTCATTCACAACAATGTGGACCTAGAGGAATTTAGAGAGAAGGAATATTCCCATTAAAAATAATAAACTTTCGAAGTACTTTTGGAGTGCTGTTTTATATATACCAAAATCTTCGAAACCTTCAAAAGGACACTGTATTTGTTGCAAAAATTCAATGAATAATTTATTCGGCATGAATTTCTTACTCTAGAGAGAACCAAAATAGGTCAAAGTAAAAAAGAAAATATGGGGAGACCCATATTATTATTATTTAATAATAATAATAATAATAATTTATTGGCGTCATATACGCACACACAGTCATAAAATAAAATAAAATTTAACATTACACTTCTTTCTCTGTAAGATACAAACACTAGATAGTTAACAAACTGAATCAAACAAGTAACAATAAGGACCAATTATTAGAATGACATTTGGCAATATAGTCAAACATACATTTATTACAAACACAGTTAATGCAATAATTCAAAGTCCCTAAAATTTAAGTACTCGTCAATACTATAGAATGCCTGACTGATTATAAAATCCTTGACCTTCCTTTTAAACGTGAATAAGGGCAGGTCACGTATCACAACAGGTAGATTATTATAAAAAGTTACTCCCCTCTGGGCCAGGGCCATCTCTGGAGTCGTCTAAATACAGGCACAAGCCCTTGCTTGTTGCCGGTGTCATGATGGTGAACTTCCTCATGTCTCTGGTGTTCACTGAGATGCCGTTTAACAAAAAGCAGGCTCTCCAAGACGAACAGGGAAGGCAGAGTATTAGGTATACATATTAGGTATACAGAAATTAAGACAGAATTAAATTATCATTCATAAGCACATGGTTATTGGGCAGTAGCTATCTTCAAATAGGATATACTTAAAACTTTTACGTTTATAATCTGTTAGCAGTACCTATGCTAACAGAGTTATATTAAAAAAAAGTTTAAAGGCAGTGAAGGTTTTGAAGATTTTGGTAAGATCTATTATTATAAAACAGCACTCCAAAAGTACTTCGAAAGTTTATTATTTTTAATGGGAATATTCCTTCTCTCTAAATTCCTCTAGGTCCACATTGTTGTGAATGAGATTTGTGTGTTTACATAGAGCAAGAAAGAAACTACTGTTACGAAAGAATAAACGCCTGTCTATTAACATTATGATAGTGGATATTTTGAAATGAAATTACAAAATTCTAAGTCTGCAGTAACAAACAAATGTAGCAAAAGGTGGAATTGGCAAGGCACTGATTATATTGTTCATATCAACTGTAGGTTTAGAACACTAATATGCAGCACATGAGTGTATTTTGTCGTTTTGTGAACTTTGGCACAATAAAATTATTATTATTATTATATTGGCCTGGTTGAGCGAAGGCATCAGAGAAATAATTGTGTAGTATTCAGGTCCCCAGTTTTTTGAATCAGCATTCCCATGAAAAACGCTGTTTCTCTGCATCACAATTATATGGTATTGGCCTGTTCAGAATACACTTCTACCACAAACTTTTTTAACAATAATAATAATAGTTACTAATTACTAATTAGTAATATTTTTAAACTGGGGAAATCTCAAGTTTGACTGCTGATTTACTAACCAAACAAGATATTTGTTCCGAAAATTTTATAAGCTTAAAAAAATAAAAATCTGTTAATGTGTCAGCTGTGTCTATAATTATTACAATTATACAAAATCCGAATATTTACATCACTACCTCGACCAGCAATCTACTGAGTCGTCAGGGAATGTTGGACTTTTCCCACTAGATCACACTACACTATTCAAAATTCATTATTCTACACTAACGTAGGTTAACAGGTTAAGTTTATTGTGTTCAGAATTTATTGTTAAAGTCATTGCCTATTTCTTTATATATGTTGGTATTACAGAAAATATTTATAAAAAGATAGGAAAAAAAATCTAAACAAACCCAAAACAACGAAAATTTTACATGCGCCCTGCCAGCAGGATCAAGGTGTTATACAAAAGTACTACCAGTACTTGCTCTTTCAGTACTCTTCATGTAGCCTCGTTGAAGCAAAAATGTGGTCATCAAAAGTTCACGATGTTATATAGTCCAAGAAGGCGTTGACGCCCTTAAGTCGTCTGGGTGGAGTTCACGAATCGGGCGCGCTCTTGTTTAACTAAGCCATGGTCGCACGACCTTGGTATTTTAGCCAAGAATGTGACAATAATTATCACAGTGTTTGCACTTCACGTTAATCGCCTGTAATTATCGGGAAAATCTTTTATTTATTAGTTTTTAAACACAGTTAAAAACTAGTTTCAAAACTTACTGTTTATTTTTGCTATTTAGTTTTTTCTTAATGCGGTACTGCCCACGTAGACAAGCCTAAGTGCCAACGTACCATCGGCGTCTAAAGAGAAGGGAAATGCAACCCACTGATACTGGATTTAAAGGATTGGAGGTTGGGAGGGGAGGGGAAAATGTCTGCAGGCAGTTTGTTCCATAATCTGGAGACCTAGGTATGAATGACACAAACAAGGATACCGTGCTGTTGGCAAAACAAAAAATAGGACATGGGACTATTATTAGAAAAGCAGGTTCTGGCCCCCCTAAAATTTCTACTGAAGATCAAGATAGAACTGCTTAATTATCTAAGGGATCATCCATTCGAAACTGCAATAAAAGCGAAAGAGGAGACGAACTTTCCAGGTTCTGCAAATACTGCTAGAGACAGGGTTCGAAATTCCGATATACGAAGTCGTTGTGCTGCTAATAAAATATTTTTAATGGAGGATTTTGGAGGATTTTAAACAGGTTAGGTTAGAATTTGCATATGAATATTTAAATCAGAATCATTTCTGGGAAACAATTATATTTTCTGATAAGAAAACTTTTCAATCATGTAATAATGGGAGAATTTGGGTTTATAGGCCATCCGGCAGGCGGTATTGTCACGCTAGGGGTCGTCGGGGTTGATAAATTAGGCTGCGGTTTACCAAAACACTTATATTGATACCAGGTACAAGCACAATAATACACTTACGTCACTAAGTTGGGTAGCGTAGGGGGCAGCTTCTATCGGAGTACTCGGTCAGCCTAAAGGGCTGGCGCTAATTGTACCGTTCGTGCGGCACCACAGTGACGCCTCTGTCGGGACGCGACAGTAGCGCGCTCCCAGTCGGGACACGACGCCTTCCTTTGCATCTCGCTGGTACGCTTTTTATATGAACCCCTCAAGAACAGTTTATACAAACAGTACAACTGGTCAGGGTTCATAAAATAAAGGCGAGGCCAGCGATATGCAATTGCAGCACGTAGAGTGGTTTCCGAAATGTTAAATAAATAATATCAAAAATATATAGAAATTTGGAAAAAATGATGAATATCTGGTGAAATATGACAGTATGATGACATATACACCCATCTTTAGTGACAAAATCCATACTGTCTGTCATGAATGATTTTGTGTTTTTCTAGATATTTTAGAATTTGCAAGTTGATGACTTTCTTCATAACTTTGCTGACAACAGAGAGAAGACAGATGGTCTATAATTGGGTGGAAGAGACCCGGATTCTTTCTTCGGGACAGGCTGCAAATGAGCAGTCTTCCAGCACTCTGGGAAGACACTCTTGTCATAGGAGATCTGGAAAAGACGAGTTAAGATTGGTGCCAGTTCTAGAGCGCTTTTTTAGAACAATTGCTGGTGTGCCATCCAGACCGGAGGACTTTTTGGAACGCAACGAAACCTCAATAGTTCACCAAATAATATTTTTACCAATAGGAATTTAAAATCTATATTGCTGAACGTCTTTTCATATTTCGTAATCATAAATTTTAAAACAATGCATAATTGTTTACATTTTTGGACAAAAGCCAACTAAAAGACTAGTTATTATTAATTCATCGCTTTTAAAAAAAATACTTCGTAATTGTAATTGCAAAACAATGTCTTTTGATATTCTCTAGGGAACTATAATTGTTGGTGGTCAAATATAAAGCTTTAACGTTACGTAAAAGGTTTCTACCAAGTCGCAAAAATTCACTGATTGACTTTTTCTGTGGGCTTCTCATTGACTGTTAAATACTACAAAGAAGAGAATATTAAGACTCCCATATGACCAGTGTTGTTTGATAAGAATTATTCTGTTATTTTGTATGCTTTATTTATTATACTATATGTAGTATAATAAATAAAGCATACAAAATAATAGAATAATTCTTATCAAACAACACTGGTCATATGGGAGTCTTAATATTCTCTTCTTTGTAGTATTTAACAGTCAATGAGAAGCCCACAGAAAAAGTCAATCAGTTGCGCGGGTGAAAGCTATGGCTTTCACCCGCGGCTTAGTTAGCGTATAAGTTATACAGGGTGCCCGAAAAGTCTTAGTATGGGCAAATATCTTTGCTATTGGTAAAGGTAGATACAACAAATTTAAGGTGTATCTTATTGGTTAATAAATCTACTTTTTTATGTAATTTAACTTTTTCAGCCCCCTTGAGGGGTGACGCTAGGGAGTTGAGGTCAAAAATTGCAAAAATTCAATGTTCTTTTGTGTTGCACGAAACTGCACTAACCTGCACTGATTTTTTTAATGGGTGTCTTTTACAAAAAAAAAGTGTAGGTGAGTGCAGTTACACGCAACACAAAAACGCAAACCTATAGAGTAACAAACAAACGTTAATAAATCTACTTTTTTATGTAATTTAACTTTTTCAGCCCCCTTGAGGGGTGACGCTAGGGAGTTGAGGTCAAAAATTGCAAAAATTCAATGTTCTTTTGTGTTGCACGAAACTGCACTAACCTGCACTGATTTTTTTAATGGGTGTCTTTTACAAAAAAAAAGTGTAGGTGAGTGCAGTTACACGCAACACAAAAACGCAAACCTATAGAGTAACAAACAAACATATTTTCGCGCTTAGAAAATAGATAAGGAGGTAATGATAGAAGAACGACAGCTATCTAGGTACATACATACACAGAATAACCGCGGATGGGGTTTAGAATAGAAGAGGACAAATCAACCAAATTTTGCAAGATTCGTTAAAATGTCACTCCTAATAAAAGTTTTTGCTTGTACAATAAATCAGATTCACCCAATGAAAAATTTAATTTCTTTTACAAAGAGCAAAAAGAAGTACTTGTAAGAGTAAGCATACTGTGTTTATCACTTTCTACCAAAAGAACAAATATAAAATATGTCTTAAATTAAGCCATAAGACGAAGTACAAAACTTCATTAAAAATTTTAAATTATTAAAAGTCGCGAATTTTATCACATTATTTTTTTAAAGTCCCAACTATTCTCTCTCACATCTTTAACCAGAGTACTAGTTTTTACATATTAAACAATAATGACATCTATGGACATGTTTGTCAATGTCTTTATTAAATGAAGCAATTATTTAATATAAAATACGTATAAAAAATTAAATTTTCATAACGTGAAATCTTATTTATTTTACAAGCAAAAGCTTTTATTACGAGTGACATTTTTATATATTTTGCAAAATTTCGTCCATTTGTCCTCTTCTAACATACTATATATGTAAATGTATCTAGAAATACTTATTTTTACAATTGTCTTTGTAGGTGGATTATAATGTAATTTAAAAATAATAAAATAAATATCCGGTTTGTGGGAGTGGCATTTCATTTATTTAAATTAATTATTCCTAACCGTGATCCTGTTTAAATTATGGAATTTATCTATATAATGAGAAACAAACACTACCTATTGATCGACATTTAAGCACGTTTAAGCAAATTAAGATGAAAATAAAATGTATCTATCGTAATATCTCTAGTGCTGGGTGAGAGGGACTTAAGTCAGAAATTTCCAGAAAATGAAGTTAAAGATTTCATTACTGTTTGTAAATCTGAACACAATTTAATTCTGTTAGTATTTACTGCATGTTTTTTTTATTAAGGATATGGGTTTATTAAAGGTAAATACTAACTAATTGGTCCTAAAGTCTGGAGTTAGCAAAACTTAGGTCAGTACTAGGGGTATTAATCCCGGGGTCCCGGGATCCCGGAGTATAAACCGGACTCGAAAACCCCGGGATCGATTAATATTTTCGTGATTAGTCTCGAAATGTTCTTTAGCGACACCGACAGCGATGAAGACACTGATGGTATGGAATAAGATGGAAGTTTCGGAAAAAAGTGACTTTTTGCAAGTAATTATTATCAATAATCATGACCTCCACATATTTTATTTCCCCAAATTTTCCCCACGTGTGATTTTTCCCCAAAATTGCGAAAAAATTCCCCAATCTGGCAAGCCTGTCAAACATCTAAAATATTAAAAATGACATTACATACAATCTATCAAAATAATTATTTTACAACCTTCATTTTTGCATATTATATTATTTTAATGCAAAAATTGATTTGCAATGGGCTTGATTAAGTATATATGCTAAGGATATTGTTTAAATCTTTTTAAAGGTTAGTCGCATTGTTCAATAAGTTAAACAATACATGTTTCTTTAAATATTTAGTTATTATTAAAATTTTATAGTAATATGACCTAAAGATTTCTGGATAACTTTTAAACAACACACTTATTTTTATCGGATCGCTTCCTCCTGTATAATTTCCACCGCACGTCACTGCCGTGTAGGCTGAAAAGTGGTTAATTACGGCTGTATTCTCACCTTGATTAAAGCTTAACATTAAAACGAAGAAAAACTACCCAAGATAATGTTATTAAACTAAAAGTAATTAAATGTGAAATAAGAGGCCATCAACTCTTTATTAGGTATTGAGGAGTGGCATGAGAAAATTACATAAAAACTGAAAATCCGAAATGGAAAATGGTATTTTTAATGCAGAAAGACAATTAAGTATCAAACAAAGTTTCCCTTATTAATGTTTTATTGCTTTGGGGGTGTTTTTTTATTTACTGTCATATTATTACTGACAAGTACCTATTACTTATTTAAAATTATTTTGGGGATTCGTTATAACCCCTGTTACAAAAGTTTTGAGAAAAAAAATTAAGGTGCTGTCCAAAAATAGGGATGCAGTACATCAAGTCATCCTTGGAATTTACTGTTGCTACGGGTTTTGCCATTTTGTTAGACATGTCAAATTGTTGACAGTTCTTTTCGCGATGGCATATACAAGTTAGATATTCGCAGAAGAATTTATAGACTTGTTGGGCAAATACCCAAAAAGGAAATAGCAAGACTTTTTCAAGGCGAAAATATTTCAAAAGCAACGATATATCGAACAATTCGGGAATGTGAAGAAGGAATCCCTTGTGTGAACCTCCCAAAAACTGGTCGACCACGCAAGTTATCTCAAGCACAGCAGAACAGGTTAGCTCGAATAATGAAAAATTCCATTGGAAAATCTACAAGAAAGGTTGCTCCTCGTTTCCGAATTTCCAACGCCACCGTTTGTCGTTATAATGCTAGGAGCGGTATAAAATACCGAAAGAGAAAAAAGGCGCCCAAATATACCGATGCCCAGATAGCAAGGATACCCAGATGCTGCCGCAATTTAAGACGAATTCACTTCGCGAACAACAGATGCGTTGTCATGGATGATGAAAAATATTTCACCCTTAGCCATGCAGAATTACCTGGAAATTCTGGATTTTATACCGACAACATAGAGGAGACCCCAAATGAAGTTAGATATAAAGCCAAAGCTAAATTTTCAGAAAAACTATTGGTTTGGTGTGCCATATCCGAAAGGGGAATATCCAGGCCTTTTGTTAGTCGTGTAAGAGGAGAGGCAGTGAATGCTGAAGTCTATATCAGAGACTGTCTCACAAAATTAGTTGATTTTATCAACCAGCATCACGCAGATGGAAATTATATGTTTTGGCCGGATCTAGCATCAGCACATTATGCTAGAGCTACACTTGACTGGTTGGAAGCAAGAAACATTCCGTATGTGCCCAGGATTGATAATCCCCCGAATCTTCCCCAAGCCAGACCAATTGAAACTTTTTGGGCTCGATTGGCTCAGAACGTCTACAATGACGGTTGGGAGGGCAGAAACGAGCAGGAACTTCGGCAGCGAATCATCCGGAAAATAAGAGAAATGAATATACATGACGCCCAAAACCTCATGAGACCAGTTCGACATATACTGAGAGTTGTTGAAGAACACGGACCCTTAGCGGCATTAAACTAGATGATTTTTGTAGAGTAACAATTGATGTTATAAATATATTGTTGTACAATAAAAGTTTATTCAGTTTTAGAAAAGTAACTAAGGCCAAACTTTTTCTCAAAACTTTTGTAACAGGGGTTATATGCAGATTTTATTTAGAAAAAAATATAGAATAGTATCCAGCTAGTTTTATTTTTTTATTTGTTGTTTTAACATATTGTTAATAATTTTTTAAAATAAAGTGTTTACTAAACTATGGTGTATTTCCTTAGTATTTTACCAATTAGGCCTTCTAATTTATGATAATTTGTATAACAAACGTTTAATCGTTCCATAATGGCAAGGGGTGTAGATTAGTCCTTTTTAGAAATTATAATTGATAACAAAGTGCTACAATGCCTTAAAGCTTGTGTGTAGTCCTCAAAAAAGAAAAAATAAAAAAAGGAATTATATGTAGTAACCCATAGTTTAAATAATCAACCTAAATTTTATATTTTATTAAAGATTTTTAAAGCAGGCCGAATATAGGAATAAGCTAGCGTTTTTTATTTTATTTTTTCTAATTCTTTAGATTCCTACCCAATTTCTACACAATTTATGAATAAGAAACCCCTTTGTAAAAGTAAACAATAATAATCCACCAAAATTAATTTTAAAAACAAAACATGATAGGTAAGCCCATTAAATTTAATTTTTTAATCCAATAGAAGAACCTATATTTAATATAAGGCTGGCCCAATAACAAATTAAACATGAAAACGGTTAAGAAATAGTATTTTAATAACTGGTATGCGATTTCGCGATGTTGCCACATATCGGGTCCAGTAACGTCGGCAAAATATAACTTCGACGGATTCGTGTTTATACATAAACTGTTTCAAACCCTCGCGCCCCCTAGGCGGTAGATGCGCGAACTAATTCTGTTTATAAAAACACATTTTTACGGCGTTATTAAGCCCATCTAGAATTTATTTCCCTGCATCCCCCAACACCCCTAAGTACTTTTATATGCTTAAACCTTACTAGACCCGGGGCCGGGTCTGGTAACGTCGATTTTGGTCTGGTAACGTCTACTGAGTATATCAAAATGGGTCTGTTTCAGTGGCGAAATAAGTGTATATATATATATATATATATATATATATATATATATATATATATATATATATATATATATATATATATATATATATATATATATCGATAATTTAAAAAAAATATATATATATTATATATATATATATATATATATATATATATATATATATATATATATATATATATATATATATATATATATATATATATATAATATATATATTTTTTTTTTAAATTATCGATGTGGATATTTCGTTGTTTTAGGTAAGTTTTTTAGGTAAGATGTTTTTTCAACAAGTAATAAATGAAATTCTGTTTATACATACCGGTAAAAAATTTACTCTCAATATCGGAACCCTAGATTAGATACTACCGAAAACCCAACAGTGTTACTGGCGCCATCTATTAGTAAGAAAACTAATAGCAGCAAAAAGTATACACGAACAAGAAAAAAAGAAAAGTTTACAGGCTGTGCAGGGATTTTCAGATTTTTGCAACGTCTGCTGTTTTTTTCTCGAAAATTTTAAAGCATGAGGACGTTTTTAATAAATACAGGGTGTTTTCTAATTGAATGTCAATATTTAAGGGGGCGATTTTTGGGTCCATTTTACAAAGAAAACTTCATATGAACGTATGTCCTAAACGTCTTAACTTTTGAGATACAGGGTGGTAAAGGTTTCAAAAATAAATAGTTTTTTATTAATATCTGTAATACCACTTTAGATATTTTAATTAAATTTGGCATACATGTACTATGCATTAAGAGGCATTATTTAGTGTACCAGAATTTTTTTTATTTCCACCAGTGGCGTTCGTACGGAATTTCACCTGCCTATTTTGGCAAGCATGGATGGTGCGTCACTGATTTCTCGTAAAATTAAAATTATTTCTGAAATCCCCAATCATTTCTAAGCAAATTTCATCTCTTGAATTTTTTCAATCCGATTCACGGTTTTCGCTTAAAAAAATAGAAACCTTTTCTCTGCATGATCACAACAATATCGTTAATATGACAATATCACCATGCAGAGAAATAGATTTTATTTTTTAGATCAAATTTGCTTAGAGATGAATAAGGAAGTTAATTTTTGAGATCCTTATTCATTTCTAAGCAAATTTGATCTAAAAAATAAAATCTATTTCTCTGCATGGTGATATCATATTAACGATATTGTTATGATCATGCAGAGAAAATGTTTTTATTTTTTTAAGCGAAAACCGTGCATCGGATTGAAAAAATTCAAGAGATCAAATTTGCTTAGAAATGCTAGGGGATTTCAGGGCTAATTTTAATTTTACGAGAAATCAGTGGTGTACCATCAATGTCTGCCAAAATAGGCAGGTGAAATTCCGTACGAGCGCCACTGGTGGAAATAAAAAAAATTGTGGAACACTTAATAATGCCTCTTGATACATAGCACATGTATGCCAAATTTAATTAAAATATCTAAAGTGGTATTACAGATATTAATAAAAACTATTTATTTTTGAAAAATTATCACCCTGTATCTCAAAAGTTAAGACGTTTAGGACATACATTCATATGAAGTTTTCTTTTTAAAATAGACCCAAAAATCGCCCCCTTAAATATTGACATTCAATTAGGAAACACCCTGTATATTATGGAGTTTTTTAATACTGGTTTCTTTTCTGAATGCAACTAAATTAAAGAATATAATATTTCCCATAGAATAAAACGGAGAAAACATCGATTTTCACAAAAAAAATCAATGTTTTGATTTCTATATTTTTGTGACATAGATAATAATTTTCGATGTCTAACATCGATAGTAACATCGATGTTTGTCGTACGATGCGCATCCCTAGCCAGAGGTCGCTAAATATGTGTTACTTTCCATGCAGCTCTCCAGACAGAGGCGAAGTTAGTGACATTTATAATCATGCATGAGATAAATAATGCTCTTCGTTTATTAATTAGTAAAAGAGAGTAGTTTTCAGCCCTTTATTAGTACTATTAGTATTAACAAAATATCGTACGCGCTTAGTAGTGGTGTGCATTATAAGATTTATAAGTTAGAAAAACACAACATTTCTGGGTGTTTAGTTGAGCGCTATTAATTTACTCTTGGTTTGAACAGCTGTTTTCTGGATTGTTTTATTTGTGTCATAGTGTTGTATCTCTTTACAATTGAGAATTTTGAAAGAGTTAGTACGATTTCTTGTTTGAAAGATAACAAAAATATTATTTCTTTAAACTTGTTAGAATTATTGTTGAGAGAAGTGGCAACACAACTGGATGGATAAGGCTCTATTTAAACCTTACCTCCACCTTACTGTAATATATTTCCATAGGTAACTGGTTCAGTTGTCATCTGTGCGCAATCTCATGCAGCTGCGACTTATTGGATGTAAAAGACATCAATCTCACCAAACAATTTTGTATATTTATTTTATTCCTTGGTTGAATACAAATACAATTATTGGTTCTGACACTAGTAAATGACATATATTCTTCATATTCTGTTGTTATGAGGTGTTAGTGTTATGTATTTGTACTGATTTTCTTGGTTTCATAAATTGAAATACAGGACCATGTCTGAGAGAAAAAGAGACTTTTCCCGCACTAAACAAGACATCCAATTTGTATAACTTTCGGTCGTACTTGACCAACACTATTCTGCTGTACCAAGGGGTACAGCAGCCTTTCTTTGTGAAAAAAAAATTCCCTGGGGGACGGGAATTAAGATAAAACTAACACGGACCGTCCTCCGGAGACTATGCTCCACGACTCCGGCCAATTAACGTCGCTTTCGCGATGACGAAAATCGTCTCTAACCATTAAACATAAAGAAGAGGCCGAACTAGATAAGCAGCACAGCCAAGAGACGTCAAGGGGCTGATACCTGTTACCATAGTTACCCGCCATCTTTTTAGCACGGTATAGTAATAAAACTAAGAGATAAAAAATCTTCAAAGGGAACTAAGCCTTTGACGGTCGCCGACAACGTGCCGGTGCTTTAGAAGAACTAAATTAAAGGAAAGATTTTCTTTTGTTATTTTAGCTGAAATAGTCTTTATGTTTTGCCGATGACTGCGTATTTTTATGCAAGTTAAATTTACAAAGGAGACAAGTTTCAGCTTACTTTATTTAAAAGGGATTTTATACCTGCTTGGATATTAATATTTATTTGGAACTAAAAATAGTTATTGAAATTGAATGAACGGTTGGGTTTCCCCAACAACAACAACCTTGCTCACTGTTTTGTATATGTTTTATTACCATTAGTGCAGTGTTTTTTTTTTAGAGATCATATCTAGCTTATTATGGCGAAGCGCCATTTATGGCTAATTTGCTTCCATCTGAATTCATATCCGAGGTTGTACCGGTTTCAATATATGCAGTGAATTTCAGAACACCATGTATATCGAGGGAAAGCCCGGGTATCAACTAGAAGTTGATATTACAAGTATCATATTACAGTCGGAAATAGGTTTAACGCAATTTGTATCTGCAAATCAAATAAGCAGAGCATAAAGGAGCACGATTTATTAAATCACATGCACACAAAGCAACGTAACCACGTTTAAATAATTTGAAGTTTAATTAATACAAAACAAGGGTCGATGCGCAAGAACTTAATGGGAAATTTGGCTAAATGTAATGAGTCCCGACTATCTAAATAATTAGTTACTTAAATTGGTATGCTTGGGGGGAATTTGGGTTGTATCGGTAGTAAGCTTATGCAACTAATGCAAAAAGTTAGAGCTGGTGGCATAAATAAATACGTATCGTTTCACATTAAACTTTTTAAATATTTTTATTTGTGACAGTTTATATATTCAAATACATATTTTACTACTCAAATATTATTGCAAGGGTAGCCTATGCTAAAAAAATTAATTTAATACTTGAAGACGATATTGATCACGCTAAATGTATATTTATTACTGTTTCTTGGATATCATTTGTGGACTGTTTGTTTTCATAATTAGCGACCTTCAAAGGTCTCTGTGATTTTATATTTTATGTAGATTCATAATGTGGCAACACGCTGTCAGTCGAGATTCACCACATTCACGGATAGCCTGTGGCTGCAGTGTCCGCGAATAAGAAGACTGAATGTAAGTTTGGTTGCCTGATTACGTAGTGTAATTGTCACAAGCTAAGCTAATTGAGCAAATTTAAATCAGGCACGTAAAACTAGAAGGTGTAGTTTAAAGAGAGCCATTCGTCTTATCAATGACCCAGCCCTCACGAGAAAACTCCCTTCTCTCGCTCATCGCCGCGCTGTAGGGGATTTATCCCTTTTCTACCGCTACTTCCACGGATTTTGCTCTGAAGAACTAGCCGGTATTATTCCCCCCTTGAATGTCCCTAACAGAACAACAAGAGGCGCGTTACGTATGCATCCCTTTACTGTCCAGCTACAAAAGCCTAGAATAGACCACTTCTCTCGCTCATTCATACCTAGGGTCTCCAGATTATGGAAGATAATTATGCAGATGTTTTCCCTTCCCGTCCCAACCTCCAATCCTTCAAATCCCGTGTCAATGGACTACATTTCCCTTCTCTTCAGACACCCACGGTACGTTAGTACTTAGGCTTGAATTCTACGTGGGATGCCTTAGATAAAAAAATGCCGAACTAAAATTTTGCTGGGTTTTAGATAGGAGAGGAAGTCTCTTATTTCGGGAGGATGAACAATGGGTCTAAGTACCGTAGAGCTTTAGCTCACCCTCCCAAGGCTTCAAATCAGAGAACTGCCGAACTAGTCCGATTTACATCGCAAGCTGATGAAGGTAAGATGAGTACTCTTCATTTAATTAATATATATTATTTGAGGAATTATATACAATACCGATTTTAGATGACTTATTGCAGCTATTCATTTTTCTGCTCTTTCTTGCCACCCTTAACCAGCCGCCACTGGTATGTGCAGTTGTGTTTAATAAAATCTTGCATCTAACTCACAGTCTAAACGTTTCAATGGCATCTTTTAGGCATCTAATCAAATTAAGAAAGTGTATTTATTATTCAGTATATCAAATATACTCTCTTTTATTAAATAATTTAGGGTTTAATATTATAGATGCGAGGCATAACGATTTAACTTGGAAGTTAAGTGGATGCAACCCACTCCCAGGGCTCTTTTAATTAGCTTCGTTTTATGACTGCTCTTTATCCTTCATTTACAACCAAACTTTGTGTTATGGCCCGCAATATAACTTTATAAGTTATGATTTAAAGTGCACTGTTATAAAAACTGTTGAAATTCAACACAAAAATGATATTTTGTTTGTAACAAAGAGAGCAATGCCTACATATTATTATATAAAAATCATTTAAAATCAAAATAAGAAGTTAGTTACATTTCTTTACCGAAACAGATTGTACCTTGTTTATTTTTTTTTTAATTAAATAGAAATAAGTCCATAAAAGTCAATATGCAGTTGTAAAATCCAGTTTTATAACATTCTTTTTAGATATATTACCATTTTGTTTAAATAATAAATGATTATTCCAAAAGCAATGCCAATTTAGTCTGATATTTTAAGTTATTGCGTGTGTTTTATCTGCTGGCAGCCCATGAAGACCGAAGCCATGTACCGTAGGTGTACTGGCGAAGGCCTACTCACACGTTCACAGTTGGAAACCGCAGGGATTTCACCAGCCCCTTTTAAGTGGATGTGTGGAGTGGTACCATCTTCCTTGTTTTAAAGCAATGAGGGACATTACCAAACGGTCCAAGCAGGAACCGTGCCGGGCGTCATTTAACCTCAGTGATCGGGTGGAGAATGATCAAACCAGTAAAGCTCGACTTCGCGTAACTTACGAGTTGTAAGAAAATATTTATCTTGAAAGAAATTAATTATTAAGAGTAAAATTTAATATAGCAACAGACTTGCAGCTAAAGTGCGGTCTTATTGCTCATTCCGTTTAAAAATTGCTCAACGTTTTACTTGGTTCTTCGTTATTAAACTGGTAAATAAATGTGGTTGACTCCATCTAATGCTTTACTAACTGTAAATTAATAGTTCACCAAACAACTTTAGTCAAGATTTTTAGTAATCGTGATATTATATCCGACAAATGAACATTTTATAAGATTGCCTTATATTCCTTAAATAAGGGATAATCTTAATAACTATCTCAAATGTGGATAACAAATGTAGATTGATTTTAGAGACATAAGCTCAATCGTAAATCTGTTCACAGATTTTTTTTTCGCTATAAATAGAGAAAATTACTGAATTTAAGTTATTGTTTAATGGGTGCTTAATTTTCTATGTCACTTATTACAATTTATAAAAATGTTATTTAGTAGCATTGGTAAATTCTGTTCATTATTTTCTCATTATGCAAGAAAAATTCAAATTGCATTTTTTATTGCTTTTAGCGGCAACTTACCGTTTATTACTTATTTACAGTTGAAGTTTGTGATATTGTCAGTAATAAAACTTTACGAGTTCTACTTTGAAGTATGCTGTTTAATTGTCTTTTTAAGAATTACTTAGTTTTATTCCTTTTGATTTAAATTAATATTAGGAAAAGTGTAGAAATGACATTTATAACTGAAAAATCCTGGAATTGATTCAGTTATTAGTGTAGAAAAAGTTTTCTTTTCAGACCTGGTAAGTACAGTGCGACTTTTTTGTAGTTTTTGCTCTTTTTTCATGATCACACTATGTAAGACTTTTAAAGTGAGTATGCTAAATAAGTTAGTTTCGAAACTATACGGTATCCATTTGGTTTTGAGAATGATGACAGAAAAAACAATTGAACAAGAATTAACCCAATTGGTCAGTTCCATGGACCGTTTACACCAGAACATATTTTAGTGATCACAATATTGATCTTTTCTTTCCTGATAATCACGGAGGAATCAGATTTCTTTCTGTCCGTGTTGGCGAAAGTGCATTAGACAAAGACAAATAAAAAAAGGATTTGTTCAAATTTTTATCGTACATTCTTTGCTTGTGGAAGTATTGCTGGTTATATACTTCGAAAGATTACTCATCGCAAAATTCTCTTTTTCCTGATAAAATCCCAGAGGAATCCGGTTTCTTTCTATCCTTGTTAGCAAAAGGGGCATTAGTAAAAGACAAATAAAAACGATGTTGTTGCCAATGAAAAAGAATAATGAAACAACTTTTCACCACAGGCGGCTTTGTTTGTGCCCAAGTATTTCTGGTTGCCTATACTTAGTGAAAGTTTAATCGGAGTTGTCATAAAAAATAAATTTCTAACCTGACAAAATACTTTTACGTAAGTTTTATGATTTTATAGCAAAAGACCTTTGTTTTTACTAAACACAAACAGCATTTGCAAAAATCTCGTTTTTATTAAACAAAAACAGTGTCAGCATAGCCACATTAACCTTATTATTTTATAGCATTTAAAATTATTTTCTACCCAAATAACAATACTATCTCTAACCAACAATTTGCACTAAAAGGATGGGAGGAAAAGCATTTAAATAAATAAAGGAAAAATTTCAAAAATGAGTAAATATTTTTATTAGGATAAACAATTTATAATAAGGTTAAAAAATATTCCCTATTCTCCGATATATAATGAAAATGGATCTATAATATAGCCTACCTGCGAACAGTGATGTTTGTGTAAGTTAAAGACGCGATAAAAATTGTTTAATCGAATATACCAAGTAGTTTCACAATTTTTAACTGTACCTAAATGTTGAGTCTTAGTTCCAGAAGGATAGATACACTTTATAATGGCACTGTGACTTCTGCTTTAAACTGAAACCAAACGCTTCTAGGGCGTAATTTTCACTACTTTCTCAATAACTAAAGAAATCTTCTGTAATGCCCACTATTCTCAACTTTATATCGGGTCGGTGTTCCTGTTACTCATTTCTATAACGCCCGGTCCAAGTAATGTAAAGGAGAACAAAAATATGTACCTTGCCTAATATTTCAATAGTTGTTAGTCAGTCCCAGATTCATTGAACACAGGACTTTAAGCTGCTAATACTTTATATAAACTTTTTAAGTATATTTTTACACTGCTAAAACAACTTATGTCATGGGACAGGCTTCAAATAATATGTCATATTAATCTTTCACATAACCTAACTTTCTACCAGCTGTAAAAATTTTACGAGTATGAGAGAGAAAGAAGACGAGAGAAAAAAATGAGAGAGAAAGAACATGAGAGAGAGACATAATTGATCTCTTCCTTGTAAAATGGGTTTCTGTCATCATTCTCAAAAGTAAATGGATACGGTATAGTGCTTTGCAATGCATGCATAAATTGTCACGGAAACGCTGAGACAATATAACCTACGATAAAAAAGGTGATGTTTCGATCTAGAAACCGATGCTCGAAATGTCAATTTTCTATAACAGGAGTAGGACTTTTTTACTGATTATTGCATCAGGCTTAACGTAAACTGTTCTTGAGGGATTTTAGTATTTTTATTTCTTTCTTGGATACTACTTAATTCTTCATAATTAATTCTGATAACAATTAATGTGGTGATCTAGAGCGAAGCGCAATAATTCTGTCTTGCTTCCGCTCGTGTTCTTGTTTTATGTGCTTTCGATATAACAGTTAGCAGTTTTACTTTAGTGACATATGCTCCTGTATTACAGCAGTTCCTAAAGATGGCATTCATGCATAGTCTGTACCGTTGTCATCCTAGAAAGAGTACTGACTATGCGAAATTGCTATTGAGGGAGCTGCCTGATGGTTACGTCAGTGTGATGATCCCAGCAAGGGTGAAAGCTTACTGTCTACCCGGCCCAGGGTTCTACATTAGTTCTTGGATGCCCGTATTTTAATGCAAGAGCAGAACACACTGTCATTTTTGTCCGTTATGCCACAAATATTTTCATTTTATTATAAAATATTTTGTTTTTAAATATGCGCCAACTTTGTAATACTTATATTTCGATAATCCCATACTTAAAATAATATCACATTTATTGCAAACTTTCTTGAACACACTCTAAACGGGATTCGCCACTAGGATTTCGATAATATTGACTGAGACCGGATTTACAACCACAAATTTAAATAGTTCCAAATAAATTTTTGGGGCTTTAATGCACACTATTTTTTATATAGTTACCATTCACTGGTTTAAAAATGTTGATAAAAAACAGAATAGAGTGTAATTGTCAATTCCAATGTGTAGGAAAGGCAAATCAGTGCAGGTTTGCTCAGGTTTGTTTAGGTTTGCTCAGGATCTTCTCTGTCTTTTCCTATTGTTGTCTATAATCATTATTGTAACAAAAAATAGTTTTGGAAAGACTATCTGATCGAATAAGTAAATTTTAAAAAAATTGTATATTCGATATACCTAGTTTACTTTAGAAAATTAATTTTTCGAAAAATTATTTGTAAAACTTTTAAACGTTTTTTTTTTTTTAATTCTTAGCGGATTTATCCGACTGGTAGATTCGCCATCAGAAACTAAAAAAACAACTTGACACTTTTTGGAATTATACAGGTCACGCCCGAATAAATAATGAATAAATCAGTCTGATTTTAAACAAATAAAAGTTAGTTCATTCGAAACACTCCATTATAGGGGAGAAACCGCAAAATTTCCTGATTTGGGGTGGAAGTGCCGAAAAGTGTTTCTGGCTCAGGAGAGCGCTAGCGCTACCGAAACGGAAAATGTTTTTTATGTTAAAGAACTTTATTTTAATGCAAATTTATTCTGTAAGGGAAACATTGTGGCGGAAATTTATTTTTGTATGCTTATTAGCTTTTGTTTAAAAAAGTTTGTTATCATAATTTTAATTCGGTTTTTTTCGTGACGCGTTTTACGCTTATCGGAAATGTGATGAAGCCAAGAGAGTAAAGATTTACCTAACAGATTTTCGGGGGAACAAAAAATACAATGTCTGGCATAACACATCAAATACACTACGTCCACATTTTAGGAAATAGAGACATAGTTCGTATATTAATTATGTATTAACCACGACAAGTTTTTTTCGTTACTGCTTGTGGAATTGACGATATCGCAGTCAGCACTGTGATACTCAACATTGTGAGTACCTAGTGTCAGCAGTTGGTTTCCTCTTTCAAGCCAGAAAATACTTTTCCCCTTCCAGATTACACAGTCTCTATGTTTCTCAAATAGGACCTAAGAGAGTTAGCGGCACCACCTTCGTCACTTAACATCCTTGCCAATATCCTTCAATGACCTAGTCCTTACAAGAAAACTCCCTTCTCTGGCTCATCGTCGTGATGTTGGAAATTTATCCCTTTTCTATTGATACTTCTACGGATTTTGCCCCGAAGAACTAGCCGCTATAACTCCGTTCATTTCAAACCTAACGGAACAACAAGAGGCGCGAGACTGTCCAGCTACAAAAGCCTAGAACATCCCACTTCTCCCACTTAGTCATACCTAGGGTCTCCGGGTTATAAAACAAATTGCCTGCAGATGTTTTTCCTTCCCCTCCCAACCTCCAATCCTTTAAATCCCATGTCAATAGATTACATGGTCAAATTTTAAACCCTAATAATTCTTTGTAGAGCTCCAAAAACTTCGTACCCAACCATGAACGTCGAGCGGAGAGGAGTGCCGGCAACAAACGGGACCGGGAGTCTACTGTAGAAAGTATTTTAATGCTACAGGCATTTGCACACGCACAGGCTCAAAACTAGATTACACGTGTTTGGCCTTAGGGTATGTTGTGGAATCTCTACATTGAGTCAGTAAAATATTTTTCTATTACTTTAGACGAAGGCTTTTCGTATTTCGCATTTTGAAATTACACAATGTCGATAAACAAATATTAATTTGTATTTTATTTTCAAATCGGGTGCTAATTTTCAAAGAGTGTAGAGACGCCCCTGGACTTACCTATATGTTTGAAACTTTTGAGTTCAAATATGGGCAGTCATTTGTATTGGTTGTAGGTCTTCATTGGTTTTTATTAATGGAACCATGACGAGCACGCGTTACATACAGTAAGTATTAGACCCAGTAGCTATACCCTACATCCAACGTATTGGAATCATCCTTTTCCAGCAGGATAATGCACGGTCACATATAGCTCATGTAATTATAACTTATCCAGCTGGTCTGATATTTCCTCAATGATAGAAGTACAGGACATGGTAGCAAGAAGACTCAGCAAATTGCCTAGCTCATCGCATACTTTAACAGAGTTAAGGAATGAAATTGGGATATACTGGCTCAAGAGCACATAAATTAATCACAAACGTGCCCGGACCCATTGTTGAGTGTATAAATTCTCAAGGTGGTTATACCCATTATAAGGATTTCAAGGACTATCGAAGTTTCGCTTAGGTCCAAAGTGTCATCAATTATTGTAAATAGTATTTTTACCATCCTATATAAATTTGCTAAATTTTATTAAGCTAGGTTCATTATTTATGGGTGTTGCAACATTTGTGATAAGAAGTATATTTATATATGTTACTCAACTAGGAAAACAAATTTAATCTCGAAAAACAACAACAATTTTATATGACAATAAACTTTTAAAAAAGTAGGTGTGTAAGCACATGAAATTGAATTTCGTCACAATGTCTTCCCTTCAGTATAAATTTGCATTAAAACAAAGTTTTTTAACATTCTTAACAGAAATCCCATTTTTCCTTTCAATACAGCGAACATTCTTTTGTAACCAAATATTATTCAGAGAGTTTGATTTAAAATGGAATGTTTTTGAATGAACTTATATTCTTATTTGTTCCAAATTAGAATAATTTATTCAGAGTATGAATAAGTTATTAAATTTTTAAAACATCCCAAGTAAAATTTTTGCGAAGGTTGCGGAAATTAATTGCACTCGGTGAATGTGAGCAATGGCCCTTAAAATTAGAATTTCCCAAATAATTTTTGCCACTCCTTGCATAGTAAATATATCGTTATGACATTGTGTTGACAGGGGTAAGTAAAATTTACTTCCCCAGGAAAAAACACGTTAATTTTACCCTTATCTCCTTGTAAAAATTGTATGTTAATTCGTACAGTTTTCGTAACTTCTCTTATAAGAGGGACAAACAACAAACACTTACCACTTTTTCAGTATCTGTTTAAACTTTTAAAACAGGTTAAAAAAAACTCTAGGTACTGGCACAACTTTATATGTCACTCTGAAGGTGTTCACACGTAAAAGTGTGAGACCTCAGCTAAAATCACATGCCTGTAACGACTTTATAATCATTTTAAGCTGACGTGAAAAATAACAAAAACATCTTAAGTAAAATATGTATTTAAAATTCCAAAAGTTGAGTCGAGATGTTTATTCAAATTTTAATTCCGGAGCAGAAAAATAATGTTAATATGGTCCTTGGAGTGTTGGTTCTTTGACTAGTATTGACCTTTTCTGCCAAGCCGGGATTTCAATGGAGTACCAACTCGTCGTCGACTATTCAGTACAATCTACAGGGTGAATTTTTTAACGGAAATAAATTCTGCAGCAAGGAACCCTTCCATTTCTTGAAAAAATCCAAAAACTTGGGTACTTTTTTTGATTCAACCGTTTTTTTGCATTTCCGTAAATTTTACCCTTCATCCAGGGATGGAAACTAACCCAACTTTTTTTAAAAGTGCAAATGCATGTATTGTGCCATGTATGCCACTATTTACTTTTGAATCTTTGTTACCTGATAAGCGAGAAAAAATAAAAACGAGGTTTTTGAAATAATTTCGTACTATATTACAATAATATTGATCGTATAAGGTAGAGCAGCAGTATTAAGACTAGCTAACACCAGGATCTTTTTTTGTATAGGTATATAAGTACGTATGTATATAAATTTGTTTGGATATGGGGGCGAAAAATTTGGATTCTAGGTCCAGCCCTGATTCGCATTCGTAACGACATTCGCCAAGACTGGTTTCGTTACTTTATGCTTTATTAATAGCCATCATTACAAATTCTTTGCATAATATACTATTTATTTCGAATATAGGTTAATAAATAATATCATCACATATAGGGTATAACGAATTTGAAAAATAGCACTTTGACATTTTTCAGGCAATACATTCTATGGCGATAAGAACTGGAATGTATATTTTAAGAAGAAACCAAGTTGTAGTGAGAAATGTTATACTTTTAAAATCCATGTCTATGAATGACACAAACAGTTTTAGTAAATAAGAAGTACTGTTGGGAACAAGGGGCATCAATGACGACGAAGTGTCTGAAGATAACATCCTATAACAGGCAAAAATATAATCGTAACATATAAGAGCACCACTACAACTTTTGCTGGCCACTAGATATAATATGAAATATTATTATATTTTATTATTATTATATATTATTATTATTTCCAGCGCTAGATGGGTCTAATTTGACAACCAAAAGTTTTAAGTGACGAGCGTAAGAATAAGGCAACTAAGTTTTATACTAATATGAATTTATTGTGTGTCTTTGTGCAAATTTATATAGAAAAAGGCAATCTTAGTATATAAGTACTTTTCACAATAGTAGGATTAATTCATTCTAGCAACACGTTCCAACATGAAAATCATTTGGAAACCAAACAAATCGCTAAAATAATAGAATAATTAATAAGTTATTAATGACGACTTATTGCCAATGACAGGACAAAATCCTGTCAAAACCTAACCGATCAACTAGACGATCTTAATTTGAACCAGTACAAAATCACCTTTTTAGTGAATCTGAACGGTAATTTTTACATATTATCTGTAATAATTAATAAATCATAACATTTATGGCCAGTCGTACCATAGTGTATTAAGCCGAATTAGACTTGAGCTGTTCTTAGACTATTAACTCTGCACCACCCAAGGCACAAACTGTCATTGATTAAGCGATACTCAAGTCTAAGCTAGCTTAATAGACCACGGTGCGAACTATTTTACTTTTTTATTTTTTCTACATATTTATATCTCAGTCTTATTAAGAAGATCTTGGTATATTGTTTTAGTTTCACCAGAGTTTTCCAATATAAAATAAATAGATCCAATATCTGCAATTACATTTCGCTAGTAAGAAACGTAACTAGAGTAGTGCAGTAGGAATTATTTGCGGGCTAAGTACTCAATTATGTAGTGAAATAATACAAAAGGAATTAAGGCTGGACTTCATAAGTATAATTTAAACCCCAATTATCAGTTTAATTGCAAGAATTATGAATCAGAGGCTAGTTTTCTGGAGTTTGAACTTTAGATTATTGTTTACCACAACTCGTGAAAGTAGCCCTAACTGAATAGCAAAATTATATTTCCTTGAAAGATTAAGAAGTTGGAAATATGGAGCTATATAACTTTGTATTATGTGCATGGAAAGGAGTTACCTTTATATTTTAGATGTTATATGGAAATGGCTGTTGGTGTAATTGGTTTTTAAACTCATAGAGTTGAGAGTAATTTTTTTAGTCGTTATAAGAAATTTCTGTTTGCAATTAATTAATCCCCGTAATATTAAAACATATTGAAACTATTTATATTCTTAATAAGAAGAATGATGCAGCATTTTCCAAATTGTATTTCAAATAAATTTATATAATCAAAAACACGCATCAAAAAATTTTATTCATTAAATAATTTTCAGCCTCGTAATGAAAGTAATTAATTACTCAGTAGGTTCAAAATTGCTTATTGGGTTGTAACAAAAATAATTTTAGTCAGTAAGTGTTTAATAATTAAAAGTTGTGTTATAACGATAACAGTTCGTGTTAAAATAAATATGGAATATCAAAAATTGATAAGCCCCGTTAAAATTTTAAATGAAATGCATTTTTGTTAATTGGATGAAAGCCGTGAACCGTATTTATTTAATCTGATATGATTTTAATCAAATAATGTGAAATTTTCAGATTGTAAGACTCTAAAGTAATTGAATTTAAATAAGTAATTATTTAAACAAAAAGTTTCGCATTGGGTAGATAGTTTAGACTTAATTTTTGAAAGACTTGATAGTCATAATTAATAGTTGGTAAATAGTTGGGAGGAACGCACCAAATTCTAGGAATAGATTCTACACGTCAATATAAGTAAAAAAAAGTTGTAATTATTTTTATTTGTTTTAAAACTATAACGTCTTGAAAAAATAGTTTATATAAATTTGCGTAAACAAAATTTTTTGAATAAATGTTCAAAGATACCTCCGCTGCCCTCTAGACACTTTCTGGCTCATCTACGACCAGAACCTGATGTTGCTCCCCTGAGTTCTTTTTTTTATTTTCTACAGGGTGTTCAGAAAATACATCAGAATACTTTGACAGGTGATTCTACTTGGTAGAATAAATTTAGTAAGTCATGTAATAAAAAATTTTCGAATTACAGCGTGTCAGTTCATTTTTTTTTATTTTTAACATGCTTCAATTAGTTCTTAACTACTCATATTTTTGGCAAAGAGATTCAGCTTGGTAATTTATATCATTCTGTTGCATTTCAGATTTTTTTAAAGTTGAAAAATCAAAAAATATAAAAATACAATAATTTTTAATAATTTGCCATTTAAAGTGTAAAAAACCCAAAAAAAACTATCCTAAAAACATATTTCCGTGCCAAAAATACTGATGTTATTCACCGCAAAAAATATTTTGACAAATTTGAAGAAATCCAACAGAGCCAAAACTATAACCTTTCCGCTATCAGCGGCCCGAAGAACATCATCGGTGACATTAGCAAGTACCGCAGAATACCCAGGATGCTCCCGACACCCCGACTGAGTCTCTGATAGAATATTATTAGTTTCAGCGTGTTCTGTCAATTGCTTATTTATTACCTCTCCAGAACTTTCGACAGGCACGGCAAGACGCTGATGGGTCGCAGATCCTTAAACTCCCGCGGTACAGGAATCTTAGGAAGTGGTGTCACCAAAGCGTGCTTCCAAATCTGAGAAAATACTGTGGTCCATATACAAAACTTTATAATGTGTGAAATATATGGTAATACAAACGGACAGTCCAACTTTAAAACATAATTGCTAATCAGATCAGCTCCCATAGCCCTAGGTGTAATACCAATTAGGATCCTAGACACATCCACCTCAGACACCTTCTTAAAACTCAATATAGAAGGAACTTTTTCATGAATACTGTTTTTGTACGTATCAATATGAACATTTTTTGCAATTTGAGGTGGATTAACCGTAAAAAACAAATTGAGTTCCTCCGGCCTCTACATATTATCAGGAATGTCTGTTTTTTTTCATTTTCATTTAGAAACCGAAATCTTTTTAAGGCCAAGCGTTTATAGGGTTATTTAATTTAAATTCAAAGAAGGCTTTTTTCTTTTCTGATCGTCAGCGTTACTAAGTTGCGGATACTTTTATAATAATTATGAAGTTGCGGATACTTTTAGAATAATTATTATGAAGAAGTTTATGCCCCGTGGGGGACAAATTTAGAAACCCAGAGAACCTCTGGTCCTAGGCGTTATACGTATTATTACGTAGCTTGTAACTAAGCAATAAATGCACAATAATAAACCAGTAAAACATAATTTAAATTTAGAGAGCAACTGCATAAAGGGTTTTCTAAATAATTAATTTGTTTAAGTACATATGTATGTAGATGACAGTTCAGAAGACTCTACCCAAAAAAAGGATAATAACATTCCTGGTCATCTGGATATGGTAATAATAATAAATTAATAGGAAACCAGTACCGCTGGTTCATTAAAACAGAAGCATGCAAATATTGTTGACATTTATTAAACTTTTACATATTTTTGATATCAAAGCAAATAGCGCTATTTTTATACCCATGATATTTGTTTTTTTATGTTTATTAATATCCAAAAATAAAGAAAGAACGTAAAATGTAAAAATATTTAACATACATTTTGGGGGCTGAGTAATATGAAAACGTGGGGTATTTTATCATAAGTAAATATTGACTGCATTTATATTAAACTTATTTAGGGCTTTGTAATGTATATTATTTTAGATAAACTTTTTTGGCAAGAAATTTCAATATGTAGAGTACTGATTTATTTGGTAAAATAATTACATTTGGTAAAATAATTACATTCCAAAATTTAAAAATCGAATTGCAGTGACAAATCAAAAATAATGATAGTGAAGCCTATATACATAGTAGCCGTTTCATATATACTTCTCAAGTAAGTCACGTGATGCGTCTGGGAGTACACAGCCCACAGTTGGCGTTGATATCAATACTGTTCCCAACCCCGTGATAATGCCGATGCTCCTTCTCATATATAGAATTCTTATGCTTACCAAAGAATCTTAAGAAAGAACTAGCCTTAGACCAGCAACCGGAGTACGAAATTCGATTCGAAGCATTCCGAAATGTTTTTTTTTCTAATTTATAACGCAAAACACTAAGCATGTACGATATTTTGTTAATACTAATAGAATTAATAAAGGGCTGAAAACTATTTTCTTTCACTAATTAGTAAAAAGAAGGCAAAAATTCACACGGCATGATTTATCTCGTCAACACTCGTTCATCATTGTTACTAAATTCAAACTATACTTTGTCTGGAGAGGCAGCTCCTTGGAAAGCAGCACCTGTGTGGACCTCTGGCTACCAAACAGGTGGAGGCACGGTAGTGGAGGCAAATTTAAAATTTCAACAAATTTTCATTTTAATTATTATTTCCCATTTTGTCTAGAAACAAGATATGGTACGTTTTCCTCAATAAACAAAATAAAAACACGTGTATCATATCTAGTTAAATCGATACTTAGTAACAACAACGCTTTGTAGTTACTTAATTGTAATATTATTAAATAGAACGCTAAATTACTTCACTACTTTCAAAAACGCCGCCATAAAACCTGAATAATTAGAACAAGTCTCACTATAATTGATAGTCGCTAGTCTTCGTCAAAGTTCGAAAACAAGCTTCAGGTGTCGGTTTTGGGCATCCTTGCACACATTTTGCATTTAACAGAATAATGTTTTTTATTCATGCTGTGATAAAATAATATTGGTTATAATTTTATAATACTGTGTGCTCAATTAGTGTGATCTTAAATTATATGACTTTGGTGCGACCATCTTACTGGATATGTTAGTAAATTAGGGGCTCGGCAGCCACCGAGATGGATGGTTGCGTTTTGATTTTTAACCATTTTTTAAAGGCAGGTAGTTTAAGGTAGTAGGAATGATGCCTATTAACGTAATAAGCAAACGATAATTTTTTGTGTTAACGGTATAACACAGCCTGTTGCGTTCTGCTGTGTATGGTTTATATTTTACCATATTAAGGAAAGAAATTGCTATTAAATTAAAAGACACAATTTTAGCAAAATACGTTTTTGGAATTAAAAATACTTTGGATCATTTTCAGTTTCCACTAATACTGCTAAAAAAATGAGATGTCAAGGTAATATTTAAGTTTGGCTACGCCGCGGCTGGATCGTGTAAGTTGCAACCCATGACGTCATGCCTTGTAGAAGCATTGGATATGGGGGTGATTTGGGATATTTTTTAAAATAAAAAAAATGTGCGATTTGAGGAAAACAAAATTGCGTATGTCTGTAGACTACTCCAGGAGTTACCCATTCCAATATATGCAGTGAATTTCATAACACCCGTCATGTACTTTTAACAGTAAATTAAATAGAGTTTTATTTTAAAATTCCTTCCTAGTTTTGATGTAATTTTTTCCCTTAAGAAGTCAAAACTTAATAAAATGCTAATTATAAGTTCCGTTACTCTCACAGAATGAATCAAAAATTAAATCAAAGCTGCACTAAGGGCATGCAATTAAAATTCAAAAGTAAAGTTAAAAAGTAATTTTTGCAAGATATTGAATATCAATGAGCCCTTCTAGAAGAAAAGATTTTAAAATAGAGCAGTAATAAAAGCTTTTTGTAATATATTTAAATTTATGCTAAAATTCAAACTCTATTGACCTCAGAAGTTTACTGGAGGGTGGAAAATAATGCAAGGGCAAATCATAAGACAAAACTTTGAAAAGTTATAATTTATGTTGAATTGGGTTGTAAAAATCACGGTATCTCATTATACACAAAAGGTCTAATACCCGACTTATAAATCTGGAACAAAATTGTAGTATTAGGGTTAAACTTAAGGCTTCGGTGTCGGATTTATGTTGATTAAATAATGTTGAAATACAGTGCATTTGTCTAAATAAGCCGATTCGCTTGCCTCGTTGCAGTGTTGTATAAAGTACACAACATTTATTACGGAGAGTGTCGTCATAGACATGTACTATACTTAATATCAGGTAAGATTTTAATGTCGGCCGTCGACATATGTCATTTTTAGTAACATTCTGCTTATACAACTTGAACTTTGGTCAGGGTCGGACTTCACATTTTTTATGAAAATGTATAACTGTTTAAATATTGGGACAGATTCTTGCTGAAATTAATTTATTGACAACATGTGTGTATAAATATTAAAAAACAATAATTGTACTAGAACTATAATTAAGTTTAAATGAACATGTGGTGATATTTGCCACCAATCTCGCGCCGCTCTTGGTAAGATAAGCTTTTGTCGTAGTACGAGTACCTATGTCGTATCTCTACAATCACATCTTCCTTGACGCGCCATTTACACAGGAAAGTATTACTGACACTGGTGCAGACGTGCCAGTCAGCTGTCCTTCAACAATGGCTGGCGTGACAGTTGTCTCATCGGCTGACGTGACAATTTTCACGACAGTATTTAAGACAGTTTGTTGAGCTATTTATGAAAATAAAAATGGCGGAGATCAAATTTCGTGGGCAACTATACGCTTTTCCACTAAACTATTCCGTTAGATTCGTTGATTTTATTAAAAAATTCCAATATTGTGATTGTTTATGGAACATAAAAAGTAATCTTTACAAAAGACTGGATATGAAGTAAAAGTGCTATAAAGAGCTGAATAGAAAATTCAAAATGACTTCAATGGAGTCAACTGAACGTCATACTTTAGCCATTTTGCTAGAAAAGGCTTAAACCACCATCTTATACATTTATTTTTTTGTTCTTCAAGTTCCAAAGCATGTATGGCTAATATAGCAGCGACAGCTTTTATTTGTTTCTCAGTTAACGCCATTTAAAAAATCTCTAGGCGGTCCGTTGTAGTGAACACAATACAACATACCGTCATGATAGTGTCATTGTCATGTCTCTGTCAGTGCCTGTAATACTTTTCTGTGTATACTATCAGTAACAGTTATCCCAGGCCATTTGCGCTTTCGTCTAACATTTAAAGAATTCTCAGCGGGGCCATTTCGGTAATTCACAACAGATGGCACCGAAATTTGTAAGGCTTTGGCTGTCTCCTAAAATAATATCATTTTTAAATAAAGAAATACAATTATGTATTTAATATACTATAAGATTTGAACATTTAATATTTCTCTCGATATATAGTCAGTTATTTTTTCATGTGTCAAATTAAGTTCAGTTCCTCTATTTGTGTCATTAAATAGGCAGAAGCAAATTAAGTTAGTTAATATTATTAGGTCGATACACTGGTTTATCTCTTTGGATAAATTTCACTTGATATAGTAATAAATACCTAATAATAATTAGATATTAATTACTTGAATATGGCTTAATTCCTGATGTTCGTGGGCAAAGTACTTATAAATGTTGCGGATAAATTCTCGAACCAGCTTATTTCCATGCAGAAAGCCTCTAGATATCTAATTTTTTTAAACACCGTTAAGTTATTATATAGATCACCCCCAGGCTTTAACAACTTCATCCCCATTCCCTAGAAAAATGATATTTACACCCTTAACTTGTATGTGGTTTTTGATTGGTGTCGAAAAAATAAACTTCCACTTAATCCTTCAAAATGTAATGTTGTGTCTTTTACTCGTAAACTAAATCCAATAATTTATAATTATGATGTGGATGACGTTGTACTTTCGAGACCTAAAACTATAAAAGATCTTGGTGTAGTTTTTGACCCTAAATTGTCGTTTATAGATCATATTGAATCCGTGGTTAACAGTGCGTCTAAGGGGTTGGGTTTTATCGTGCGGAACTCTAGGGATTTTCGACAGGCCTCTACTCTTCGTGCTCTGTATATGGCCTTTGTGAGATCAAGACTTGAGTACGCATCTGTTGCGTGGAGTCCGATCTACCAGGTCCACATTTCTAGCTTGGAAAAAATTCAGCGTAAATTTATGAAAGCATCTGTTTTTATATTGGATGGCTTCTGGCCGGCGATCGGATACCCGCACGATGTGCTGCTCAGTAGATTTAATTTGTCTGAATTAGCTATTAGGCGATCACTTTATTCTGTCGTGTTCTTGTCTAGGATACTAAATAATAAAATTAAATGTATAGGCCTCACAGATTATGTAAAAATCAGGGTGCCTAGATTGGAGGCTAGGAGAGCTAATCTTTTTCTAATGCCAGCGCCGCGGACCAATATCCTTATTTCGTCACCGTTTTATCAAATGTTTAAGAATTATAATGCTATAGAAAACAGTGTAGATATATTTTGTTGTAACGTTGCTCAAATTAAAAGGATATTTGTCTAACTTTTCTTCATATTATAAGTATATATTACCGTTGTTATGATTATGTTTTTTTTTTAAGTTATGTTAATTTTATGTCTTCTCTTTCCTTATCCTATAATTGGTAAACCTGTTGGATATTGTAACTAAATAAATAAAATAAATAAAATAAATTTAAAGCTCTTCTTATATCCAGTTTTAAACATTTTAAATTTGAAATTCAAATGTAAAATTTTTTGAAAGATTTTTTAAAGGAAATACTAATCTGTTTTTAAGGCGCATACATTTATCACAAATGATTTTTTCTTGAGAAATCAATGATACAATTAATGTTCTATATTTCTGCCAGTCACTGTATCACATACACATATTATGATAGTAACTAATGTGAAAGAAAGTTATCATGTCAAAATCGAATATTCAATAAAAACAAATTTAAAGTTACCAAATCATTACTACCTCGCCTGAATGTACTAGGAATGCAGTAATCGTGATCCATAATAAATTAATAATGTATAAACATGTTCATAAAATGTAAAAGTACCACTCCATAAATAATTATTTGTTCTGGAATTATGTAATTTGAGGCGTATATAACCAAGCTGAATTTGCTGAATATAGTCACAAATCACAATATGAGTCATTTTTGAGCGCGCCGTCGGAGGTGCTTTACATGGGCGAGATTGTCTACGATTATATTATTTTTGTGATTAACAGAGCCTCTAAAAAATATTGTAATTTAAAAAGGAAATTTTAAAAACTATACGCTTTTCCACTAAACTATTCCGTTAGATTCGTAATTCACGCCGCACAACATATAAGTCATAACATTAATTAATTTTCGGGTAATGTTTGTCTAAATAATTGTAAAACAAATAAAATATGTTTATACCTACATACTTTTCAATAAAAAGAAACACTTTACAGATACAACAATATACTAACAAAATGTCTAATAATGGTAAATTGCTTTCTGAAAATACGGAAAACACACAGCAATATTCCTAAAAACAAAATTTTATTTCACACGTCATAAATCAAAATCGGATGGGACGGCTCTATAAATAGCGAAGGAACGCGGAATAGACAAGACGGGTTGAAGACTGCCGGAAAGAGATATGCTAGTGCAAGGACGTAAGAAAAGAATGCCCATCTACATGGCATTCGAAGGGAGGTGCTGCACATATTTCACCTGTGGACGCTTTTCCGGCTGCAAGGATTAGATGCGGAATATGTATCTTCGTCGCGTACATGTAAATGTATGGCCATTTATATATCCATCTCACATCAATACAGCGATTGTCTCCGCGAGGTTTTTCTTGAATTAGAAAGTTTTTAAATTATAAATTGGCAAATACGTTTGTCATGTGTCAACAGCCGCCATTAAAATCTTCACAAGGATGATAGTGACTATTCATTCTTCGCATATCTACGGTTTCTATTCGATAGTCAATCTTTACACGTGGCTGTCGGAAAACAGAAATCACCCCTGCAAAACGAATCTAGTACGCGGCTTTGACGTTACGCTTTCTGGACACGGGGCCTAACTTTACAAACATTTATTAGGGCTTTTTCAAACGGTGTGACTAGCCTCCCGGTTTCGGTAGTCAACCGGGATTTTTCGAAATCCCGGCTAATAAGAAAATAATAGACTTCATCCGTAGCCGGGATTTGTACAGATACCATACACGGCGCATCTAAGTATTATATATCTGTTTGTATTGGGTACCGGTATTCACGATTATTCACAGATATTGCCGACATGGTTGTTTTTTGCTTACGGTGCCGGTAGCGAACTGACAGCAATTGGCTTACCAAATGAGGATCTTTGTTCCATTTTTAAATTACCATTTGAAGATCAACAAAGAATGATGGTAGGATGATTTGTTGAGGATGAAGTTATCGCAGCGGCTCTTAGTGGAATAATAATTGACAAAACATGGATTGAAACGAGGCTAGAAAAAGTCCCTCATTTTGTATTATACGAACATATCGAACTAAACATTGTGCGGTAAGAATAATCAGCTAATAAAGTTAATTATCATAAACAATTTGTTTCAGAAACTTCTCAAATGACGCTTGAAAAGTTATTTGTAACGCAATATCAATCAAGGAACGAGAAAATCTGTGGGTATGCGCAACATGTCAATTAGAACTGAAGAAAATTGAGGCTAATACCATAGTATATTTTGTGTCTTCTTTAGAGACACATTAAATAAACGACTTTAAAGAGAAAGCCAAGTATAATAAATGGATGTGCATGAAATGCAAAACACAAAGAAACTTTTTTTTTTAATTTGTTTAAATTTAAACTTATTATAAGTATTTTTTATGTTTTCTTTTTTAATTTTTTATCTGAAAGTATAATATGTTTCTTTCTATATTATTGTCATCGTGTTTTTGCGTATTATCAATCCCAAATGAAATATTTTAATCACCTAACAAAGAATAAAAACGGTTCCCAATGTATGAATATAAAAGTGCTGCCAGGGATTTAATAAATCCCACCTGCGAGTAGTCATTTGCTTTATTCCTAATTTAGCCGGAATTTCGAAAAATCCCGGTTGTCGGTGACGTCATTTGCTTCATTTTATATTTAAGCCGGGATTATGAATACCGGAATCGGGAGGCTAGTCACACCGTTTTTCAAATGATGTCCTAACACTAACATTAAGATGATTTAAGCTCGGGTTGTCGCTTTATTGAGGGCGGTGGTTTAGGAGTCCAAGCGAAACTGTGGCTCTCGATTCCGAACGATTTTAGTTCGAGTCAGCAGGTTTGTAGGTTGATAGCTTTCGTTAACGAAAACTTTTCTCTTTATATTAAAAATTCGAATTATAAAACCTAATAATACCATGCCTTGTGAAAAATCTAGTTAAAAAGTTAGGGTAAAATAAAAAACTTATTCTGCTCAAGTTTCTATAGAATACCAATGAGCTTCTTTAATATCTGTTATAGAAGGTGTTTCATTAGTAAATCCAATAAACGAGGTGATTCCACAGCTAATTTAAGTATAAAAATCCATGTAAGTATTTTTATTTTCTTCAGTAAATCAAATAACAAAGCAGATTTAATAACTAAACCTAGATTTAAAAAACGTGTAAACCTGTTTGTTTCTCTACATTTTTTAAACAAAAAACAGAACGATAAATTAAAAAATTAACGTTCAGATTTACTAAAAAGGTTTAAGATTTAGTACTGGTTTAAATTAAGATCATCCTGTTGACCAGTTAAATTTTGACAGATTTCTGTCCTGTCATTGGTTATAAGTTATCATTAAAAAAAAGTATGAGGTATTCTAATATCTTAGCAATTTGCTTCATTTTCAAATGATTTTCATCTGAAAAGGTGTTGTTAAAATGAATTTAGTTCTATTATTGTAAAAAGTACGTACTAAAATTGCCCTTTTCCTTATAAACTTGTGAAAAAACTTATAAACAAATTCATAGTCTTATTCTTACAGTTGTTATATGAATACTTTTGTTTGTCAAATTAGACTGATCTAGATTTGGAGAATCTGGCCGTTTAATTTTTTTTGTATTATTTCCTTACTTTTTATTTATTTTTACGGCCCTAAGTCATTACCTCATTGTAACAGTTCTAAGCTATGGCGACTCTTCGGATTGCACCCCTCCATTCAGGGGTGATCAAATCCTGATTTCGTAGTCAGCTTTGTAGTCTACCAACTGGAGAGTATGAAACAGTGAGACATTCGAAGGAATTTTTTTTTGTGTTATTCTTATGCGAAATATCTTCCTTGACTTTCACTACCATTTACAAAAGAATATATATAGTGAAAACAAAAAAAAAAACGAAAACTTCCTCTTAGAATTTTTAATCTACATCTTTAAAACAAACTTTATGTTTAGGCATTTAGTCTGGTACTGCCATTAAAAACCACAAGCAAATTTAAAATGTACAATAAATTATATTTAAATAGAGAAATACGATTTTTGAAATCGGTCAATATTTCTTTTTCTTCAAATAAGGCACTTTTTTAAAAAATATTATGAAAAGCGTAAGTTTTTTTGAAAAGCTTACAAAAAACGCTTGTTTCTCGAAAGTTCAAAAAATATTAAGATATTGACAAAAAAATTTGACAAGCAGGCACTTTCTCCTTAAAAGTTTGCAAGAAGCGATTTTTATAAGATAAAAAGAAACAACAATAATAAAAATCAGTTTTTTTTATTTACAACTTTTATATAACTTCTTGCATATTTTGAATTTTTCTTTACCTGCGTTAAATGGACCAGCCTGGGAAGGAAACGTCAAGGTTTTTATTTTTGATCGAAAAACAATAAAGAAAGTTTTCGTTCTGCTTCTTCTTTTTTAATATGTTTTTTTAATTAAGTTCCTAAATACGCAATATTATACAACCTAAAAGGGCGACAAAAAATATGGCTCTGTGAACCTTAAATTGTATATTAAATTATGACTTGAAAAAGTTTTCTTAGTAGGATCAGCGTCGCTGCAAGATCACTCATTTCGCTAATTAATTAGCGAACTCCATAAAATCAAGTCCAAAAAAAAATTGATAAACAGGCAATTTGAACTTAAAAGTTTGCAAAAGCGACCTGTTTGAAATAAGACGAAACAGCGATATTAAAAATATGTCGTTTTTATTTACAACGTATATTTAAAGTCTTATACCGGGTGTCAACGAGATCACTTTCCGGCTGCCATTTATTTAGTTTTTAATCGAACAAGATGAAACTTGGCAGGAGTCACAGGCTAATAAAAAGTCACTTTTCGAGGTACTTGTCAAATGTCGACGACTCCCGGCTTAGCCGGAAGTGACTCCAACTTTGAATTTTCAAATGAGACCCCCTGTATATTTATTCATTTTTGGAATCTAGAGATCATTTTACTTATAACTGTATTATAGTTATTACTTTTTGTGTCAACTTAACATTTTTAAAACAATATTGGTTTTAATCTAGAGTGCCATGACCCACCTCAAATCGTACTAATAGACGTTTACATCTGCACAAAAATACCTACACAATTTTATCACCTTTCATTTGTCTTACCAGGGCGTTCAAAGTTGACTAACTCACTTTTTTCATAATAACTTTAAAAAATTAAATACAACTATAACACTTTCATAGTATAATTAGATGTAGTTTTTTATTACGAATCCAACGGTGCATCACAACATCAAAATTCTCTTGGATTGTCTAAAGAAAACTGCATTTTATTACCATAGCCATTTGTTATGGTTTGAACAAACATGTAACTGCACGACGATCAAATAGTATATCCAGTTAGCCCTGACAAACAATTAAATTATAGCTGTTTAAAAAATAACGGAATGAAGCCTCAAAATATTGTTAAGTTTGCCATGGAAAACAATTGAATACAGGACAAATGATAGAATTTTACTAATTTGTAAACAATTATTTTTTCTGGCCTTTAATATTATGTTTCTGGTTTGTGGCGAATTGTTTACAGCCACCTATTATTATTAGTCAGTTTTGTCATGGCTAAGTGGATATATTTGATCGTCGTGCAGTTGCATGTTTGATCAAACCACATAAAATGGCTATTGCAATAAAATGTAGTTTTCTTTGGAAAATCCAAGAGAATTTTGATGTTGTAATGCACCATTGGATTCGTAATAAAAAACTACATCTAATTATACTATGAAAGTTACAGTTGTATTTAATTTTTTTAAGTTATTATCAAAAAAGTGATTTAGTCAACTTTGAACGCTCTGGTAAGACTAATGAAAGGTGATACAATTGTGTAGGTATTTTTGTGCAGATGTAAACGTCTATTAGAACGATTTAAGGTGTGTCGTGGCACTCTAGATTAAAAAAAAATTGTTTTAAAAATGGTAAATTGACACAAAAAGTAATACAAATAATACAGTTGTACGCAAAATGATCTCTAGATTCCAAAAATCAAAAAATATACAGGGTGTCTCATTTGAAAAGCTAAAGTTGGTGTCACTTCCGGCTAAACCGGAAGTCGTCGAAATTTGACAAGTAGATCGAAAAGTGACTTTTTATTAGCCTATGACTCCTGCCAAGTTTCATCTTGTTCGATTAAATATTAAAGAAATGACAGCCGGAAAGTGATCTCTTTGACACCCGGTATATATGTCGTAGGCAGAATGCAAATTTAGGCTTTTTATAAACTTCCTAGGCATTTTACAATAAGCCGGCAAAACGCGAGCATAAAATGCATTTTTCGTTATGACTAACGAAACTAACGAAATTCTGGCATTAAACCTGTGGTTAGATATAATATAATTTCTTCTTGTGACCACGGAGTTGTTAAATACGTTCTCGGACAGGTTTGCTCAGTTTTAGGTTTCATCAGTATCTTTTTTATCTATCATTGTTGAGTTTACTGCTACTGTACGATTCATGTTGGTATAAGATTTTATCAACACCGCATACAACTGACATTTTATTAAAAAAGATAGTGATGAAACCGAAATCTGAGCAAACCTGTCCGAGAAAGTATTTCACAACTGACTTTATTATGCAGTTTTTATTTCTGCACCTTTTGGAGTCGATCTGGGTTAGCTTTTATTTCTTACTCGCGTTTCGCCGGCTTTTTGTAAAATGCCTAGGAAGTTTATAAAAAGCCTAAATTTGCATTCTGCCTACGACATATATACCTACAACAAAAAAAGTTTTGCCCACTGAGTTTTAGGGACTTGGGACGGGGTATATAACGAACTTTTTTAGGATTAGTCACTGCTGGAACATACTGTCTTAAAAAAATAAATACATTAAATTGTAATGTGTAGATTTAACAAATTCACCGAACAACAAAGCAGAATACAAAATGCAATGTATATTTTATTTAAAATTTATTTATTAGGGTTATGAGTACAATTTTACGCTGTCTATAAGATTATCAATGCCCTGTTGGTTTAGATTTTCCCATTCTTTAATTGTGGCGATGCAAAGCTTATCCAATGTTGATGGAGGATTTTCTCGACGCCACATAGGAGTCTAGAGTGCTGTCATAGCGCGAATTAATTACAAAAATGAAGCATAGTATTTCCTCCTAAATTTGGTCATATTTAATAGTTTATTATCTGAATTTTATCAAAATAATTAAACATTCATAAATGCATTGCGCATATCAACAAATCTGCAGGTGTCAACGTGTTTATGCGTGTATCGCTTTTGTGAACCCTATTTAGTCATTGTAATTCGTTTGATTCCAATCGGTTGATTGGAAGTATTGTGTGTATTTATTCTGGTATATTTATTGTTGCTGATACTACTCAAGGTAATTTTGACCTTTTCGAACCACTGTAAAGCTTATAGATAATATGTTAAAATTAATGTCTTGCATTTGGGCTTTTTTAACTAATACTTAAAACTAAATATGCAATTTAAAAAAAATGCAAATATTTGCAAATTTTAAGTCTATCTTTTCTTAGTAGGTTTGAGTTTAAATTTTAATATAAGAAAAAAAGTAGGTGCTCATAAGTGCTCTAGTCTTATTTATTTAATAGTCTTTCTGTTTTGTAGTGCCTGTACCTGTTATCACCCCAATGGAGGTTTCAATGAATGGTTAAAATTAAAAGGTTTAAAAAGAAATGCCTGCTGTAATGACCTGGAAAGGTACTTGCTTAGTACCAGAAACATAAATTAGCAGAACATTCGAGCAGTATTAATGAAATTTATTAAAACTGTTGAATTTCGGTGGAAAAAAAGTTACAGGGACAGAATTCGGTTTCAGGCTAATAATAAAGCACCCTCTACTGCGATATCTCTTTTTCACAAAGCGAATAAACTTATTTAATGATATTATTTTTCTAGTAACATTTTTAGTTCAATGTAATGTTTTAAAAGTATTTTCAAATAGTATAATACAGTTGCATAAAGTGGATAAACACTTTACATGTATTTTCCAGATTGTTTTATTGTTATTATTAAATACATTTAAAATATTCTTTAAGTGATTTTTCTACTTTCATAAACGTTTGTAATTAATTCGCGCTACGATTGCAATCTAGACCACTGTGCGCCATATTGCCCTTTTCAGCTGATCCCATGCATGTTCAATTTGCATTCATATCAGGTGACCATGGTGGCCACTGTAGTCTGTCGATATGGACATCTTAAAGCTAAGAGAATTCGAGTACAATGAAGTCGTGCGTTGTTATCCCGTGAGATGAATTGATCGCCAGTTTCTTGATGTAGCGGCTAGACAATTGGCATCAGAATGTCGTGTCTGTATCTAGCGGCGCGGCGGCTAACATTCCTTCAATTGGAAGCAGTGATGTCCGACGACTATGCATAATTCCTCCCCAGAACATAATAGAACCTCCTTCCTGCTGGACATGAAGTACTGCATGTTGAAGTCGTTCTGCATTACCAGGTTCTCTTCAAACACCTTTGCGAGAGTTACGGGGTTCAGGCATATTCTGGTGTCATCCGTAAAAGGAACGCAGCGCCACTGCTCCATATTCCAATTTTCAAAATTTCGAGCCCAAGTTGGTGCGGAATACGTTGTGGAGCCCACCATGGATGCCTTGGACGAAGGTTGTCCTGTTGAAGACGATTTCTTATGGTTTGTCCTGACACGGATGAACCTGTTGCACGTAACAGTGGCTGCAAAGTTCTGTCGCGTTTATTTCTCGGCTTCGACGAACTAAAACACGCAAATATCTATTTTTGGCAGGGAAAGTTGCAGGTGGATGCCCAGTACGAGGTCTGACCTTCACGTTCCCTGTATTGCGAAAGCAATTTCATGTTCTTATGACGTCGATATGGTGTCTTCTGACTTCTTCAGCAACTTCTCTCACGGAAAGTCCCTGGTCCCGCAAAACAAAGATTCGCATACGCGTTATCAACGGAATAGCATGTCTATACATGTTAATACACTTAAACAAAAGTTTCAATACTTTCACGTTAAAGAAAAGCAAATAAATGATGAAAAAATATTTGAGAGTTCCTTATCAGTTTGCAGCAAATACGTTTCTATCCCAAAAAAAAATATAAACGCCTAAATATACCTGAAACTTTTTTCGTAAAATGTACGGCAATTTACGGCGGATTTAAGGAATAATAGATTTAATTTTTTAAATTTACGAAAAAAATTTTTGGATGTATTTTTAAATTTTCTTTGGCTTTGACAAAGGGGCCAGACTAGGTGCCAAAACGCCAAGGGTTTTAAGTTTAATACAAAAAGAGTAAAACAAAGATTTCGTTCCGTTTTATTGTTCCGACCCTTTCATTGTATATTAAATTATATATTAAAAAAGTTCTCTTTGTGAGACCAGCGTCATTGCGAGGTAACTTCTATAGCTAATTAATCAAACTCTCCATAAGTTCTGAATCCCCGCTTTTTCTAAATAAGTTTATCAAATTATAACAACCAAACGCTTCTTATATTTTAGTGGATAGTTTTTCTTTTTTTCCAGATACCAAATTAATTTTCGAATAATCCTTTGTTGCAAGACCGACAAACACTCTTATGTTGAAGAACCACTCGAGTTTTCTTTTCATTTGCCTCAAGGATCACCTAACAATCCCCAATTGTAACAGACGCCGCTACGTAACGAAATAGACATTTTGATTTCGTCAGGTATAACTGTCCATTGAAATAAATTGAATGTGAAATAAAACAGAGAGACAAATATTTTGTTTTGTTCCCCCGAAGTTGATTAGCTTTTTTTCCGGTTTCCGGAAAATTGATGAAGATATATACAATTTAGAACTTGCGAGAGAGTGGATATTTTATTTTCTTGTGAGGATTGTTTTCTCTTTATTTTAAAGAGTTCTATTTTTGGATAAGCTTTGATATATTCAAAAGGACTTTTTATATCTTTGCTTGTAACTACTCGTATATTAATATTATCCTTATTATACTAAAATTAAAATACATAGGTAATTTATCTGCCCCTCGATGTGAATCCAGAAAACTCGTATGATTTTGTTTATTTTAGTTAAATTGATTTTTTTATGTTAATAGTATACAACTAGATATTTATTATAAGTCGAGTACAAGAGCAGGAGGGTACCCAGATCAGAATCAAAAAATAGTCCTTATTTTATTTTTCATTTTGCGGTCTTCTTGTTCTGCACTGGCGAAGAAGTTAATTTTTGCATTTGAATTTAATATATTACCTATTTTTTTTGACGCATAACAAAAAATTTTATTCTTAAAAAAGTTGGTGTTTGTTCCAAAACCTCTAAATAAGATGACAGTTTTTCTAACATTTGCGTGCTAAGGTCATAAATTACAAAACACTGACAATCGCTGCATAATAAACTCCCTCTATTTTTAAAAATTGAGGAAAATTCTATTAAGAAAATTTCCTTAGGATCTCATTATATTCCTAAATACAAAATGTGAAGTTAAAATTGTAATTGTATGCATTCTTACTTTATTCTTATTTCGATGTATGCCGTACAAATAAATTTGCAACGATATATTTCGTATGTGGCTTTGACGTTTTTCTTGTACCTCTTTTTTAATAACTTGGTTTTACGAAAGAAGTTTCGTGTAAAGAGTTTTGTAGATTTGTTTTCTGAATTTGGCAAAAAAGGTTAATTTACGACATGATTTATCGTATTATGTTCTTTTCTTTTTAACTGAAATTTCTAACTCTGGTATTTTTTATTCGTTGGAAGACAGATATTTTCGTTTATCTTTTTTATTTGTTTTACTACAACCCGTACAGTCAAACATTCTTCTTAGTCAGCACAAATGTTTATTTAGGAAAGCTCGTGGGCTTTTCAAAAATACCACCTATATCCATTAAGCGGTTTGAAATTATTGGATCCAATCAAAGACACCAATAAAATCAACCGAAAAGGGAAAATGGAACAACTGACTTTTATCTTAAAAATTCTTTCTTCGACTACAGTAATATATTTTCTAACCGACGCGACATTCGTTAAAAGTAGGATTCGACGAACAATTTCTGTGGAAAATTCGTTTTATTTTTCTTTTTCTCCACTTTCGTACCCAACTGGAAACGTCCAATCATAAGGGGCGACAACATATGAAACTAGACGTATTGATGTCAGCAAGTATATTGACTCGATTAAAGGGATAATTTATATCTTTGAAAGATTTGTTATTTGGATGTTACGCCACTCTACTGTTAAGAAAAATTAATATTTTTTAAAAAATAATAAAAATCACTGCGTTTAATACAAAAAAACAAATCCTGAAAAAGGAAATGTTCTGTATACTGGCAGTGACTTTTAATTATATGTTAAAAAGTATGCCTGACCCTAATCTATCTCTTGTGTAGTATATATTCTCTCTAAAACCTAATCTGAATAAAATAATTTTTCTAACATTTTGAGACTTAATATCTAGTCTACTTATAAAAGAATCTAATAAATTCAAACTAACTAAATTAAAAATGGATATAAAAGTGTTCTGATTAAATTCTGTGCATTTTTTCAACATATTTCTCTGGATAATCGTTTCTTGCCTTTCTGTCAGCATGAGGTTTGACGTTAGTTAACATGACAAGTCTTCAGGTATATAGTCATGTTCCTGCATTACATAAATACCAAATTATTTTTTGTTGACTAATTTCTAACCCAAGTATACTTAAAATTATTGCTAAAACGATTCTAATTGCAATGGATATTTTATTTATCTTACAATTAGTGTTCACTGTGTCATTGTTTATTTTTTGTTTTGTGCATTTTGTAGTAACAATCAAGCAAGAAAAAGTCACGAGCGTCATAACTGACAGAGACCGCACTTATTCTCTTCTCTCTTATCTTTTGCGTGTTATGGATTATTTTTATTCTTATGGTCTCTGTTTGGGATACACAGTATATGGTAAGCCTTTGAATTATTTTGAACTTTTAAAATAAAATGTGTGTAGGTAGATAAAGCAGTGTTTCATTTCTATTGTGAGGAAATGGGGAAGGGCACGGTTTCACTGTGAACTAATCTCGGAATTTTGACTTACTGTCTCAAATGTTCCACAGTATGGTGTCCATTTAGCAACTTTTAACACATCACAATTCTTCGATTTTCTTCGATCCTACCGACTCTGCGTGGAGGATAATAAACCAGGACTAACATGTGAAAAGAAATTACGCTCCCTCCTGAATAATCGTGCCAAAAGCGGCTAATTAAAAGCTGTCGTGACCAGGTCAGAACATCTAGAAAACCTGGTAAACACGTAACAAACATACGCTTTCAAGGCCGAACACTCGCTGCTCAACAGAGGCAAAGGCCACTTTGGAACCTATTCTCCAATCTCCACTAAGCGTAACGATTACTTATAACTCCTAAAGTACAGACAGTGTACCAGGACATACTACTGATATAAAATTATATCCTAAAATAAGCGCCATATACAAATTATGAAAACATTGTAATCTCATCAATTACCTAGAAGTCAGAAAGTACAGGGAGCATACTAGAAAACCATACACTGGTATAATAAATACCCTAAATAAGTCAACCTGACATCTAGCAGACTGGCTTGACTATCCTGCAGTACCTTCTTGTACTAGGAAACCATTCTGTCCTGCGGATACTCCAAAGTAAACTGACTTTCAGTCCCTAAAAACATTCTAGACTCTCAATGTGTCTAACTAAAAAAATTGTCTCTCAGATTAAACTAATTACCTTGGTACTAACTTGGAAATCTTACTTATGGAGTTCTTTAATTACCAGCTTTACAAATTTACCTAATTTATTGGAATTCTCCATCTTCCAAGATATAAGGGTGTACCAACTACTACCACCTACGACGACCCTTCTTATTCAAAGACCCAGCTCTAAGAGAGTCCTCATGCGCTTTTTCTCAGCCAATGTGTTTTTTTTCTGTACCTTAGCCAACTAAACGAAACATTTCCTGTCCATCACACCACTACATGAAACTGTTAAGTACCAGTTTTATACTTAAGGGAAATAGACACTCCATAATTTTACTTACTCTGAACTACTATCATGCTACAATACAAGAATTTAACACAGAAGTATAAAGGGTTTCCCTTAAGTCTAAACATATAAGACCATAATATATAAAAAAAAACATCTAAAACATCGTCCCAATAATAAACCAAATACAGAAACCATTTTAGAGTACACTACCTTAGTCCATAATCACTCGTTAATAGAACACGTAAAGCTAAAAGACAGACGTAACTGCAAATCAAATTCAGGCGCATTCGAAAACAAGCTCGTTCTATCAGAAATCTGGAGTGCTAAAAGGTAAAATTCACTAAAGTCTTTAAAAATCTATGTAACGGGGAAGTTAACCCGTTACAAAACAATTCTTAAATTTACATTTTTTAAATATAACCGCATTTTAAAATATTTTAAGTATGTGTTGGTCAGAAATAAGTTCTTGAGTGACCCCTGCTAATAATCAAATTACAGATTATTTAACGCATTAAAATTTTATCAGAATATTTTTGGCTAACTTGCTTTTAAAATATTCATCCGCTCTGGGACTTTTTACGTCAAATATAAAGGTACGACTAAACATAATATCCCAACCTGTCTTATTTCAGTTGCTCTAGAAATTGTCATGTTCTAGAAAAGTATTCTGATAAGCCGGATATTTAGTGTTTTTAGGCTGCTGATGTTTTTCGATATTTTTAAAGGAACGATAAGAGAATTATGTAAAAATTTAATACTTAAAAAACCAGATCTTATTTAATAGAAATATATTCTTATTTTTGTTCATGAGGAGTTGTTTGTTTAAGAGGTGTTCATGTTGTGTTGTTTGTTTAAGAGGTGTTTAAGAAAACCAGCTAATGAATGAAAAAATCGCTTTATTCTAATATTATTGGTGACAAAAGATGATGTGGCTATTTAGAAAAAAAATATTACTACTATTAGGCAACTGTTCACCATGTAGCAGCTTTTATAATGTTATTGAATTTACTGAAAAAATGTCGAATTTTGTAAAATTGATAATAATTATTATTATAATTAAAATCCGATTTGTATGCATGGTTATCTAAATAACATGGCTCTTAAAGGTCTATGGACATAATTTTCAGGCAATCATTATTACCTTGTTGGGCTTATGTCAGAAAAATAAACTGCATTGTCAGACTGTACCTATGTTATTTTATACAAAAAAAAAATCCTAATTATTAAACGAGACTAAATAAGTTGTCGATGTTTATTACTAATCATGAGTACCACAAATTTCTAAATCACAAAACGTCTCTTAATAATCAATTATTTACAAATACTAAAAGATTAATTTCTAATGGCCGGAATTGTAGTGGTTTTGCTTATGGTATTGGCGGTCAATTAACGTTATTAATAGCCCGAAATTGATTTTACCACAGGCTGACTGAACATCTATATCATATGAGATCGCTTACTCCAATTCCAATTGGTGCGTTGGAGGTAACTGATGAGTTTCATCGCGATTAATGCTTAATTAATTATTTAAAACGCCTTTTGTATGTAGTGACGTCTACTTATCTTGAAAATGAATACATATATTTTTATAAATCTTAAAAGGCAGTATTAGTTTAACAGCAATTTGTTAGATTGCAATAAAAGTGCTTTATTGAAATCAGTATAAGTGGGATATAATTATTTCACTACATTAAAAGTAAATAATAATTGGTTTACATTATTTATTTTTTCTGTTTAACTCTTTTAGATATCTTGCCGATATGTTCAAAACAGATTAGTAATCTTGCAAAGTAAAAGCAGGTTTATAATATTATTGTTTTATGAAACACGTACATTATATTATACAGGGTGGTCCGTAATGAATGCGCCAAAAAGCAATCCTAGATTAACCTCGTGAAAATAATGATATTGAGCCAAATATGCCTTAATCAAATGTCTCTCATTAATGAGATACAGGGTGTTAAAGTCCAGTTCTCAGAATTGTTATTTCTTTATAGCTCAAGTCGTTTTTGAGATATCGACATGAAAACTGGGAATCGGGGGTTTTCAGGGATGGGGAATACGATGGTATTCCACTTATTGACATAACATGTAGAGGGCGCTAGGTACACCTTATACACTCATTATTTCATGCCATAGCTTTCTTATTAGTACCGTCCTTTTATTTTTTATTGAAAATTTTGAAAGAGTGACGTTTTTCAAGAAAAAAAGGTATACTACATTTACTTCGATTAAATAAGCCGTTTTCGAAATATTTGCATTTATTCGTTCTATTGCATAGTCAAAAAATATTAAACATTAAAACTGAGATAACAGACTTGACTAACGAATAATGAATTGATCATGCACAAATAACAAAAAATTACTTCAACAAATGTGAAAAATGTCCACCATTCACATCTATGCATTTTCTTAATCCCTTCACCAAATAGCGTCGTACTTGGAATAAAGTTCCTGGCTTATTCCTGATAACACTGGTGGTACCATGAATTTGTTGCAAAAGTTGCTCACGGGTACGGATTTCTTCTGTGTACAATAAAGATTTGATAAAACCCCAAAGGAAGAAATCCAAAGGATTAAGATCCGGGCTAGGCGGCGGCCATGGAATTTCACTGCCACGACCAAACCATCTATGAGGCAGCCATTCATCTAGATATGTAGTTGCGAACTGCAACTGGATAATGTGGTGGAGCACCATCGTGCATAAACCACATGTTTTGTCGTAAATTTAAGGGTATATCATCGAGTAGATCCCGCAAAACATTTTGAAGAAACTGCAAGTAATGGTTACCATTAACCAGTTGCAGTTCGCAACTATCTAGATGAATGGCTGCCTCATAGATGGTTTGATCGTGGCAATGAAATTCCATGGCCGCCGCGTAGCCCGGATCTTAATCCTTTGGATTTCTTCCTTTGGGGTTTTATCAAATCTTTATTGTACACCGAAGAAATCCGTACCCGTGAGCAACTTTTGCAACAAATTAATGGTTCCACCAATGTTATCAGGAATAAGCCAGGAACTTTATTCCAAGTACGACGCTACTTGGTGAAGGGATTCAGAAAATGCATAGAAGTGAATGGTGGACATTTTTCACATTTGTTGAAGTAATTTTTTGCTATTTGTGCATGATCAATTCATTATTCGTTAGTCAAGTCTGTTATCTCGGTTTTAATGTTTAATATTTTTTGACTATGCAATAGAACAAATAAATGCAAATATTTCGAAAACGGCTTATTTAATCGAAGTAAATGTAGTATACCTTTTTTTCTTAAAAAACGTCACTCTTTCAAAATTTTCAATAAAAAATAAAAGAACGGTACTAATAAGAAAGTTATGGCATGAAATAATGAGTGTATAAGGTGTAACTAGCGCCCTCTACATGTTATGTCAATAAATGGAATACCATCGTATTCCCCATCCCTGAAAACCCCCGATTCCCATTTTTCATGTCGATATCTCAAAAACGACTTGAGCTATAAAGAAATAACAATTCTGAGAACTGGACTTTAACACCCTGTATCTCATTAATGAGCAACATTTGATTAAGACATATTTGGCTCAATATCATTATTTTCACGAGATTAATCTAGGTTTGCTTTTTGGCGCATTCATTACGGACCACCCTGTATAATCTAAAATATTTGGTTTTAAATTATTTTCTTATGTATTTTGTTTTTCAAAAATTATGGTGTATGTATATTATATATGGTATAATATATATTAGAGTAGGCTATTACTGTACTAAAAGACCTATGTAGTGCCGTACTAGGTATCGGCGAAATTGACTCAAAAAATATAATTATTTTTCGGCAAAATAAATAAAAAATTATTGTTTTCGGTTTAAAGCAACTAAGTTTAATAGTTTTAAATACTACTTATAAAAAGATTCGGTTAAGTGCAAGCTGTACTTGCATAATTAGCCCCCCACTTAATCTGAGCAAACCTCGGCCGCCCGATCTCCATTCCTCTGCCGCTCCACCCGCCGCCGATGGCACGCCGTATCATATCGCGTATGCGCGGAGCTGAGTGGGGAGCGTTTCGACTGAGCCAAGTTAAAAATTTAAAAAACGTGTAAGGACAAAAGTTGTTCCTTACATCGCGAGAAATATTTTTTGTTGAAAAACTTTTTCTGTAAAACCAGTGGTTCAGAAGTTATAAGAAAATAAACAATGTTCATGATTTTTTTCAGATTTTTCTGAGCAACCCTTTTGGTGATGAGGGTGGGAAACAGCAGTTTTTAAGCTTGTTTCCCGAATAATGTTTATAAAATGCATAAAAAATACATCATATATATTGTTGAATTCGTGCGTCAATAAGCGGAATTTACGAAACTCTTTAATTCTAGCTTCTGATGCCTCCTAAGTTACATAGGAATATAAGAAAAGCTCTCGCCAATTTTTGCCCCATGTAATAATAACATATGAACACTTGATGGCATATAGTACCGACTATATAATGACGTATACAGCTTTGCACTATCTGTCAAATATTCTTGAGAAGTATCAACATTTAAGTTTTGAACCAAAGAAAGCTATTCAAGAATTACAACTTTTTTAATGAAATTTTTGTTTAATCCAGTATTTGCTGCAAATTTTTCGAAAAAAGTTATAGCAGTATTTCCGTCATTTGTAGTGCCCTCACCCTGTTTTACAACGTCTGTTAGTATCCCAAGTTCGAAAATCATTTTCTATACTTTTCTATTCTTGGCTCTTTTATTACTTTCTTTTCACCCTTACCTGCTCATGTTTTAAAATTCATATTATTTGTTATAGAAGTAGGCACTTCATGCAAATAATCCAGATGTGGTAGGTTTAATAATCCATATTTATATACATCGTCACGGGTGGGTTTTTATACACAATATCGAGGTCATTCATTTCGACGTAAAAGTTGAATTAGATATAATTTATATTGCACAAGAAAATTTAATATATTTAATACCATACCTGGAAAATCTTCAAAGCGGCATTAGAATCCAACTTTGTATTCCTGCATGTGCAACATTACTAAAGAAAAATATATATTTTTTTTCAATAATTTGACAAAGTGGTATGAGATTTTTGTAATTCCTAATGTATAAGAGTTGTGTAATCCCCCTAATGTATGAGACAACAGAGGCATATTTAGGCATTTTTTTAAAGTCACACCAAACTTTATTTTCTCTTCGACTAGGACCACAGTTCTTAAAAATTCCATATAGTAAACTACAATAGTTGCGGCATGTTAAAAATCAATGTAGGTACACCACTATAGACAAAGAGAAAATAGCAATCCGTAGCCGTAACGTCTAAATTAAAAACTTTGCAGGTATAAATTATTAATAATATTTATTGAACATTAAGCACTATAAAATAGTTTAAAATCCAAACCACCCGTCCGTCACCTTAGCGAAACTTCTAGGACGAAATATGGTCTGGGAATGACTAGGAGCAATATAACATATGGGTGTGTTTTATCTGCACAAGTTGTTCTATTCACCTAAATTATTTATGAATGAGGCAATATAAGAAAACTACATATCAAGTTAATAGAAGTTTGCCTAGTTAATTTCTGGAAGGTCGTATACTTCGTCAAAATTTTTATTTCTATCTTACCTAAAAATTCACGTCACGCCAAGGTTAAAATTGGCATAATTTTTATGCCGTGAAAAGGAAAAGTATCGCATTTCTCTACTTTATTCCTTTAAAACGTTAATAAAACATTTTTAAATTAGATTTAGGACAGCCCCCGCCAAATCTATTTCGAAAACAATAGTAATCCAGCGTGCTCAGCCTTTCCCAAAATCGATTAGCGATTGTTTCAGCAGGCGTTTAATTAAAAAATTGACGCGGATTGTGTACCGTTCAGCATTTTCGACCGCTACTATTTTTCATTATGATTTATGAATTAAGCTTTTAATTGAACTTTATTCAAAGGTTTTTGTCTACTCTCTGGGAGCCTTTTGTATTATGCACTTTCTATCGGGAGAAAAAAAATCATTACACAGACCTGTCTGTTTTTGCTCGGTATTAATTAATCCTTTATATTTTGTATGGCGGTCTAGAAGGCCTAGAAAACACTTTTAGGTGGTTAATGGGGTCCAATAGGAAATACGCGTGTATTTTTTGATTGCATAAATCGCTGAAGCAAGTCACTACAAACCCAAAAATTTCCAGGATAATTTAACTGAAAAAACTAAAAAGTTTGTTTCTTCCATTCGGTATAATCTTGTTGGAATTTAAAAAGTCGCCACTATCGCTTTGTGTACCTACAGCAATTAGTCACGTGGCTGTCAAAAATTAGGAGCAAAAATTGAATCGAGGAACTTAACATCGAATGTATATTGAGTTGCCTATACTCACCACACCTGACCCGAATCGGTTTTAGTGTTCCGTGAAACGAAACACTCATGGAATCACTTCGATGTTCATTCGTCCGTCCATGTGTCTGTCACAGGCGATTTTCTCTGAAACTATTTGACGCGAAAATTTGAAATTTAGCACAGAGATTGTGGTGGCCCAATTATAAACGCGAACTATAAAAGTTGAATTTTGATTCTGGGGGTTAATTTCAGGGGGAAACTTGGAAAATGGAAAGAAAATTTGAAGGGCATCGTGTAGGGTGTCAAGTGAAAGCTTATTGATGCACGAATTCAACAATATATGTGATATATTTTTTATGCTTATTTTTAAACATTTTTCGGGAAAAACGCTTAAAAATTGCTGTCTCTCACCCTTATCACCAAAAAGATCATTCAGAAAAATATGAAAAAAATCACGATCATTTGGAAGTAGATATACAGGGTGTCTAAAATAGGTGATACCACTATTGCTATCTCCGAAACGGTAAAAGATACGAGGTCAGTTAAATTAGAGAAAATGTGCCATTTTTAGTCCCTATTCATATTCCGCTTACGGAGTTGCCAAATTCTCTATAGTTTCTTATCTACAGGGGATTTTTTAAAAATAGTCAAAAATTTAATTCTTAAATATCTCGAAAATTATTATAGTTAGAAAAAAATTGTTTTAATAAAAATCACACGATTTTTTACCTTCTCTAAAGTAACGTTATTGTTTTGTTTATACCATTTGTTTTTATTGAGTTACTGATACTAACTTGTTTTTTTCAAATACGGATCTGGATTTTTTGCTCCATTTTTTGTAAGAATACTTGATACCCTTTACAACTGTGTATAACTTGAAAATATTTTCCGACGTTTTGATTAAGAATAGCAACATCATCAGGATTTTCTAACAATACGGACCTGGGATCTTCCATGTTAAGGCACAATTCATAACCTATCGCTATGGTTTGTGGTTTTTGTGGTTGTGAAATGGCGCATTTACTTGAAAAATGCCAGGTCCGTACTGGCAGAATATCCTAATGATGCTATTATTCACCAAAACGTCGAAAATGATAATCAAGTGATACACAGATGTAAAGGGTATGAAGTATTATTTCAAAAAATGCAACAAAAAGTCCAGGTCCGTATTTGAAAAAAACAAGTTAGTATTAGTAACTCAATAGCAACAAATGATATAAACAAAACAATAACGTTACTTTAGAGAAGGTAAAAAATCGGGTGATTTTTGTTAAAATAATTTTTTTCTAACTATAATAGTTTTTGAGATATTTAAGAATTATATTTTTGACAATTTTTAAAAAATCCCCTGTAGATAAGAAACTATAGAGAATTTGGCAACTTCGTAAACGAAATACGAGTAGGGACTAAAAATGGCACATTTTCTCTAATTTAACCGACCTCGTATCTTTTACCGTTTCGGAGATAGCAATAGTGGTATCACCTATTTTAAACACCCTGTAGATTGAACGAAAATTATCAGGATGGAAAAATTCTAGCGCGATCAATAATTATTGTTATAAGCAGCAGTTCACCTCTTTTACGGACATCGCAAGACTGACTTACACCGCGCTTCGTTTTTCGGCCGAGTGTCGACTCCGCCCGACTGTTTTCGGAGTGGGGAAGAATCCGTGTTGCCAAATGCACAAATAAATAATTATTAACGTTTCAACTGCGTTGAAATTATAAATTTTTAGATAATGCGTTCTGTGTTAAATGTGGTGTTTAAAATAATGGAGATCCGGTGACCTCCCAAAAAGACCATTGGACCCCCTTGGGGGTCGCGACCCACCGATTGGGAACCACTGCCTTAGACGTATAATACGTCTAAATATAACTTAAAGTACAAATGCACTGAATTTTTTAGAAGGCTATAAGAAACGACACAGTGTAAAAACCAATATACTCATCTAAGAAATATAACTTTAAAAGAACAGAATACATTTTTTCCGAAAAAAAATTATTTAGTAAGTTTATTTGATTTTTAATTCATAAAATGTTAATGCGAAGCAAGAAACAGCAGGTACTCTTAGGCTTTTGTTAATAAACAAACCATTACCTATAACGAATGTTGGTATTAAAATAACGTAATTTTTTTTAAAAATTTCTCCCTAAAAATGATTTCTATTTATAATAAATAAATAGCCTTCAATATAAATGGCAGTCTGTTTTATTATTTCACATATACGAACTAGGAAATAATTAATTTACCCTATTTGTTCTTCTGTTATTTCTCTCATTAAACGTAAAAAATTACCAACAAATGATTTTATAAGAGAGGACTATCCCTCTCGTCCCCCACATGAAATGCCCCTATGTCCTGGTTTTTGATTTTCTAGTGTAAGTTACCTTAATAAAGGTACAAGTACTTGTACATATACATTCCAATTCTGTTTACATTATGTTATAAATGGTACAAGTAACTGAGGGGCTCAGTGGAAAAGTGGTCCAAGTGCGATTTTGTTAAAAATTGAGATAAGTACAGATATCTTCAAATAAGATTCATATTTAGTCAGAGAAAAAATGGTACAAGTGAATATGTGTAATAGTAGCGACATCTGACGTCATAAAGTTTAAGCTCTACAGAAATATTCCTTTTCTGTTTAAGAAAAATGGTACAGGTGTACTTGGACCACTTTTCCGTCCAGAAAATTTGCATTTAGTTGATACTTCCACTGTTAGATGAGGGCACTTAGAACATTTTGCTTTTGGAACTGCCCATTCCATGTTTGAAGCTTAGGTATGTACCACTTGTGGGATTTATAATGCAATACAAGCTCACATTATTAGAAGATTTGCAATGCTACGAAGTCGAATGGTCTATAAAAGCTAAGGGGAGACCCGCTAAGCTAGTACTTAACCCTCTGTACAACCATCGTCCAAAAATAAAATATTTAAAGTGGAAGAATTTACAAGAATTGTTAGAGTTTGTTCTGCCAGTTCATCGCCAATTCTATAATGACTTACCACATGAGGACCCACCAAAAACGAAGAAAAGGGGGAAGAAAATGAAGAAGACAGAGCAAAGAAAAGAAGACGATGATACACAAGCAGAAGACGATGATACACAAAGAGAAGACGATGATACGCAAAGAGAAGACGATGATGCAGATTTTCTAGAATATGAAGGTGGTAAATTCATTTTAGTCTGCTATGAGGAAGATCATGATTACAATGATTAACACTTAAAACTAAAATATCAACCAAGTATTAAAAACAAGTTTATTTTATAAATAAAACATCTTTGGTGTGCACTTGTACCAGTTTTATTCTAAATAATATCCGTTGGAAAAATGGTCCCAGTGAGAAAAGTTCTCTCAAAATTTTAGTTTCAAGGAAATTTCATCCCATAGTATCGCGATACAATTTCTCAAACATGTATCTCTCAATATAATATAGAATGTTATTGATTAGACGGTTTACAGATTTTCCTATGAAAGTTAAACTTTATCTCCAATTTACTCAAATCAAGTTTCTTGTCACTTGGACCACTTTTCGACTGAGCCCCTCAACTAACCATTTACTATACCAATCTAAACGCCGCGCCGGGGCCGCTTTAAGAACGTACTTCACAGAAACACATACTCGTACTAACGCTATCCTACATTTGTCACCTTTATTTTATATTAGGAAATATCCCAAAAAATTAGTCACTTTGTTGACAACAAAAGTTGAATTTATCACAATATCTCTGTATAAAAAAAGCAAAATATTGACACGTTTGGCATATCAGTAATTAATACAAATTATTTTTTGTATTTTTGTTGCCAAAATAGGCTACTTGGGAAATACGGCACGCAACATCATCAATCTAAGTCCGACGTCTATAACCAATGAAAAATGGTTGTTCTGTGTTCTCAGCTAAAAGTTCCCTGATGGTTAAAAATAATGCGATATCAGACTTTTCACCTCCCGATTCATTGTTATATTCCATTGGCTTCCATTAAAAATATTTTATAACATAATAAATACAGGCAACAGAGCCATTGTTAAAGTCTAGTTCGGCATTATTTTTACTATCATAGACTATCATAGAATTATAAGAAAAATGATCTAAGATGCAAAAACTTACGCTACGCCAGCGTAGCGTCACGAATCTCATGATGTACACTCAGATGCAAAAAAGCGGTCATCTTAAAATTTTGATTAAGTTTTAGGCTTGAAGACTTTTTATTTTTAGTCCGATTTTAGTCATTTTGGAGAGCTAGCTTAGACACGATGATTAGTTTTAACATGTTTGTAAAATTGTTTTTTTGACGTATACATATTATACAAAGATAATCGAAATGTCGTTCTTTCGCCTAATTTCAAAACACTCTGTGAAATAATTAAGTACAAAAATTATTATAAAATGCCAGTTTCCATTTAGCGTCATCTATTCTTTGCATTTTGTTTTTTGGTTCATGTCAATACTCCCATTTGTTCTCACACAAATACAAAATGATCTTGGCATCTATAAATTTTAATTTTTCCATAATTTCCTCATTGTTGTTAGAATGCGAATAAAATTTTTGATGAGTCAGAATAAAAAAAAACTATAACGATGCAGAAAAACAAATGTTATTGTCTTAATCAAGATTTAAGAAACAAATTAATTTACGAACAAAGCAAAGGCGTGTATAATTAAAAAAATAACATTTTCCCAAAACAAACTTAACAACTACCAACAACATTTTCATTTAAATATACCTCAATACATTGTAGTGCCTTCTCTAGCCCTAATTACTGTCTGTACATGTCGGTTTATACCGTCAATAAGCCCGCAAATAGCATCTTGCGAAATATTCCTCCATTCTTCCTGAAGGCGAGGCTTGTTTACTGTCGCTGTAAACCACTGCTCGGCCTTTAACGTGTCTTTCTAGTATGTCCCGCATATGCTCTACAGGGATTAAATCCGGGAGAACATGCACAGAAAAAACCGCTATGTTATTTTCAATAATAGTAATGTTTTTGACCACTGTCACATTAGTTATATTAAAGTTAATATTGTCTCAACAAAACAACATTGAAATAACCAAAAAAAATTGCTTTAAATATAGACTTATTTAGATTATTGCAGATCAAAAGTACTCCTACTCCTTTGGAAAACTATATTACCATTATTTCAATGACCAAAATACTATTGGAATCGAATACATTTCTATTATTCCTTGAAGTGTAGAATTGTACTTAAATATAATTGGGCGAAAAATAGCTATTTGTAGGCGGAGTGATTCAAATTACTATATATTTTATAAAACGAACAGGAACTACGGTTTAAATAAAAAATGTGAAAATTAAGTCAGTAATCCTTATATCATTTCAATTAAAATAAACACTCCTTTAAAACATATTAGTTATTGGGGAAATAATAACAAATTTTAATTCAATGGATTCTATTGTCGGCTGAAATATTATTTCTATTGCTCGCGGACACCCTTTGGAGATGTTGGAATTTTTATTTGTTCATTGTTGTAGCCTGTTTGTTTATTGCGTTATAGGTACACCAAAAATAATATATCTTTTGTGAGACTGGGAACTGGATTTCAATGTTTATAGTAAGTAAAGCAAATCTAAAAAGCTTTGCAATAAAAAGTCGCGAGGTGAGAATTATATTGTTTTATCTATAATTTTCATTAATTTTACAATTTGTAAGTAGTCCTAAAGCATGGTTTATACTATTCTATCTGAACACAATTAGAATATTTTCCTCTACTCTTAAAACAGTAAAAATTTAATTACATAATGTTCTGTCAGTCTTGGTACCCAATATTTTATTATACCTACGGAGCCAGTAATTGCTGGATTCGATTGATAGAACAATATAATTCTCACCTCGCGAAGTGTGTTTTTTATTTGTAAATCTCTCTTAGTTAGCTTATTATAATAATCAGCCGATACGTATTGTTAAAAAAAATTGTTACCATTAAATATGATCGCAAGTTTAATGTTGTATTTGTATTTTTTAGACATGGATTCCACCAAATCTAGCTACAAATTTAAAAGATTCAAATGATGCAGCGAGCTAGCGTCAAATTTGTTCCATCTTGCATCCAGTATCCCCAAGAAAATATAATAGGTACTGTACCCATACAAGCCAAAATTTTGCAAAGAAGCAGAATCCTATATTTTGAGTGAATTATCAAATAAATATACAAGGTTTACCGTGTTCGCGTCAAAACCTGGTGTTAAAAAAGTGTCGTTCTTTTATATTTAAATTTTTACAGAATGTCCAAAGAATGTAGGTATGTTTAATAATACTAGGTAAAAAATAGGTTAAGAATGCATTTTTTTATAAAATATGGAAATCCCAAGAATATACCGATATAATTAAAAAATGTTAAAAAATGTAATCGATAAATTAAAAAAACAACTCTACAATATATTAAGATGGTTCGAGTATTCTAAGATTATAATAAGATAAGCATGACAATACTTCATAGTAGCGTCATTTACCAAATTGGCTTAAAAACCTGAGAAAATATCATTATTTAAGGTTAAACAATGAGGAAATAAAAATTATGCCATAGTAAGTTTAATTAGATATATTTAGGGTGCTTTTTTTCGACTATTTTTTTCCCATCGTGAAATTTTGTTGGAAATAACAAAAACAAAATTGCCTGAACGTTTGAGCCCTTAATATTAATATTAAGTCCTAGACCAAGGCGTGTAAAGATTTCCCATTGAAAATACACGAAAACTCTGATTTTTTATCTTTAAATTTCTATAGCTCAGCGGCATTTTATGGCATCGCTTTGACCATAGACAAGTATTTCTCAGAATTGAACGCTCTACAAAAAGGCCCATTGCGGCAAAGTCGTTACTCACACCGGCGAGGTAGTACGGACCACTAAACCTGATTTTTCGCTTTTATCTCGCAAACGACAAGAGATACAGAAAAAAATGTATCAAACAAACTTGTAGGAAATTCAATTTTCTACAAAAAAGGTACTTAGTACTTATTCGCTTGATGAATAAATGATGGTCGAGTGATGGATAATTAAAGAACGATATTTTTATAATTTAACGTGATTTTCGATAAAAATTTGAAATTACAAAAATTTTATAGATAGTTATCTCCAGAAATATTGATGTTAGCGACTCAGTACTAAGGACCTTTTTTGTAGAAATTGAATTTCCTACAAGTTTGTTTTATACATTTTTTCTGTATCTCTTGTCGTTTGCGAGATAAAAGCGAAAAATCAGGTTTAGTGGCCCGTACTACCTCGCCGGTGTGAGTTACGACTTTGCCGCAATGGGCCTTTTTGTAGAGCGTTCAATTCTGAGAAATACTTGTCTATGGTCAAAGCGATGTCATAAAATGCCGCTGAGCTATAGAAATTTAAATATAAAAAATCAGAGTTTTCGTGTATTTTCAATGGGAAATCTTTACACGCCTTGGTCTAGGACTTAATATTAATATTAAGGGCTCAAACGTTCAGGCAATTTTGATTTTGGTATTTCCAACAAAATTTCACGATGGGACCGAAAAAAAAAAATAGTCGAAAAAAAAAAGCACCCTAAGATATATATTATAATAATTAAATTTAAAGATCCATTTAGTAATAATTGAAACTATTTAATGAATTATAATGGCGGAGCACGCACCCTCACAAAGGTCTTTTCAAATTTCGAGTCTGCCCTTTCACACGTTTGGTGTCAAATTGAGAGGGACAGCATTAAAATGACATCTATTTTAACAACAAGGAACTACTATTTATTTATTTACAGAAATAAGCAAAATATAGTTTTTTTATGTTCTGACAGCCCACGAAGACCGAAGTCTAAGTACAATGTACCGTGGGTGTACTGGGGAAATCCGACTCACACATCCAGAGCTGGAAACATTCGTAGGGACTTCACCAGCCCTTTAAGAGGATGTGTGGGGTGGTACCACCTCGGTCGGTACCACCTGTATTGTGGTAGAGACATCTTTATATTAACATTTATACTGAAAAAGATTTAGTCAAGAAATTGTTAAAAACAAAAATTGTTATTTTCGATGGTAAAATAAATTTATTCTTAGATGGCTTAACAATAGCAACAAAATAAGTTTTTTTTATTATAACATCTTTTAGTGTTCTTAAAACTAAAAAATTAGCTCGTTTTACATACCATGCATTGAGAAAGCGGAGTGGCGACAGCTCCAACTCATAGAGAAAATATGTAGTAGAGAAATAATGTCAATTACGAATGCGGCAAATTTACCGAGCTGAATCCGTAAACAAAGACGGTCCTCTGCGGGCTTGCGCATTGTCGAACGTTTGCCTTGTGATAGACAGGACCGTACTTCAAAATTTATTTTACATGACGTGAATCTTTTATCGAGTAATAAATGCTAAATATATTACTTGTAATTATTCTTTTTATTAATGATAAAAATGTAACCATTAGTGAGATTTTAACAAAAAGTGTATAGTTTGTTGGCTTAAATCTGAGTTGTCTTGCTATACAAAACTGTCGATAATTCCTCGAAAATAGCTCAGTTTATATATATACAGTGCGTCTCTTTAATGTTTTTAAACGTTACATTATTTACAAAATTGAAAGTTGAAATAAAATATAAACATAGTATTCTAAACAATAGAAATAAAATATGCAACTGTTTTAAGAAGTAAAATAGTAAATCAAAAAAATTACATGTGTATATTTTATTGGATTGGCATCCCATCCTGTATAATTCTTGAACAAAGCAAGTTCTAGGGTAAGATGTAAATATTTTTACACCTATTTACAGTGTGTGCACTTGATACTTTGCTGAAAGCGCTACTACTTACAGCCCCATGTCAATCTAATCCACCGATATCTTAGCGATCCTTTGGCGAAAGCGTTTTTTCTTTCGCCATCCCTTTTAAAATACTCCCCTCTACCCTAATCCACTAGTATTTTTAGTGCCCCTTTGACGAAAGCGCAAATATGCCTTTTGGACACTCACCCTTCTAATCCACCGATATCTTAGCGATCCTTTGGCGAAAGCGCTTTTTTCTTTCGCCATCCCTTTTGAAATACTCCCCTCTACCCTAATCCACTAGTATTTTTAGTGCCCCTTTGACGAAAGCGCAAATATGCCTTTTGGACACTCACCCTTCTAATCCACTGATATCTTAGCGATCCTTTGGCGAAAGCGCTTTTTTCTTTCGCCATCCGTTTTAAAATACTCCCCTCTACCCTAATCCACTAGTATTTTTAGTGCCCCTTTGGCGAAAGCGCAAATATGCCTTTTGGACACACTCACCCTTATGCAATATAGGGGAAGGAGGCATTGACACTATATATGACCTTCTTACACCATCTTACCCCTTATACAATGCCCCTAATACACACACACCCCATCAGTGCCTTTCTGACACCCTGACCACACTCAATATACGTCACTGACAAATATTTCTACTTCTCCGTGTGTGTATTCACTTCAACACCGGAGTGCATTTAAGATAAATTATATTTTTTACCTCCTATTCTTTCACATATTCATATAATTTAAATTTGGAATTAAACTATTTCTATTTATGCACTACTTGTAAGAAATAGACTACGAAATAATTCCTTATATTTAAAAGTTGGATACATAATTGGCGAAACATATGAAATGTCTGTAACACTTTGTAAAGACTATTTTTGTATCGAAATAACAAGCTTCAGAGGTTCGCTATATTCGCCACCCCAACCAAAAATACCATAACATACAAATGACTGAGATTTTTTCGGCCCGGTTCTGTTCGCCGCGTTGCGTCATTGAGTTCAACAACCACTTTTGGACTTAGACGTCCCGAGTGCGCATGCCTCGAGAGGACCGTCGTTTAAAAATCTGACTGGCGCCCACTGCGCACAAACGCACTTTTTCGCCCATACATTGGACGGATTCAGCTGGTGTCGCGAATACGTTGTGATGGTCTAAATATATCTTGTCTATGCTCCAACTACGGAGATTTCGATTATAATTTGAATTATGATTTTCATAATCGGATGATGTCGATTATTTAAAAAATCGTATTTTCTATTATATTTAATTCAATTTATCCCATCGCTAGTCATTATGCGTCGTGTCAACCTTTATTTTTCATGAAATTTTTTTAGCTATCTACAAGTGCATAATATTCAGTAAGTTGTTTTAAAGCTTATCGAAATGATATAGAGTGAGAGCAAAGAGTTATCATACAATATTAATCATAAAGGAACTTTTGTTCTCATTAACTATAACTTATACCATAACTGACATCTTAATACATTATAGTATACAACCAAATGATTACATGGGGGTAATATATCCTTCAAACTGACAAGCGTTACATGTGAATATTTAACTGAAATTTGCCTACATGTACTCCAGTTAGAGTTACCGGAGCAAAGCAAATTTGACTGGAATAATTCATATCGTATGACTAATTTTCCAATTTCGTTATGTGTGACACGGAACGAGGGAAGGATGGCCTGATTTTGTTTAGCTAAAACAAAACCGAAAATGCATTGAAATGAAAGATTGATAAGGTTTTCATATTTATTAGATTCATTGCGTATTCTCTCTACTCTCTACGACAGAACACTTCAAAACTAAAAGGTTACTTACTGTCAAGCTGGATTAAAGTGGCACGTGATAAAAGGATGACCATTGTGCCAGCTCTTTGATATTTTAATTTAAGAAAATTTTTAAGTAGATGTATTAAACAAGAAAATTGTAAACACCTAACTACTCGGTCTTAGAGATTCACCTTATTTACTAAAATATACAGGGTATTCAATGCAAATAAGTCAGTGTTTAATAGTAGATTTCCTAGATTGGTATAAAGCATTTTATGCCAACTAAAACGTTATATTCCTACGATTTTTTTTATTGATATAGCTTTTTGAAATTTAAATTTTCCATATACCGGGTGACCAGGAGATTACTGGCCTCTAAATTCTAATTTATCTGACTTTTCTCTATAATTTTTGTATACACTCTTCCAGGTCGAAAGTTGATAGTTCTGAAACTGATTGGGGGGGGGGGGGATTACAGTTACAGAAATAATGTGTTCATTACGTTTTAGTGTAAATGTAAAGATATCTATGGTTATATTTAGTTAGTTTTACCTACAGGTTTTTACTTCTACCGTGAAGGGAAGTACCCATTATCTATTGTATTCAAAATGTCAATCAAAATATTTCAAAAACAATTAGAGATATGCATAGGGCATTCCTTACAAGATGTGTAGAGGTTTTGATGAATGTAAGAAGGCAGAGAAATATATAGGGTGTTCCATGTGATAAAAGTGACATTATAAGTGACACAGTGACCCTGTGAATGAGATGTCAAATATTGCATAGTGAATATGTTTCTTTGACTTAATTTACTTAGGATACAAATTATGAATCGCTTTGTATCAAAATTTAAGTAGTATTTGTACAACAAAGAGATGCTTGCAAATGCCAAATTTTCATTACAAATCGAATTATTTTGAAAACAATTACTTTTTGTATATTAAACAAACAATGAAAAAGTTATCATTCATTCAAAATTCTATTCAAATACAACGTGTCCCGTTTAAAAAATCTAACTTTGTGAAACCCTACTTTTTGAACGCACCCTGTATAATTAAAAATATTTTAAAGAGTGGAGTATATCCAACTATACCTTAACATAGAAGCTTATTATCGACAAATCTTACCTTCAAGGCATAAAATTATTTCGCTCAATCGTTGACTTACTCTGTATATGTTTGGGTCATACCGTATACCCGTTACCCCTGGCCTTAATTACATTTACGTAATAAAATATATCATTTTTAAAAATGCTATATTTGGTCTATGTATTTCTTATCAGTAAAATGTCTACATGTTGTGGTATTACAACATTACCTTTTAACGTACTTTCTACTTCACCAATTTCAGCATAGGCACAAAAATTAAAATTATAGACTAACCTAGTTGTACAGCCTTCTAGCTTGTCAATTTAAACATAGAGCTGTCAAATCAAGTCGGTTCTAAAAATAAAACTCAGTAATCATCTGGTATTTTTATCGCGGAGTGACAAAAACATCAGTCGCATATTTTTTTTCTACCCACGTCAGAAAATTTATTTCTAGCATGACGTTGAATTCTTAAAAGCAAATTAATTAAAAATAAATATTTGTATTTAAATTAGTACTCAAATAAAATTACAGAATTATGGGCAATTAAATCAATATTTGTGTCTATATTTAAAACAGTATTATTGAAGAGAAAGGTATACGTTCCATTACTTGTAGCTGTCTAGTTTACATTTGAAAAATTTAAATAAGACAATAATATAAGAGAAATTAATTATTAATCAGCAGTGCATTGGATAAAGAGTAACACCAAGTGTCCAAGTTTAATAATAAGTTACAATAAGTATAAGGCACAATTTATATGAGACCTCGTCAGCTACACTTAGCCGAGGGAGTTTATCAACATAGTATGTCCTGCAGTAAATATTTTGGTGAGCTAAGAGTGTTTTTATCCTATAAGGGGTACGTTTATCAAACCTGTGCCCAATGGGGCCTTCAGTCTAATAAAGTCTGCCTTACTCCAAGGGGAGGTATTCGACGGAGTCCAACATTGTAAATCTGGGAATCTGTGAGTCTACCCAAGACTAAGCCTCATATTATGAAGCTGGATGGATATGGTGCCATAAAATCTGCCAGGAACGTGACCTTTGATGTCCAGGTCATAAAAAAGGCCCACAAGAAAACCGACTTTCAGCTCAATGAAATTCTGGACTTTAGAATGGTATATATAGGTACCTACATGGAAACATGAATATAAATTAGAAACAAAATGATTCTGTATATAGGAATGGGAATAAAATCTCACCTGAGATGTTAAGTTTTTCATGTGGAATTTTTTAGAAATTTGTGGGGGTTTTCTCCCTTTATAACACGAGAACTGAAACACAACTAGAAGATTGATGGTGCAAAAAATATGAATTTTGCCACCAAATTCGAGTTAGGGAACCCACAAAAGAAAATCAGCAAAAATGCCAAGACTTGCCTCAGTGCACCACGGCAGGAGATTTTTGTCCAACTGAATCAAGTTTTTCCGCGAGAAAGGAGGTAAATCCATCAGAACCTCAGGGATTTTATTTCTAATCTTTGACTTGACACCTCACAATTGTTTGAATACAAACAAAATCCAAACAAACCCGATTAAGAGCAGAAAATAAATCAAATAACTCTTTAATTACACAATCATTAGTTCTAAACGAATCTGAATAGTTTATTTGTCCCAAAACAGTCCTTAATTAGTTATATTTTTGGAAGTAGCAGGCGATGTTAAACTTCATTTTTGATAGCCTAAGCAGTTCTTCGACAAGCTTTCAGTCGATAAGACTAATACATTTTTCCCATTTTTAAGTGAACCGAGAAGGCCTGAAGGCTCAGGCAGAAATTCAAGTGTCTATTGGAAGATGCTGTATAATGGTTTACTGAATTGTATGAGCAATGTCTGTTAAAATAAAGAGCAAAAGTTGAAAAATAAGAAATTGGTCCTTTTGGATTCATTAAAATAATAGCGTTAAGAGACCGGTAAGTGTTGATCATTATTTTCGGAGTTATTCAACAGTAGGAAAATTAGAACCGCAACACGGTCTGCTTTTCAAACTTTCTGCATGAGAGAACACTTTAATTTCCAGTCGAAGTATTAAATGCATTTTTGGACTCTAAGATAGTTTCATTGAACTGATTTCTTACCTTGGGGAAAATTGAACGATTTTCGGGTGTAGGATTTTCAAGAAACCTTTTCTGACCTTGGACTTTTTTGAGCCCGGCTTTATCTCAAACCTTAGAGAACTAGAGCTTTTGATGGTGAAGTTTAGGTTTCTTCCGGGTATGTGAAATGAAACTTTCAATAACTACTTGAGTGATATCTGTGTTATGAGATTAAATTTTGGAGGGAAGTAGAAAAAGGGACAAGGTTCCTAGGGAAAGCAGTGAAAAAGTTTCGAAGACCATCCCAGTCGTAAGAATTGTAGTGCCAGATCATGCATTCTGGCATGATATCAGCGAACTTGAAATGTATGGGACAAGAGACGGGAATGAGGCCGTGATCGGAACGACCAAGGGAAGCGATGGGTGGGTGATAAGGAAGAGATCTAGTGGGTTGGTATTATGGATAGGAATGCGGGGAAAGTGGGTTGGATCTGACTAAATTGGCGAGCGAGTTGCTGATTGCGAAGTTTCCTGCCGCCCTGCGTTCTGGGTTGGTTTTTGTGGATCCGAGCCATTCCCTGCTATGTAGGTTGAAGTCGCCCAGGACTATATCTTCAGTGGAGGGAAATTCAGAAATAAGATGGTAAATTTTTGCCGAGAGAAAGTCAAAGAACTCATTGTAGGAGTTGTCTGATTGGGAGCGATAGATGCAACAGATACATTTGGTGGAAGATTTAAGGGTTTTAGGGATTTTAGACTAGGGTGTCAAAAACCTACGTCCGCTTAACGCTTTTCAGACTCCGTCATATTTACTGTATCTCAAAAAATCAGTCAGTACTTATTCCTCTTTCGTGAATCCTAGCCCTATAAAAATATATTCGATTCGATTCTGCTATTGCTTGCAAAATGATTCGAGAAAACAAACAATTAGTAGTCACATTCTTATTAAAACTAGGATATCTTTTTGAACAACTACTTTTTTTCTGTTATGCTTCCAGAATAGACTTAACCTGCTTACGCACCAGGAAACGACACAGATTTCAGTACATCATCCAAAGAGAGCTGGTTTTCTCATCATAACAACAAGAAACGCGTGATCTGTGCACTCCTTTTATTTTCAGCTGCAGAAACCTAGAGCGTCCAGGTTATAGAAGCTATACCTGTACAAGGTTTACTTTTCTCCCCTAATCTACATTTTCTTCAAGTCCCATATCTCTGCCGCTCTTGCGGAATTAAGTGCAAACTTTCCTTTATCAATCAACAATGTACAAGTTCCATATACCAATTGTAAAAAAATCTAGGTTTACTTATTGATAATAAACTTAAATTTGTTGAGCATGCGAACCAACTGCTTAAAAAGTTTTACGGCCTTTTGAAGTTACTTTATGACCACAGAAAAGAGTATTCTTTTAACATAAGAAATATCAATCAACAATGTACAAGTTCCATATACCAGTTGCACAAAAAATCTAGGTTTACTTATTGATAATAAACTAAAATTTGTTGAGCATGTGAACCAGCTGCTTAGAAAGTCTTACTGCTCTTTGAAGTTACTTTATGCCCACAGAAAACAGTTATCTTCTAATATCAGAAAGAAATTGTGTGAATCTCTGGTTCTTTCAGTTCCAGTTCAGAACATGTTGTAGATTTGTGTTTGGTTTAAGAAAGTATGACAGTGTATCTGCACAGCTTAAAATCTTTCATTGGTTACCAATGGCTTAACAGTGGGATATTAATTTGCTATCTTTTACTCATCGCTTGGTGCTCACGGGAGCTCCTCCTCACCTTCGGCGAAAACTAAGTTTTTGATCAAATCAGCATTCCGTCTACATAAGATTTGGTAATTTATTAAATATCCCTAAACATAAAACTGTATTTTATCAACGTTCATTTTCATATATTGGTTCTAAATTATGCAGCAAAATAGATTCGTTAATAAAGAAATCTAAACCGACAACTTTTAAAGCCAAATTAAAACAATTATACTATGCAAAGTTAATAACTTAGTTTGTAATCTGTTTTTTAATGACACTAGGGGTTCCAGCTTTTTGCTTTAAATTGCTTGTTCGTGGTGTATTATTGCAATTTTTTTCTTTATCTTTCATTGAAATGTAGAGATAAAGTAAGTCTACGCCATCTACTTTTCTACCATTCAGTTCAAAGTAACTGCAATCTGGCTAAAATTCACCTAATTCTATTGTATCCTAAATTTTGTTTTTTTTTTCTGTACAAACAAACACGATTATTATTATTATCTTTATTATTATCATTATTATTATCGTTATTATTATTATCTAACTTTTCTTAAATATCTAGGGTCGAAGCCTATGTGGTCCCTAGACCAATACACTTGTCAACAACTACTTAAGATTTAAGCAATAGAAATTGCCTAGTCATTTTCCCGTCTCGGGCTTACTTATTAAAATAACTCAGTGTTAACTTTTAATTTTCTTTCTCCGTTTAGTCTGAATACGCCTTTTCAATATCTCGTTAAGAGAATCTAAAGTTGTATGAACAAGCATTGCAAGGAGAGGAAATTCGACAATATTGGTTTAGTTGTGACATTTTCCGTGGTAACAAAAGCTCTCGTTTGCGAAAAGTTTTGTGCTTCTTAAGAGCCAGTTCAAACGTAAAATTTATTTTATATTACATTCAAAAGTATTACAGATTTTGGAATCGTTATTTGGAATTTGATAAAACCTCTAGGTATAAAATTACAATTTACGAATCGTATTAGCTCCCAATAATAATGCGAAAATTCGAAAAGGAATTAATTGAAATTTTAATAAAATTTTTTAATGAACTAAGTTATAGGGGACAATAATAAATTCTTTATTCAAGTATTAAGTACAGAAATGATGTAGCAATGAAAACGCAATTAAAAAAATAACTAGAAATAAACAAAAAAAGTCCTGATCTTGCGATCTGGCATATTAAAAAAGAGATAAAAATGGCATTTTGCGAGATACAGCATACTTAGTGTTTTTTTTAGGTTAAGGAGGTTGAATTTTGAAAAACAAATTACACAATCGGAAAGCTGAGGAAAGAATACATCGAAACAATGGTTCAGGTATTTTTAGATGACGTTTCCATTGCGAGATCATCAGTTCAAAATGGCGCGGCGCTGGGGCATCTAAGACGATTCGCCCCATTTGTATATATATATATATATATATATATATATATATATATATATATATATATATATATATATATATATATATATATATATAGAGAGAGAGAGAGAGAGAGAGAGAGAGAGAGAGAGAGAGAGAAAGAGAAAGCATCCGTTTAAAAATGCCGAATTTTTTAAAGTTCATCTATATGGTTTGGGCTCATACTGACAATTTGGAAACCTATCTAAAATTCTTTATTAGAATGAAAATTTGGCGCCACAAACTTTGAATACAATTTGAAACATATCATATTTGTATTTCTTGGAAGGTTATCATTCTTGCCGTCAGATCTTATTAGTGCTTTTAGCATGATCAAAAATGGGGAGACGGGGACTACTTATGTGCCAGCCCTGGTTTAGCACCCTTCTCAAGGTATCATAGGATCCAAGTAAATCCAGAGATTCTCATCTATTTAATCGGCAGTAAATGTGAACGCCAGATTGTTAAATATTGAAGAACTAAGATCAAAATTTCTGAATTTAATTTACAACCAAACTCTCTCCGTTTAAAATAAAACAGTGCTGCAAATATGCATCTAATTTGAACTATGCATACAGTATGTCCGTGGATGATGTTTAGAAGAGGACAAATGGACCAAATTTTGCAAGATACGTAAAAATTGTTTACTTGTAAAGTAAATACGATTTAAGTTATGAGGCATTCGATTTTACATACAGGGAGCATAAAAAACAAAACGTTGTTTTGCCTAAGAGTAAACATACCTTCTTTAACATTATTTTCTATCAAAAGAAAAAATATAAAATATGTTTAAACCTTCACACCCTCAGTCGAAGTACAAGATTTCATTAAAAAAATTTACTATTAATAGTAACGAGTTTTATCACATCATATTTGTAAAGTCCCAACTATTCCCTCTTACACCTTTCACCAGAGTACTACTTTCTACATATTAAACAATAATGATACCCATGGAAATGTTTATCAATGTCTTTATTAAATGCAGTAATTATTTAATTTGAGAAACTTTTAACAAAATGCTATCTACTGAACAAAGGAAGTATTTTGAAATAAATAATTGCTTCATTTAATAAAGACATTGACAAGATGTCCATAGGTTTGCTCAGGTTTGCTCAGATGTCATTATTGTTTAATATGTAGAATGTAGTACAGGGTCTTCCAAAGAGGACTGAACAGGGGCTCATTTTTGAGCTTCCTTGTATTCAAAGAAAAATCTAAAATGGCCAATCGATGTACTTTTACCTGCAGAATTCAAAAATGAAACCAAAAATTTATTTGAACCAGAAACAAAAGAGTTACGCTGTGGATAAGGTGTTTTTTAAATGGAACATAGCTTTTTTTATACGATTTTCGGAACGAGTGATTTTTTTTATGTCCGTTCTGATTAAAATATTTAATATTGTGACAGCTATTTTTATTAAATTTTAATGTTTTATCCAGTATAATTTAACTTCAACCTGTTTGAAACATACACTAGGTAATAAAGGTAAAATCACCTTGAAATCCTTCAAAGTCAAAAAATTTGACAAATTTACTATAATATTGCCGAAATGAAATATTCATTAGATGAGAGATTGCAGATTGTTATCTTGTTCTACAAATGCCAAGAAAATGCAAGAGAAGCAAGGAGAAGATTTATTGCAAATTTTCACAGAAATATATATATATATATATATATATATATATATATATATATATACGTATATATATATATATATATATATATATATATATATATATATATATATATGTAATATATATATATATATATATATATATATATATATATATATATATATATATATATATATATATATATATATATATATATATTACAATATTATAGTAAATTTGTCAAATTTTTTGACTTTGAAGGATTTCACCTTTATTACCTAGTGTATGTTTCAAACAGGTTGAAGTTAAATTATACTTACTGGATAAACCATTAAAATTTAATAAAAACAGCTGTCACAAGATTAAATATTTTAATCAGAACGGACATAAAAAAAATCACTCGTTCCGAAAATCGTATAAAAAAAGCTATATTCCATTTAAAAAACACCTTATCCATAGCGTAACTCTTTTGTTTCTGGTTCAAATAAATTTTTGGTTTCATTTTTGAATTCTGCAGGAAAAAGTACATCGATTGGCTATTTTAGATTTTTCTTTAAATACAAGGAAGCTCAAAAATGAGCCCCTGTTCAGTCCTCGTTGGAAGACCCTGTACTCTGGTTAAAGGTGTGAGAGAGAATAGTTTGGACTTCAAAAAATAATGCGATAAAACTCGTTACTTTTAATATTTAAATTTTTTAATGAAATCTTGTACTTCGACTTGGGGTTTAATTTAAAACATATTTCATATTTGTTCTTTTAGTAAAAAATGATAAATAAAGTATGTTTACTTTTACGCAAAATAATATCTTCGTAATTTGTTGTGCACCCTGTATAAAAAATTAAAATTTTGAAAACGTAAATCTTATTTATTTTAGAAGCCTGAGCTTTTATTAGGAGTGACAATTGGCATTACGTATCGTGCAAAATTTGGTCCATTTGGTTTCCAGGGCGATTTCGCCATTTGGTCTCCATGGGGTCTTCGGTGGCCCAATTGGTACGGCGCTAGCTTTGCAACCGAGAGGTGGCTGGTTCGAATCCCGCGTCGACCATGGATATTCTGTGATTGTTAATTATTGGAAGGTGGTAGAGGAATGCTTCCTGGACCAAGGTGATACCACCCAGACGGTAGTAAATTGGGCGCAAAAATAATTCCTTTACCTGTATTTCTGAAAGGGTCTCTGATCATAACATGTAAATTGGGCGCGGGCCTTTCTTGAAGCACCTGCCTGCATGAGATAATTACTTAACAATTACTACATATATATATATACTTAAATACTCCGAAATTTAATTTACTTTACTTGCTCAGGTCAATTTGCTTTATAGTTTAGTTGATTTTTACTTTTGATGGCGCACAGATAAAAGTGGAAAATGTCCGTGTCAATGATCACAGATGGAGGTGGGAAAAATTTGATTTTATGTGAAAATTTTACGTTTTCAAACGACAAAGTGTTAAAAAGTGGTGAGACATCGTGCAGATGTAGCCGATAAAAGTTGCATTGTAAAGCCAAACTTTACACTGATGGTACAGAGAATTTCAAGAAAGGATGATGTTCACAATCATGAAGCAGACGAACAAAAGGTAAAGAGGAAAGCTGTTTCAAATACGTGTAAAAGAAAGGCTGAAGAAGATGTAACTGAAAGGCCTTCAAAAATCATTTGTAAAGCATTAACATCACATTTGCCACCATTTCTCACAACCATTGATGTCAGTAACATTAGAAGGAATATTTATAACTGTCGCCGGAAGATAGTACCAGATCTACTCCCTACAAATATAGAAGAAGTGCGTGGAGCTTTCAGCGCATATAGTGAAATGCTATTAACAAGGTAAGGTTCTTCTAAACCCCAACCGCGGACATAGTGTATAAACTGAATTTAGAATCTGAGGTTGTTACTTTTGAACTACATAATCTCTAAAGTGGAAGACTACTTAGGTAGCCCTAAGTTGGGTAGTACGAAACTGAAAAGTATTAAATTGAGCAGTACTGAATTGGGTAGTACTAATTTTGGTAGCACACAGAGCTTGAAAAGTTTTAGAATTACCGTCTTAACAAATTTCTTTATTTTCACTGGAATCCAGAAGCAAAGTGCAGCAATGCTATCCAGAAATGGGGCTTAAATAAACTCTGTGTGATCAAAACAACATAAAACATCCACCAACAAACAACACCAACTTCCGACAGCTAGCCAATCAGAACTCGTCAAACAACTACATTAAATTATCACTAATTTTATCGTTTAAGGACACTTTACTAAATTTAACCTCTTTAGAAGTTCGTTTTTACAATTTTAACATCTAAAACTTGCAACAATTATAAATATATATACATATATTTATTTTTGTTTATAATGAGTAGAAAACTCTGTCAATTTTTTACTCGCTCTGAGTGGTTAATGCTCCGTGTACGGGAGTGGCTACAGACTACAAGTTTTACTGTATGTCGTAACTAACTCCGAGCAATTACCCTAATACAATACGTAAATCAAATATACAAATAAACGGCTCTGAATCTTAACATATAGGAATACCGTATCCTAAAGATGTACAAAAATACTGTCATAAAATTAAACTAAATACACAGAATATTGCTCTGGAGTACCTACACCATTCTACTCCATGCTATTCCATAGACACCGGTTACTCGCACTTATGCGCAAAAGATAGATTTAAACGCGAATTTAGATTCTTAAGCAGTTACGTTCACAGACTTGCGTAATATATTAACTAAAGCGCTGAATATGAGAAAGCGAAAGCAAAGTTGTTAAAAAGAAATGTAACGAGGAAATTGACCCGCTACATACTGAACATGTCGTTTTTATGTGTTCGCAGAGGTGAGACATTAATTTTATAGCGAATAAGGAAGCTATAACGATCTCAAAAGAAGTAGTAATAAGCGCAGTGCAGCTCAAAGGTAATTTTGAAAGGCCCATTATCTTGAAGACGTATGTTCTTTGATCGTAAGTCTCTGTCACCTGTATTTCAAGTGTAAAAAAGTCAATAACGTTCTCTCTTCCCTTTTAGCTTTTCAGGGATGCAAAAATAAAAAAAAATCATAAATAAGAAACATTTTACCGAATATTAAAATACAATCCCCACGTTTAAGTCTCTTGTGTGAAATCAATAAAGCGACATTATTCGAAAAACGGCTTTAAAGTGTAATAAAGCGAAATCTGAGCATAATTTTATATAAAACGGGTAGAAGCAGACACGTAACAGCTTTATTATTTTGAAACCCGAGCCGGTGTAACCCTGAATTTTAATAGTGCCCTCCCTTTTCGTGCTGCAGCTTGCAGCTTAAAAGCTGCCAACTAAGCTCTGCGAACGTGAAGCTTACGTATAAGGACATCAGGCCCATTTTGCTATAGGAAAAAGGGGTTTGGTGAGATAAACTGTTACTCGAACATGGGATAAGGCGACTTATAAAGAAGTATTTCTGGAGTACAAAGCAGGTTAGCAGAATTTTATATGTTTCCTGGTGCACCTAGAAAAAAGAAGGTGATTAATATAATTTACTGCTCTTGGTAACGGTAGCACAGCCGTTGTCAAGTGCAAGTAATAGTATATTGTACACCAAGCACGGAATGATACTCATCTCGCACTCGCTGACTAGCCGTAGGAGAGTGCTGCAAATTATATGAGTGGGAAATGAGCATTCCGTATCACTTTTTCTACGATTACCGCTCTTTCATAGCAGAAATTAAATTTCTTGGTTTTTATATTTTTGGATTAGAAGTAAAAACTGTTTAAATTATGACAACATAAGTTAATTCAGAGTGCCTGCACAAGCAGCTTTCCAGGTTTCAATTGGAGTCGATTGAATAAATTCTTCTGAATAGCTTTCGTTTTTATCTTCTTAATTTAAAGGTTCGCCATTTTATGTTTTAAAAATTATATTGTCTGAATCAAAACACTCTTGCAATGCCGTCTTCATGTGGTCAAAAACTCCTAAACACATCTCAGGTGGTATTCCATTCTATTAACATAAACTTTACTTTTGAGGTATCCACACAAAATAAAGTCCAGTTGGTTGAGATCGGAAGACCTAGCCGGCCAGTTTAGAGCCCAGTGTAGGAGACTTTTCGTGTTGTTAATATTGATTGTCTGGTGCGACAATTTAATTATTAACTGAGCCTGAAAGGTGAAAGTGCTCCTCGTCACAGAATGTTGTTGATTCGGTCGTTGCCAAAAAAAATGGTATATCATGGTTTCAGCGAAAGAACGACGGATTATAAAGTTATCTGGGTTCAATTCTTGCATAATTTGGATCTTGAATGGATGAAACTTCACATATTTCCTTATACTTGTGCGTTCAGATGATTTGTGCATTTGCAAAGCTTGTGATGTTTTACGAATTAATCCACTTGAGTTTAGGATAATCGCGGCACGCACATGCTCAACTTTTTCAGGAACAGTTTCAGCATCCACAGAATTTCATATTTATAGCTGACGATGTTTTTCTAAACCCCTGCATCCACGATTTCTTCCCCGCAGAGGTCATTTTATCTATTCTATCAATTATAAAATCCAAAAAAAGATATTAAAAAATCCGAAATAAACTAGACTATTTTAACAAGAACATAGTAGTTTACAATAATCGAAAATAATTTTCTCCGTATCGCTCGCATTAAGTTGTAAGGTGTAGGTTAAGTAAGAAGGTGAGGCGATGTGTAAAGGTAATAAAAATTATAGTACTTACCTCAAACTAAAATATTTCACACAAAACGTAGCGAGCGCAACACACGAAAATATAATGCGAATGCACGTCAAACATAGGAGGCAAAAGTGACTTGACTGGAGTAAATGCATATTATTTGTGGAACAACTACAACTTAATGCGAGCAATAAGGAGACAAATATTTTTGAGTATTGTAAACTAGTCTGTTCTTCAACAATGAATGAAGTCTATACTTGTCAGGGGTACATGTAAATATGTAAAATTGGGAATCAGTTCTCTAAACCACCTGAAGATGCCTTATACAATAAGAATTTGAACAAATAATGCTAAAACAGCAATTCTCCGGGCTATATGCCCCTTCGAGCCCTGGATTACATGCCAAAATTTGCCATATTTTGTACTACTTGTTGTCTAAGAGTGTTAGTAGAAAATACGGCACATTTTGGTATGTAATCCAGCGCTCGTAGGGGCAGCTAGCCCGGAGAATAGCTATTTTAACACTATTTGTTCAAATCCTTACAATGCATCTTCAGGTGGTTAAGAGAATTGGTTCTCAATTTACATAGTGTGTTCTTGCTAAAATAGCTTAGTTTATTTCGGATTTTTCAACAACTTATTTTCTGGATTTATTCATTGCTAGAATAGATCTTGCAACTGTGTAAGAATCGTTTCTCTTGACGTATGCCCCAATAATGAACGTGCGAGGCCCACCTGACCAACGTTATATTTTTACTAAATAATCCGAATCGATCCACTATCGAACACCGCTAGCCAGTGTTGCCAACCCAGAGTAAAAAAAATCCCTATAGAACCTCTTGAAAAATCCCTAGAAATCCCTTGTTTTAAAAAATAGCATTCACATGATAACACTTCAAAAATATATCTTTTTCAAAAAAAAAAACAATGAAACTAAGCAGATATTTGGTTCTAGGTAGGTACAATTATGTCCTAAGAACTAAAAACCGAAATAATATAGGCGCAAGGAACCATGTAAAAATATAATATAATATAAAAAAACAAATCTCTTATGAGTACCATTTATACCTATATCTCTGTAAAATAATAGGAATTATCAAATAATAATAATAATAAAACTAATAATTTATATAGGAAAAACAGCTGATTTATGACTTAGGTACTTAATAATTATCTATTTTTTACACAAATTCTCCTTTTTCATAACTTTGAAGTGACTTCAAAATTTCTGCAACAATTAGTTTCGCCCGAAAAGCGAATCACAGAGACCGCATTAAGGGACTCACTGCCAAGTTTTTTCCTTTTTCTTGGTTTTAACGTCACTCACGACAGAAAAAACTCTTTCGGTTTCGACTTTTTAAGTGAAGTACGGAAGCGTTTTAATTCTCTGAAAAGTCCCTAGAAAATATAAAAAAAATTCCTATGTTCCTAGGATTAACGAAAATCCCTAGAACTAGGGACAAAATCCGTAGGTTGGCAACACTGCCGCTAACCCGATTCCGCTACGTTACACGGTTGCCAAGTTATTCGAGTTTGGAAAGGGAACTCCCTTCCTGGACACACTTCCTTAAACACTATTTAACTGGTAATGATACAGGAAACCTTTGTACCCTACTGCTAAACACTTCTTGACTTTCCGCATTCGGTTAAAATCATTTTTATCTCTATTTTTCCTGCTAATAAAACTAATTAATAAAGTTCTTCCAATCACAGCAGAAGTAGCTAAAAGTGTGCCACGCGTAACGGATAGCGTGCAGGGATTTGACAAATTATAACTCACCGCGGTGCGCGAAGCCCTAATATCAGCAGAGAAATCCTCCTGATAGATTAAAAGATAAATAAGGTTGCGAAAACTTTTAAAGCAGGTTCTGCTCTACTTGATTATTAATTTATTGTCCGTGGTGAATAATAAATGTGCTCCGTTTATTAAATTTTTATCGCAAAATATCTTGGGCGAAATTTATGTGATCTTCGTGTTTCGGAAATTATATTAGGTGAAGGTCGCGACTGCACCTTAGTTACGTCATCGATCTCATATCAGAGCCCCTATTCTCCAAACTGGGGAACGCATTTACCGGTGATGTTGTAAGCACAGGCCAATCGTAGTTCCTTTACCCTGAAAACATCTGTTGTGTTTTTACCTCATTTTTATATGTTACGGGTGCTGGGGAATACCTGTTAGTTTAGAGACAGGGGTGTCAGGAAATGTCATAATAATTTTGAGTAGTCTAATATTTAATTATTAATTAATTATTAATATTTATTATTATATTTATATATTATTAATAATTATTAATATTTTAAAAATGGATCTTGAACAGTTGAAACAATTTATGCACACATTCCAAGAGTCTCAAAAGGCTATGTTTCTTCAACTAGCTACTCAACTTCAACAAAATCCAGAAAGCAGATCAAGTGTTCCGGGTCAATTTTCCAGTGTTGCTCCATTCGAAAATTATAACAGTCAAAAAGAAAAGTTTTCTTGCTATTTAGAGCGTTTCGAAAATTATTATACAATGAAAGGCGTCACAGATCCAGCACAGATTGCTCAATTATTGTGTGTTAGTATTGGGTCCACGCATTATAATAATCTTGCTGCTTATTTAGGTCCAGAAAAACCAGTTAAAAACCTGAAGCTTAATGAATTAATACTAGCTTTCAAAAATCTACTAATTCCAAAAAAAAGTGTCGTAGTAGCTCAGCATTACTTTTTAAACATATTTCAGAAGGAAAGTCAGTCAATAGCAGAGTACGTAGCTACACTTCAAAGTAATTTAGCAGAGTGTGAATTTGCTGTAACCTGTCAATGTTCCAGAACTGTATCGATAGTTGATGTTTTTCTTAGAGCACAGTTTATTCGTGGGTTACGAGACAATTGGATTAGAGAGCAAGTATTACAGTCTGATGTCACTACGTTCGATGAAATTTTAATCAAAGCTTCAGCCCTTGAGGCTTCCAGAATTGAAAGTAAACAGTTTGTTCAGCATACCGATATCAGTTGTAAAAATTTTGAAACCTATAATACTAACAAAATAGGGAATTCGTCTAATCAAACTCTAAGTTCCAGACGCTACAGAAATCATTCCAGTAATCGTTCCAATCATCGATCAGGTTCCAGGTCATCTAGTCAAAATTACCGTTCCCGCTTAGATTACAAAACCTTAGGAATAGAAAATCTCTGTATAAGATGTGGTCGAAACAACCATAAGATACAAGACTGCCGAGTAAACAAATCCAAGCTGAAATGTGAAGCATGTGATAAGCGAGGACACTGTGCTAAAGTCTGTATTTCTACCTTAATAAAAGCTTCAAGAAGTAATAAACTGAACTCCAGTACCCATTCAATGCAACCTATGCCTCCTGAAAGCTCAGATTCTCAGGTGTATGTCCTTAATAAGGTAATCACTGTTATAGACTTATTTGAAATGACTGACTCTGACAAATATCTTATAAATGTTTTTCTTAACGGCAAATCACAACGGTTTGAAGTGGATTCCGGAGCAAAATATTCACTTTTACCAGAAAATGATTTTCAGAAGTTAAATTTAAATATTCCCTTACATACTTCAAATATTGCCTTTCGTTCATATTCCGGAAATATTATCCAGTCTAAAGGGAAAATTCCTGTTACTGTTTCTTACCGGAAAAAAGAAATGGTTGGTGAATTGCATATTGTTCCAGAAGGCCATGATGCTTTATTGGGTCGTCAATGGATCAGAGGGTTAGAAATTGATTTAAAACAATTAGATAAAGAAAATAATTTGTATAGACATTCAAACCTTCATCCAGTTTATCCAGTTCAAACTTTGCATTCCCTTACAGACGTTATAAACGAGTTCGCACCTATTTTTGAAGAGAAAGTAGGTTGTGTTCCTGGATTTAAAGTTTCTTTACAGCTTCGACAAGGTGTTAAACCAGTATTTACCAGAGAAACAAATATTCCATATGCACTGATCGAGCGTGTTGACAAAGAGTTGGAGTCCCTTGTGAAAAACGGAATTATGTCTCCAGTTACCTCTTCAGACTGGGGTTCGCCATTAGTTGTCATACCTAAACCAGATGGAGGCATTCGCCTTTGTGTTGATTATAAATGTGGTGTCAACGAAAGAATAATCCAAGCCAATCATCCCATTAGACGTATTGATGATGTTCTCTGCAGCCTTCGAAATTCCCGGTTTTTCTGCAAACTTGATCTTTATAAAGCTTATTTACATGTAATGGTTGATGAAGAAAGCAGTATCATTCAGACAGTCTCTACACACAGGGGGACATTTCGAGTCAATCGTCTTAGCTTTGGTATAAAAACAGCTCCATCCGAATTCAACAGAATTTTGCAACAAATTCTAAAAAACCTTCCAAAAACTGAGGCATATTTTGATGATATTGTAGTACATGGTGAAACAATGGAAGAATGTAAGCACAACCTTAGGTTATGTCTGCAACGCCTTCAACAGTTTGACTTGCATTTAAATAAAAACAAATGTGTATTTTTTCAAGAAAAATAGAATATTTAGGGTATGTTGTTGAATCAAATAAAATAAGTAAATCTCCCGCCAAGGTCAAGGCCATTCAAGACATGACACGTCCACTGAATGTTGATGAGCTTAGAAGATTTCTTGGTCTTGTTACATGTTATTCAAGCTTTGTACCAGATTTTTCAACTGTGACATATTCGCTGAGATGTTTACTAAGAAAAGATGAGTGTTGGGCATGGACATCCAGTTGTGAAGCAGCATTTTTGAAACTAAAAGACGAACTTTGTAGCGATCGCGTGCTGGTACCATTTAATCCAACACTGCCTCTAGTTCTGACCACTGATGCCAGTCCTGTTGGAGTAGCTGCTGTTCTCAGTCATATCGTCGAAGGAGTCGAAAAACCTATTGCTTATGCGTCAAGGTCTCTGACAGCATCAGAAAAAAATTACAGCCAGTTAGATCGTGAAGCTTTAGCCATTATTTTTGGTGTTACTCATTTTTATAAGTATCTGTATGGAAAACATTTCGATTTAATAACCGATAATGAACCTTTGTCTAGAATTTTCCATCATCATAAAGCACTTCCCCAAATGACTTCTGTCAGGCTGCTTAGATATGCATCTTTTCTATCAGGATTTAACTATTCTGTAAAGTTTAAAAAGGGAAAAGACAACCAAAATGTTGACTGCCTCTCCAGAGCGCCAGTTCATACCGAACGACATCCAGACAGAATTTTTGATGAAGAGGTGAACCAGTTATATGAAGACATCATTTTTCAAATTTCCAGCGAGGTAGTTACTTATTCTGTAAATAAGGCTGAAACATCGAGAGATCCAGAGCTTCATAAAATTATCCAAGATATCCAGTCAAATTCCAGGAATACAGAATATACACTTTCCGATGGTATTCTTTTTCGAGGAGATAGAGTATTAATTCCAGGCTTACTCCGTTCTAAAATTTTAGATGAACTGCATCAAACTCATATAGGTATAACTAAAATGAAGCAACTTGCTAGAATATATGTTTATTGGCCTCAGATTGATCGTGATATTGAACACATTGTCAAAAATTGTGAAAGTTGTGCAATGACTCAGTCAAATCCTCCTAAAGTAATAGTTCATCCCTGGGATTCCCCTAAAGAAAATTGGGAAAGAATCCATATAGACTATGCTGGTCCGTTTGAAAATAAATATTTTCTAGTCGTTATTGATGCAAAATCAAAATGGGCTGAAATAAAAATCCAAAAACATTCTCCAACTAGTATGTCAACCATTCGAGATTTAGAAGTTATATTTTCCACACATGGATTTCCAGAAGTGATGGTTTCAGACAATGCATCCATTTTCCAGAGCGACGAATTCCGTGTGTATTGTAAATCAAATGGAATTTTCCAAAAATCTATTCCTCCAGGTCACCCAGCCACAAATGGGTTAGCAGAAAGAAATGTACAAACCTTAAAGAAAAGACTAAAAGCCGCATTTGACGAAAATTCGCCAATAGAAGATAAAGTACGAAAAATTCTATTCCACTACAGGGCAACACCTCTTGCTTGTGGTACATCACCTGCAGAGCAGTACCTTAATAGGCCATTTCGAATAAGATTAAATGCCATATTTCCTTACAAACCTCAACCTTCACAAACTTCCGCAAGTAAGAAATGTCGATATTTTAAAGTGGGGGAGAGAGTCCAAGTCCGAATGTTTATATACAACCGAAATACTTGGCAGTTTGGAGTTGTAAACAAAAAATTTGGTTCCAGGATTTATCAAGTATTACTTGATTCAGGCAGAATGCTAAAACGTCATATAAATCAGCTCCGACCAACAATGGTGAAGCGTCCAGAAAGAAAAGTTACATTTGGCTCCAATCAATTTTTCTATGTACCCAATAGAATTCCAGTTCAGAATCGTAATCCTCTGGAACCGAGAGAAGAGCCTCCACATTCAGTTCCCGAACCACTACCTGTGCCAATAGGTGATCCAGGGCCTGATCCAACTCCAAATCCAATACCTAATCCTGTACCCAATCCAGTGCCACGTCCAGACGATTCTGCTGATTACCAGCCATCTCCAGTCCGTACTCCAGAACCCGATCCCGAATCGCCTGTTGAGCCACCTAGAACACGACCAGTACTTGCACGTCGACTTCCAGCTCGTTTTAAAGACTTTCACTTTATGTAATAAAAACATCACTCTATAGGAATGGACAATGAGTTATAAATTTGTTATAATTTTTTCAAATTAAGTGGGGGAGAAACTGTTGTGTTTTTACCTCATTTTTATATGTTACGGGTGCTGGGGAATACCTGTTAGTTTAGAGACAGGGGTGTCAGGAAATGTCATAATAATTTTGAGTAGTCTAATATTACGTTAAGTGTTTTATAATAAATATATTATTGCAAGTGACGAGTGCTCATTATCTTCCGAACCCACAAGATACATCAACATCACAGCGGGAACGTTCTTTTAAACTCGAGAATAGGCTTGCTGAAACGTTTATTTAGTCCTATAAGAGTGATGCAGAGCTTGTGAGGGTACTTTTAGGGGAAACTGTACTTTCCCTCAAAAAGGTACTGACGTGCGTACGGCAGCTCTTCGTCAGCAGAACAGATGGTCGTTGGCTAGGAATATTTACGCTTTTTAAGGACGCCACTCAGTTTTAAATGTATCAGTTTTTCAGAGCTTCTGAACTGAGGGAGTACGCTCCTTTAATTTAAGGTTAGTGATGGTAATAAATAAATAGACTACCGAAGATTAGCTTCAATCAATTTAATAAGAAAATTATGTACTTTACTAGTAAAATGGTAAACCAAAAAATATTTTTATATGTAGCCAAATAACCATCGAGTAAAGTTTTAAAATGATGACAGTAAGTCTATGACAATGAGGCTAAATTAAGTAACCCGTATTGAAATATCAAGTAAAATTGGTATAAAAATGCAATGTGTTTTGATGTAGCAAAACTAAAATATAATGCAATGAGCCTAAATTTCCAACTTAGAGTTCTATATGCATAACCCTTCTCTTTGGCCAAAGATTACCCCGTGTTATGTACATTTATGTATAAAAATATACTAAGAAAATTGTGGGGGAAAATTACGGAATACTAATTAGAGTGACATTAAATAGAGTGGCCTTAGGTCCAGAAAGCTAGTGAAAGTTTCTAGGGTGTCCCATACAGTAGATAACCAGACACTTGGTGGTGGCTAGATGTTAGGCCCCATGACCAATTCTGGTTCCTACGGGCAGCTACGTCCCTGAAGTGGTGAGAAATATGGAAACAAAAGGATAGGCTTTCTAGTCTGGAAAATTCGCAGAAGAAGGAAGTACTGGGTATGCTTTTACATTAAAATCCATGAGTTAGAATCATCCCGGGAAACTCTAACACCCTGTGTTAACCATATTTATAATATCCAAAACTATTCGAAATCACTGAAGAAGATTAACTGGCTTACCTCTAGGTTGAGAGAATCCGAAAAACTTCGCGCACATGGAAATTAAGACACTAAAACGGGACCTCTCCCAGGAAGAATATTTATAAAGCAGCAAAAAGACATAATTAGGCACTACTTCATATCAAAATAATCTACATTGGTGCATAAACTAGCACAGTAAAAATGATAGTTAAGTAAAAAAAATCACGGCGCCTCTATACGATAATTCGGCAAGTTTTCAATTAATCAATAGGGCAACAATAAACAAGGATGAATACATAGAATAAGCTAGAGGCCTGAGAATTTCCATCCTTTCAATGCTGGCGTACTGCAAAGTTTAGTCCTAGCACCAAACAAAGAGATGCATAATGGGAGGCAGATCTATGCACCTATCTCTTTCGCAAGATTTTTAGATGCTCTGGGGTGTAAAAAATTTAGTTCAACGCCTCAAAACCCAGTGTTGTGTCCTGTTACATAACAAATCTAGCAACATTTTTCCATCCTCGTGAATGGTCAAGCCCTACAGAACAAAGAAATCTGGTTTGTGTCGCTTTCGAACATGATCTCGGCTGACATAATCATATAATTTCAATGGCCACTGCAGCAGCTAAATGCTTGGCTTTCTCTACCGAATCTGAAAATATTTCTTCCCTTTCAACTAATATATTCTCTATGTTTCCCAAATTGGACCTAACCCAGAATACTCTTCCCATACACTAGGGGTAACATCTTCCTTCTCGTGATATGCCCATAATATGTTAGTACTTAGGCTTGAAGTCTACGTGGGCTTTCCTAGATAAAAAATAATATAATGTTTAAAACTATCATTAGATCGGTGCAGATAACAATTCGTCATTTTGATTTCTTCTCTTTTATAGCAACCCGTTTGATGCATGCTATCTGTGAGTTCTTTTTTGTAAGTGCTTCCTTTATTTATAACGGCCCCTAGGTATTTATAAAATCGTTCCTCTAATAATTGTTCTTTTGTTGATGAATAGTGTCGTTTCTTCACTTGGTAATCAAACTTCCACAGATAAGATTTACCGAAATCACGATAAAAAGGAAGGTTGCACGTAACAGATAGCGTGCAAGAGTTGACAAATTGTAATTCCTGCCGTGAGCTACCGACGACGCCTCAATACCGTCAAAGAAGCCATCCCGATAGATTAAAAGATAAGGTCGCGACAACTTTCCAATTACGTTTAGCTTTACCTGATTATGAATTTAGTGTCCGGAGAAAATTGATATAACGCCGAGTTTACCCTTTTCGTGTCACGGAAATAATTTAAAGATTATTCACTGATAAGGTTTATTTGTTATTGAAAGAAATGAGAAGGAAATTAGAACAATGCTGAAAAGAACAGACTTAATTAGATTAAAAGTTTAATATACATAGAGGGTGGTCCAATTGGTACTTAGACATTTACTTTTTGACTCTCTATCTATAGTATACTGGGTTGATATTTTAACCAGTTGGTTCCATATCTCGCTGGATGCTTCATGTGTACGTCTTTAGCCGGCTAATGGGCGAATCTCATACCATTTATTGCTACCCCTCGAAAGGAACCTTAAACGATTGAAATTTCCACCAGTGTTCGTTGCAAGCGATCTATGCCTGCATACGTGTTTAGTGTTTGTTGTGGTCAAAGTGCATTTTTTATGTAAAAACATTTGAAAATACATATATGGGTAAGTACAATAAAACATCAAAGATGTTTTGTAGTAGTTACAATGCTTTTGCAGAAATATAATATTTCCAATGACGAACTGGTACCTGACAAAAATTTACTCACTGACGAGTCCTACAGAGTTGCCACCAGTAATATAGCCGTGGATAAACGAAAAGATAGGGGGGAAAACTTGTTTCTTATATAATATAACAGAAAAATTGACAGTTGAGCGCATGACTAACATAGGAGTAAAAATATCAGTTAATTGTCCAAAAAGTATAGATGGTTATAACCAAAATTTTGGTGAAGTTGACCTTTTCGACCAACTTTACTTCTGTTAGTCTCGCGGATGGTTGTTGAAACGTCTGTACTGCTTTACTGATGCTAGTATTGTCAACTTGTATATTACATATAAGACTTCCATAATTTTGAAAAAGCAGCCAGGCGTAAAACCAGAAACACCTCTGAACTTCAGAAGCATTGTGGCAAATCAGCTTGTTAGCGACTTTTCGTCAAGAAAAAACCAAGGTTCCTGGTGGGTAGTAGGCGAAAATAAATTTTAAAAATTAGCCATTTAATTTAAACTTATTTATCGTCTGTCATTCTTGAGAAGTGGGTCAAAATTTTCCCCTTCAACTTCCAAGCACTTTCTCACTATGGTTCTAAATTAATTTCGTACCCGCTGTAACATTTCAGGTGTTAGTAATAAGCAGGCAAAGCGGATTCAGTCTCTCATTTCATCTAAAGTTGTAGATGCAGTCGCCATCACTTTGTCCTTTTTAAAACCCCACAGGAAAAAGTCAAGGGGGGTCAAATCGGGGACATTGCAATAAACTGAGAAATAGTCGGTAAAACGTTAAAATTCTCAACTGATTTTGTAAGTAAAAATAACTCATTTCCATGGAAACGAATAATAATTCTGCAATAAGTGAACCTGACTTATTGGCAAAATTTATTTATTGTTTACATTTAACCAAAATTTAGTTAACAATAAAATTCCGTAACCGAAAGAGCAAATACAAAAAAATTGGTACACATAGGTACGGAGTTGTTTATGTAGACTCGAATTTTATGAGCAAAAGTACATCATCACATTTAAGATTCCAAAGTTACCCCCATCCCTCAAAATAGAGAGAGAGGGGGTAAATGTCAAAAATATGTTTAAATTTGCCCCGCCCCCATATCCCTATTAATTCACCTAAGTTTAATGAAATTTTAAACCATTTTCGAGATTGTCGTTACAAAAGTTACTAACCAAAACAATACACTAACCTACCTGTAGTGCATGAAATCGCTCTGAAAAGTAATTTAAAGACAAATTTAAATCTCTGTTCAAAATAGTAAATTTTAACGAAGACGACAACATTTATGGCAAACGCTAAAATTAAGTTTTAAAATACGCCATAATCGGAACCGAAAAAAAGTAGAGCATGACTCATTTTTGTTTTTATAAACGAAGAAAGCCTACGAAATAGGGGGAAGGAAAAGACATAGGCGCGCAATCCAAAAAAAAAGGGATTTTTTAAATTTAAATTTTTGTCGTCATTCCGTCATCGGTTTTGAAAAGTGTTACCTTATATGTCAAAATTAGAATAAAACATTTACTACGCGAATATTTAACCTCTGTACTGCTTATTTAATTTTAGCTTAAACTCTTCTACTTTTATAAGTAAAAGAAAAGCTTTAACTAAGAAGTGCAGTTAGCCTTCTCGTAAGAATTGTATATGATTAACAAATTATAATTAAGTATAAGTTAACTATAAGCTAAGTACCTATTCCTGGAAAGAAAGCAAAAGCACATAATGTCCAATATAGGACAGCCTAATAGAACTGATCCTTACAAGATTAACAAAATTAAAAAGGTATTCTCTGAAAAAATGCATGACGAGAAGAACTTTTATTAAGAATAGGACGATCGATTCTGTGTGTTAAAGAAAATAAGTGCATATGCAATTTGTATGCTTTTGATTCACCTTGAAAGAGTTATCACTGATCACTAACCAAATGGATAAATATTTGATTCCTCTTTAAAATAAAAACTATCCTCATTAAAAAAGTTCCCGTTATTAACTATACTATGGGACAAAAAATGCATCACCCTGTAGAGGGAAATATTTTAAAACCAAATTCTGTACATATATTTATGCTATTTAGAGTAATAATTGATAAAAAAATTCAACAAAAAAGGTCAGGCATTTATCTCGTTTTTTTCCAATTCATTTCAAAAAAATTGTTTGATTTTATTCTCTATTGTCAATTAGTTTGTTCTCATTATTCGATTGAAACAGTTTTAACAGTTGTAAACTACAGTGTTAAAATGCCAAGAGTTCAAAAACGACCGATTTATCATCAACTAAGTGATTTTGAAAGAGGTCGTATCATTGTGCTACATGAGGTAGGAATTGACTTTCGCGAAATAGGTAGAGGGATGCAAAGAAATATTGCAACAATTATTCGCTGTTGGAGAAGCTCATCAAAAGATGGTTTGGCAGCATAGCAGAAGAGGCTCTGGATGACCTTAAGGAACAACAGATCGAGAATACAGGATATTAAGACTGATTGCCCTTAGGAATCAGCATAGTACCTCAAGATCGGTAGGAGCAATTTTTTTGGGAGAGATAGGCCATAGAATGACAATGCATTCCAGATATCGCCGTATTCATTCCTTTGGGCTAATTTCATATCGACCAAGATTAATACTCCCTCTAACCATTCGTCATCGTGCCCTTAGATTGGAGTGGTGCATTGCACGGGCAGATTGGGATGAAGAATGGAATAGAGTCGAGTTTTCAGACGAATCTCGATTTTGCCTGTAGCCCACGACGGTCGTAAACCAGGTAAACGTCGAAGAGGAGAAAGGTAGTTTTTGGAGTTTACCGTGGAACGTAAGATAGCCCTTACCAGAGTATTGATGGTTTGGGATGAATCAGTCTAGGTAGTAGAACTCCTCTAGTATTTCTCCAAGGCCAGAAAGTGGACCTTTTTATTTCTGTTCAATATTAAAAAATAGTCTGTTTCGTTTCATACGATCACAACCTTAAATTTCTTCTACACTGAGCAGTACACATTTATGATGACGCACTAGAAAACTTTTCTTACTATTTCTTCCTGGGCATATTTCAGTTTAGAGACAGTGAAGAAAGGGTTAACAACAGGTTATTGCACTATGAAGAGTTGTAGTTGCCACGAAAATTTATTGATTATATTAAAATTCCTGTACTTTAGAAAAGGGAATTGCATTGTGATCCCCCAGCAGCTGTTTTCTTGTACAAAATATACAATTATTAACAAAGTAAATTTTCTACCCGCAAAATTAAAATTGGGATAAAAATAGGCAGTGTTCCCAGTAGAGGCGCTCTGTAACAATTTTATTAAAGAAAATTGCAGCTCAAGCGTAAACCTGACTTGATTTATTCCCTCTCGCATATTTTCGCACAATACCGTTTTTTAATATAAAATATTAAATTTATTCAGCCGAAAGCCCGTAGGAGTATAGTAAGTAAAAGACTTTCAGTCGGTGTTTTTATATGTTCACAAAACTAGGTAAGTATTATTTCCTTTTTTCCTGAGATTTTTCGATAATGTAAGGTCAAGTACAAGGTGGGACACTTTGCGTTTTTTATTCACCAAGAAAGATTTCAGCGCGATGCCTATATCGCATATACCCTATTTTTGTTTTTTGGAAGCAATTTAACTACGTACTTTTCATAAGAATCGCCGGAATCAACTACTCCTGTCACGATTACTGTTCCTTATAACGCAATGTCGCATAAGGAAGCACTCGAAAGTCACAGCAATATCGGGGTGTAGAGAAGGTAATTTAATACTTGCTTGATATGGGCAAAACCCGCAGGATGTCTTGTTTTATCATTTTTGTTGCAGAAAACAAATCTAACAAGCCTAAACAAATCTGATGAAACCTTCGCAGTATTACTGACCTTGTCCGGTTAATGCGGAACCTGCCCACCTGCAGGTTTTGCTTGTAACCCATAATAATATAGCAAATATTTGGTTGAGTGCATTGCAGTAGATTTAAAAATTGCTCTTTTCTTAAACCTTCAAATATTTCTGCTAGGCAGTATTACGTGCATTAGTTACTGGTAACTCTTTCCACTAAGCATTATTAATCTCACTTGTCCTTGTTTAGAAACATGTACAAATTATGATAATTTTCTCTCGATTGTCAGTCTCGTATTTTCGCTTTTCAGGGCACAGAGTTTACTTTGTTTGTTGAAAATTTAGAGACAAGGAAACCACTTGGTTTAAAAAGCAATTAAAGGTGACGTGTTATTATTAGTGGTGAGCAGAATCGCATTATTTTAAAAATATTAATTATTGGATTATGAATTATGTTCATAATTGAATTATAATTTAGGTTGTCCTAGCACCAACCCTATTTCTTCTTCAAATTACTGACCTGGTCCATAGTTCCATCGCTGTTATGCCGGCGGATAGTACTCTACTCCAACATTCGTTTTTCCAGTCACGTCTCGAATTAAGAGCAGGACAATAGCGTAGATTTTTGCACCTATCCCGTTCCCAAGATATTTAATGAATCAAACTAGCGTGTCAAAAACCGTATTCAGTTCGACGCCTCCAAAACCGAGTCTTGCTCCCTATCACGCAAAAAATCAGGAAAAACTTACCCCATCCTCATGGATAGCCATAGCTTGACAGTCCAGCTACAAAAACCTAGCACATCCCACTTCTCTCGCTCATTCATATCTAGAGTCTTCAGATTATGGAACAAGTTGCCTGCAAGTCTTTTTCCTTCTCCCAGCCCCCAATCCTTTAAATCCCGTGTCAATAGATTACATTTCCCTTCTCTTCAGAAGCCCACGGTCTACCACGGAAACCATTTTTACCGTTTCGTGAATACTGTTCTGGTCCCTCTAGTCGGTGCAAGACTCCCTCGACCAAGAACGTTGATTTATCCCAAATTAACAAGTACCAAGTATAGACTTCCTACATCTGAGTACAAAAGCCTGCGTCTAATTTCGAGACTCGGAGTGCATGTCTTTCATCCATTTCACTCAATCGTAACGGTAACCGCGGAGACCGCCACACTGAATTTAATTACAAAGGCGGAAGACTTTCGTCCTTTTCCCTGTATATAGACTCTATTCATGGATTGTCCTGCCAGGCACTCAGCAAAAAAGCCCGCCACTCGGCCCAATTCGCTTAATTGTCCGATTAAAGTTGTCCATTTCTCAGCAGCATTTTGGAATAATTTTCCTCCTTTAAACCATCTTCCCCAAGACATGTATCCAGGTTGAATCTCCTTACGGGTTACATCTAACAAGGTAAAGCCACTACTCGTGCCGGAGGGATCAAGTGCGTCCCGTCCCAAGACGCGAATTTTATAAACAAAGGTATTTTACATCACCGGACCAAGCGGCTCAAACCAAATCAAGTCTGAAATTCAAATCGATGGATGATATCAATGAAGAAAATCAGGCTCAAAATGTTTGAAGAAGACACGCGATATCTCGGGTGCGCACGGTGGAATGTTTGGTAAAAGCTGATCAACAAACCACTTTTCAAATAAATCCCCAGTCATGTCCTCATGATAATCGGCAGAAGATGAGGTTATGTTTTTGGCTGACAAAAGCAGTGCATTGGGCATGAAACCATTTTCACCTCCGGCATGAAGTATTATCACGCGCTTTCCTCTTGAACACGGTGCATTTAAACTGCAATTTTGAGTTTCATCTACCCAACCGTACTGAACAACATCATGAGTATCAAACCATATCTCATCTAGATACACTATATACCTATTTGATTCCCGGCATTCTTTTATTTTACGCAAATATTCTTGACGATGTTCAACAAGACCGCGCGATTCCATTATAACCATCCGATTATCAATTTTTTTGTGTTTAAATCCGTAATTTAATAAAATTCTTCGAAGAGTTTCCAATGACTGGTAATTGTAATCAGGGTAATCGCGTAACTTATTCCGGATCATTTCAAATGTTGGCACCGTATTTTCCTTATATAGATTGTAAACAATTCGTCTAATGACATCTTTTGCTGCATCGTCAACTTTCTGAAACTTTTGATTATTTTTCTTTCGCTTTACCGAATGATCTGTAACATCTCTTGTTTTAATTACGCGATAAATTGTAGATATCGAAAGTTGTGTTACTTCGTTAACTCATTTTATAATGGCTTTATCTGACTGTGCCGGATTTTCTTTTTTAAACAGCCGTAAATATTTAGAATTATTCGATGACTTTGAACATGTAAATCTTTATTAAACTCCGGACATGTTTCGACTGGCGATGCCACGGTCGGTACCGAAGGTAATTCAACATGTAATAATTCGCTATCATCTACCTCAAAAGGTCGCCAAAAAGCCATTATTATAATAAAAATTCACTTACATAAACCAAGTATCTAAAAACAAAAACACTTATAATACGTACTTCACTGGCCAAAACCTAAAACTTAAGTGTTTCAAATAAATCATATTCTAAAAGAGCATCTGTCTAGACGTAATGTCTCAATTAAATGGAAATGACTCCTCCCTCTGCATGCGATAATATAATATTACCCTCAGTGGAAAAGAGATAAAACGCATCGTCGCGGGATGGCCGCTGTTTAAATTGTATACCGAAGTTATCACTAATAAATCTGCGTGAAATGTGGGTTAGTTGCTATGCGGTATCGAGCGATCCCGGTATAAGCGGCAGGCTTTTGTCTGGCTTTTTATAGCATTTAAATCCTCATAAATTTATATTTATGGGATTCACTTTCCTCTAGCAAAACTATACGTATCCTTAATTTACACTAGGCAACAAGCCTTATCGAACCAAATTCCTGTTTTTTTTTAAATCGGATGAGTTTATTTCTAAATTAACTGCGCATACCAAATAATGCAAAACATATTATTTTAAATTCCAATCTAAAATATATTAATATATGTTTAAAACCAAATTGCTAATATGCCTAAAAAACAATAATCATATAAATTATTTTAAGTTATATAGGCAATTATTTGAAATATTGTGAATTAAAAATAAATATCCGATAATAAATACTTTTTAAAATTAATTTTATTTATATTTGTATAAATAAAATATATTAGCTTTTTAGTTGTATAAATGAACATTACTGATTTTTGAATAAAATGAATTTAATGAAAAAAGTAATTTATAAGGTTTTAGTTGAATCCAATTTCCAACAGAAACTAAATACTTAAATTAAGTATACCTAAAGTATACCAATAAGTTTTCCATAAAAGGTTTGTTTTAAGTGGCAAAATAATTGTATTGTATTATTGTATTACCTTTAGACCATAACCTTATTGCTGTCATCAAATCATAGTTGTTATAGTAAAGGCCTAGGTGTATGAAAACGAGCCATCGATTAGCTCTAAATAGCGGGGCAGTTTACTTGAGCGGGGTTTACTAATGTTTGTTAATTAATGCCACATTCTAATGACCTCTGAATGCACTTAACAAAAATAAATGTAGTGGGTGAGTCAACGATTGCGCGGAGTAATTCTATGCCTTGAAGATAAGATTTGTCGATAATAAACTACTGTGATAAGGTATGGTTGGATATTCTGCACATTTTAAATAATATTTTGAATTATACAGAGTTACAGAATTTTTTTCAGTCTCTTTGTCGTATTTTCTCGATTAAATTTTGTTGATTCGTTACCGTGGAGATTTGCAGAGATTTTATTGTTTGTCACAGTAAACTTTTTTATTGAAGCGGTTCTGTAGAAGCATTAGATTTGACATTCATGACATGGCACAATTCATATTTTAAATTACATAATCACTTTCGTTAAAATGTCTAGAACAGATTCTAGCATTTTTCACATTAAACTTATCTTCTCGTTTTCACAGACGCTTCCAAACACTTTGTGTTTCTTTGTCTTTGGGGGAGCTAAAAATTTTAATATCGGCCATAAAGCCCTTGCATTGATTGTCCACATCATAGCAGTACAAAACACACCTCATTTTCACTTTTAAACTCTTAAAAGTGATATAAAACCACTAAAAAGTAGCTTTAAAACACAACGCGATCTTAACAAGGACGTGTTTCATTTACAATATATGGCAGAATTATTCACAGCGTGACCTTCATGGCCACGCCTACCTGCGCGGTGTCATATCTTCTTTTATTGGTATCATGGTAGTAGGATAAAAAATATTCCCACCACTATACAAGTGGAGGTAGTCCAACACTTCTAAAAGGCATTACTAGCAGCGACATACAGATTAAAACGGACTAATATTGCTTGAACCAAGAATGACTCCTTTACGGACGCGCGCAGTGCCACAGGAACGCATGCGCAGTTAAAAGGTTACAGGACGGGTCTTAATATTTGTGTATGGTGGTAGGTATATCAGTTCACATAGAACACATATTTATGAAAGATTTAGTAAATTTTTAGTTTAATACGCCGATGTCCATGTAGAAATACTTATGGTAATAGGTCGAAAACTTAAAAAATATTTTTCATAGAGATATGGATGTTACCCGCGTAAATTAAAACTGTGAAAGCCAGCTGTGTGGATCCGGCAATCGCAAAGCGAAATAAAGGTTGCTAGCAGATTTCCATCAGCGAAAAGGCCGACATACCGCCAAGAACCCTTTTACAGTCTAGATTCAACAAAGTAAATATTATGTTTACGTGGAAATACGGCGACACGGTTTTTTCGTGACGCCAAATTGAGACATGCCTTCGATACACCCTTTACTAATTCCAGAATGATACTAAAAACCAACGAATACTAATACATAAAAACCAACGAATACTAATACAGGCTAAAAACGACACGAGACACGAGCACCAGCCACGCCAAGACGCTATAGCATTTAGCGCAGTGTTGCCAACCGACAGGAAATAAAAGCCGTGGCAAAGGAAGAGATTTTTTATTCACGGTTTAAATTTAAACACGTATTTTTGTTCCACTCAGCGGCAGTTAAAATACCTTTGTCATTTTTAGCATATTCATGAAACTGTTGACAGCTTTCCTTAAAATTAAAATATATTAACAATTCTGAATGAACAAATCCCTCCATTTTTTAAAATGCTTCTCATTTTTTTACCTTCATATTTAGCCTTTGTCGTGCATAAATGGCCAAGTATGCGTTTGGAGTTTTTAAACGAAAAAGTCGTGTTTCTATATGGGCGGCAGTACAGTAAGCTCGTGGCCGTACCTACCTTCGGTTTGAAAAGCCGTAAAAACACGGCAATTGCCGTGTCGTGGCAACACTGCTTTAGGGAGACGCGCTGACGCTACCTGCAGTGTTGCCAGAAGTCATTAAAAAAAAACTTGAGAGTGCTTGCGACTTGCGACTTAACCGCCGAAATTCGTGATAAATCGCGAGCCTGTAATGATTGCACCGGAAGTAAAAATAATAGGATTAAATAATCTTATTCTACTATCATTTATTTTAATAAAACTGAAAAAAATTTTACGATATCAAAATATTAGTAAACAAATTTACAAACTTAAACAAATATCTATCACTTTGTGCTATAAAAAACAAAATATATTTTTTTATAAATAAAAGTGTAAAACTAATACAAAACAAAGAAAAAGACAGAAGTTATTCATCTGGAGTTTCCATCTTATTTTTATCTGAATAAAATACGTGACCACAACCTAACCTTTTAATCGTATTATTTGTGATACAAAAATCGTAGCAATTTTTGTCTCTTGACAAACTTTTGGTATATAAAATGCCTTCTATTGTTTTCACTTTAGGTTTGTTGCGTAGGTAGTTGAGTTTTTATTAAACAAATGTGAAAAAATGTTCTCTCTACTGCTGCTTTCGAGTGTGGTAAGCAAAAAATCTGAAAAACAAATCTAAAGACCCGCAAATTTTAGAGTCATCCGAGATTTTTACTAATGAATTTTTTCCCAAAACAACAAGGTATCGTTATCAAAATTGTTTAGTGGGATCTTGACATTCGCCATTCGTTATTCAGATTTTGGATTTCATTTGGATTATATTGGAACTATTTGAACTACGTATATTGAGAAAGTGCAATGTGAAAATAGAAACAGAGTTTCAAACCTCAATTGCAATCAAATTGCAATTTGCAAAGATCAATGTCGTGAGATTCGCTGATTGATATTTCTATAAAGGTAAAAATCGTGAGATTTGGTACTTGATTCATGGGATCGGGAGAAATAACCGAAATCTGGCAACACTGGCCCACGCAAGCAGCCCGTACGAAGCTAACCGAAGCAGACCGAGGACGGACTTCGGCTGCTGCTCCGTTCCTGAATCTAGATTTGTTCGTTGCATAGATAAAGCTGTGTTTATTTGAATTTACTGGCGGACGAACCCGTCTCGTGGTTAAGAATACTATCCTTTTTTAACTACGTTATCTAAACAAGGAGAGCGCGCTGACCGACTGGAATCGGTTTGTCGTTGTTGAATTCGGGAACAAGGCTATTCGTATACTGCGCATGCGTTCCTGTGGCAGAGATTTCGCCCATAGTGGAGTTAAATAGTTCTGCGCAACCTATGTATTTTATGAAATATCAGCAGTCCAAGTATGTATGTCGCTGATTACTAGCCGCGGAATCCAAATGGGCCAAAATTCGAAAAAATAATGACAAAAAATAAAAAATATTAGATTTTTTTTAACGGTGCGAGTGATGGCAGGCTATTATTGATTTTTCGCGAAAATACAGCAGGGGCTGAAAATCGATTCACGCTAGACGATATCGCAACTATAGCTTTATAGTGCAGTTACAGAAACATAAAGAATTTAGGAACCGCAATTTGGAAATAGCCCTGCAGGAATCTGTGCATTTTAAAAATAACTACTGGTGAACTTTTCAAATAATAGTTACAAATATAGGTTTAATCCGATAAATTCAAATTACTTTTCTATATCAAATAATGTAAATAGATTAGCAGAAAAGCAAATATATTGATGTTTAATAAATTTAAACCCCAATCGAAATTACGCAAATAACGTTTAACATTATATTTAAATTATGTGTCTTTATTTTAAATATTGTGGACACTAAACGAAATATTTGTTCATAAATGTTGTCAAAATGCAATATAATTTTATTTATTTACATAAATTCACTATAACCAAGTCTCACAAACTTTTGTTTCCAATTTAATTTAAAATATTTTGGAAAGTGGATTTTTTCTTTGATACACGGAATATAAGAACTGTCCAGAAATATGTGCTGTGTGCACCTCAAAATTGTCAAAAAGAAAAAAAGATTTAGAAAATGGTATTTTAAAGGATAAGTTCATATTTAATACAGGTATTAAAAAATAGAATATGAAAAATAAAATATTACAGAAAGTGAACCTGAATTTTATTTTAGGCTTAAATACCTAGTTATATTAACCTATCATCAAAACTTTTTTCTAAGAAACATATTTGCGTCATTAATTTTATCGCGGTGAAAAAATAAAATTATTGCAGTTACAATCTACACAGCAGATTTTCCTTAGATCAGATATTAGTCTTTGGCCCCTTCAAATGGTCTTTGAGGCGACAGTTATGTATTTCTAGTTCTATCTTGACTAGCTTGTTCCCAAAATTTTGCTCGCGTATACTTCTAATGTTGTTCTATATATTGCCAGCTAATTTTAACACACCTTGTTTTAACAACTCTTGTTTATCATCTTCAATATTGGCATATTTCTTCTTTCAGTAAAAAGACAATGGTTGTTCACTCATTTCTTATTTTCAATAAATATGTCAATTGCAAAAGCTTTGGTCAATTTCACGTTTTTCCTGTAGCTGGAGTAAGTCAACTCTGTGCAGACCACTTTGAGACGAATTTTGGTTTTGATATTTGTAGTATTTGAGTTTAGTGCGCTTTCTGTATCCCAATGACCCACTTCATCGTATTAACCCCTACCACCCAGCAATCGAGTTATTTGGTGACCTTAAATATGTTCCCGTCCTCAAAAGTACGAATGAATGCACTTTTCACCAGTTTCACAGAGCAAACTACACATAATTAAACAGATTTTATGAACAAGTTGATTGGTCCTTTATATCATCACTTTCAGACCTTGATCCTGTGGTCCAGATTTGTTCTTTTCAAGGGCATCGACCATTTGGTGCCTAAAAAAATATAAAGCAGAGATATTCAAACTGGTTCGACAGTCATCTTCGCAGACTTGTTGCTAAAAAAATAGACTCTATAAGAAGTATAAAAAATCCGGCTATAGTTGCGATTAGTCGCGAGGTTAAGTTTCAGACTGATCGGTGCTACTTCATGTATGTGAGTAATAGCGAACATCTTTTTGGTCATTTATTACAAAAAAACAGGGTACAACGAACTTACCAGGTACAATGCAGTATAATGACTAAGATCTTATAAATTCCCATGATATTACAAATGCTTTTGCATCACATTTTCAGTCCAGTTACTCGGTTCATACCAATCTTAATTTAGCCAGTGACCTGTCCATTTTGCAACACCTCTTCCCACAACTTCACCATGTATAAACTGAGTAGATGCATGATAAAACTGGATGTCTCGAACAATGATGGACCGAATGGAGTTCCACCTGACTTACAGAAGAGTTGTTGTACATCACTTGCCAGCCCCTAAGAATCCTTTTCCAAACATATTTAAACAGTGCTTTTTTTCCAATAAGTGGAAGTACTGTAACCTTGTTCCAGTCTATAAATCTGGTGACCGGATAAATATTGTCAACTACCGTGGTATATCTCTCCTCTCTGTCATTCCAAAGCTCTTTGAATCTATAATCACAGATGAAATATTCGACTCCTATAGGAACTACATCATAGCTGAACAACTTGAATTTTTCAGAGGACGCTGTTTTAATACATCAAATGTTCTTTTATACGCCGACGATCTAAAGTTTTGCGATCTTGTGAATTCCGAATCGAATAGTCTGCACCTTAAGAGATTTGTTGGCTGGTGTAATTCGACATACTTAAAGATTAATGTTTCTCAATGTAGAGTCGCCACCTTCTATAAGTGTTTAAGCCCTTTTAGAGTGGTTTATAACATTAGTGACAGTAATATTGAAAATGTAACACCTATTAGTGACCTAGGTGTAATCTTTGATAGAGAATTAACGTCTCACTTGCGCATAGATCGTATTATATTAAGGGCGTTTAGGATCCTCGGGTTTTTAAAAAGAACAACAAAACATATCCGCGATATAAAATCACTAATTTGCCTTTATAACTGCTTCGTTCGCAGTATTTTTTAGTAATGTTCGGTGGTTTGGTCTCCTCGATATGCCTGTCATCGTGCCGGATTACAAAAAGTGCAAAATAAATTTATTTACTTCATAGATCGTATGATCCATAATTATAACTCGTTTTTTTGTGTAAGTGTTTCAACTGAAAGTGTCGCTTTATATTATGCTATAGTTTTATGCCAGTATTTTGTTCATTATGTATAATCTATTTTACTCTATGTGATTTTTATATGAATATATTTTTTAATATTATCAACTAAACCTGTGCTGCCTCTTCATTTCTTTAAAATTTTTGTTGTGGCTATTACAACAGCTTTTGTTATATTTTAACGTACCTACCTATTAAAATAAGCATTCAAAACCCATACAAAATTACGTCGATTAAACGGATAATAACACCATGGATTTATTAGGACTGGATACGGGATGAGTTCACATTCTTTGAAGCCAAAACAAACCATTCTAAACGACACTGTAAACACAATTTGTAAACATTGGCCGCATCTTATTTTACCTTGTATTTTTGTACAAAAAATACGTTAGAAGCATCACAAGATTTACTAAAAGTAATAAAAGCCCTAAAATATTTTATTTTTCTGCTAAATAATAATAAATTTAAGTTAAAAAGGTTTTATTATTTATAGGTTATGTTATTTCTAAAGGTGTTTATTTAAAGTCGCTCCGAGTCATTTATAAATCTATATAAATCTATACGTCGCACTTTTTCTTTTCAAGTTCATTAGACAAAGACGTACGTGTAACCGAGTGTTCAGACCGAGGTTCAGCCGTTTTCCTAAACAACCATAACAGACAGCAACACTTCTGAGCTCCAACACTCCAATGCTATTTTATCTCTTTCTACTACCATTCTTGATTCAATTACGTAGTAATTCGTAGTCTTGTCTATGTTCGTAGTTCGTAAACTGCTCCCCCAAGAGAATAACAAAAACAAAAACAAACAACAAAATATAAGGCTTCACGTTCGATACGCTCACAGTATACAGATATCGAATCCTTATTATAATAAATCCATAAATAACACAAATATTAAGGTTTATGACGGTTTAGAACTACCAGTATAATAAATGAACATATTCATCTTCCTGATATAATTAATACATGATAATATGGTAAAAATAGATCAGAAAATTTTGCTTTCAGTATCTAACAAAGCGTTAAACAAAAAAATCTCCATATAGTTAAATTCTAGAAAAGTGACAATAGCTTAAGTCTTATTAGAATATTTTGGTACCATAACGTATAATATAGAAGATATTTTATAACCCCATTTAGAAATTAGATCATTCATATAGTTAATTAATTCAAAGCCAGTTAGTCCCCTTCTTTGATTAATCCCGTCTTTGAGCTCTCCTCAATAGTATCTATATTAAGCAGGCATCGGGTAACTGAAAGCTTTCAAGGAAATTTTATTTTGAGGAGCTTTAGTATTGCTATCTTTTAAAACAGAAAAAATTGATTATAGGTGTCAGCTTGATATTCGTATTTAAATTACAGAAGTTTAAAATTAAATGTGAAAAATATACGTATTGCCATTTATATCTTCTCGATTTATTAGGAAGCAACGATTTCGAATTGTCGTCTTTTTATGTGATCCTCTCTTACATAAAGTTAATTGATGCATGTATACTTGGTTGATGGTCATTGATCTAACCGTCATTCAATCAATATAAGCATACGACAGGGCTTATTAATGGGTTTTCTTTAAACTATCGACTTTCTCTATTCTACTGCCACTACTATTTGTAGTTCTGCCGATGATAGTACTATAAATTATAGTAATTTCACATAAGCAGTATTTAGTTTAAGCTGAATAACAAACCTATGTGTAGTCCTAAACCTGGATAAAGATTTTAGCGTCCTAGTCTAAACCTAATTTTATACCCTGCAGTGGCGATCCGTTGTCAGTAAAACAGGCGAGGCCAAAAGTTATAATAAGAAGCATATAGTTTTATTTAAAACACACATCAAAACGTAAAATATCATAAAACGGAAATCAAATGGCAAACTTAAAAACAAACTAAGAAAAATGCAAAATTATGTTTTATAGATTAAGTCTATCTTTCTGTTGCACTTAATCGCAAACGATCCTATTACTAAGTTATAAAATGAGTCAGAAGAATACATTTTAATTATTAAGCCTTTTCTATAGACACTGTAGCCAAACCATGTAACATTTCTTGTGCAGTCGAATTTCTCGAATAAGTTTTATGAGTTTTAAAGCTAAAAAATTTCTGTCAACTGAAACCGATGCTCCAGGTAGTGTTGGCTATGAAACATAACAATTTGTACATTTCTGATAAAACCTCGTTTAGACAATTTTTGAACATTTTGTCTCTATAATCTCTGGCAAAGATAAGGAACGGGACTGTTTGTCAGCAAAAAAAATTGTAAGCTCGGTTTTGCATCGGTCTTTTTGGAAAAGATTTTTATAACTTTGAACTAAATTGTTAAATAACTGATTTAGTCAAAATCGGCAAAAAGCGTTTGGTTAAATTGGGTTCAAAAATAATAACTTATTAATACCGTTAAATCGATCTGTAATTTGATTATTATCAAGCACTTCATAAAATAACGCCTGGTAAGTCAATGTAACATCATTGATAATTAGGTCCTTATTTTCGGTTCTTGCCAGTATACTTGTATAATAGTACTTGTGAAGTAGGTCTCCCATTAGTAACAGTTTCATTTTTTTCACGTTGAGAACGCATAGAAAATGACGTTTGCCGCAGCAATAAAACATCCTAAAATACGTAGCCCCGTTCTCAAATAAAATATCTAGTAAATCAGGAGGGCAAGCGCTTTACAGGCCTCTCTTCACTATAAATTCGCGCTTGGAAGCAACGAATACGTGTACGCGTGGAAGTGAGTAATATAAACATACTAAATAAAGACAGAACCATTCACACACGTCCAGAGACGAGCTGCTTCGAGAGTCTAGCGCTCACCGGGCCTCTGCTGCATAGGCCGTTCTCTCATAGAAGAACTTGTTAACATACAGCGCGTACTGCGAATACCGCATGTGGTTCTTTTTTAGTCGAATATATTGTCGCAAATATTAGCGCTTCCCTTGTAAATAAAAGTGGCTTTATAGACGTTTGCTAAACCTTTCGACCTTTATAATTGCCAAATTTATATAATAAATTTTAGATTTGAAGTAATGCGATGAAGAAGAGCAAAACAAAACATGTTAATCAATCTTACGAAAATTTTCATTTTTACATTTTAAATTAATTGTAGTGAGGAGATCTTACGAAAATTTTCATTTTTGCATTTTAACTTAATTGTAGTGAGGCCGGGCCTTACCTGCCTCATGCTACCGATCGCCACTGATACCCTGTAACAGAGACTATAAGCATTTATTTTCTCTTTTTCAGAACCTAAAATTAACAGAAAAACAAGAGACATATCACATGCATCCCTTTACAGTTCAGATACAGAAAACTTTCTTAGGGAGCTTGCACTTAGACCTGGAAACTGTTGTACTATTTTTTTGTCCAAGGCAGTACATAATTATTTTATTTTTAATAAACAATATAATAGTATTTTAACTATAGCTAACAATGAAATGCTCTTGATTTTTTGACCACATCCGTGAATAAAAGATTGTACCATTTATTCAAGTATGACTACCGGTTACCAAAGAAAGTCTAAAAAACGTTTAGACTCTGATTTAGATGGAAGATTTTACTAACTCCGATTGCAGGTATCTAATTTAACTTCGAATTTTTATTGCTTCTCAATTTTTAAATAAAAATGCATTTAAGTTTAAAATCTAGTTTTGAAGATGTGTAAAATCACAATGTAAGGAAAGGGCCACGTCAAACAGAATAAATCGTTGTGAAAAGTAAAATATATATTGAAACAGGGGCTTCCGATATCTAAGGCAAATATATCATATTAAAATAAAAGTCTGTGCATATGACAAACGTAAACGTAAAAGGTAATATATAAAGTTTCCATTTTTATAAAATCACATACTCAGTAAAGCTTGATTTATAGGTAAAAGTCTTCGTTTATAATAGAATATTTTGAACAGTCACGTATATGATGTTTACTCACGAAAGTTGCTCAATATATGTATAATACAAAAATTGATTTCCTGGCTTCAGTAACCACAGAATACCAAAAAGAGTTCTAGTAATTCTACTAGTTGAGAGGGAAATACTTCAGCGATTTGATTGGGCCTAATAGGTTTTTTTACCGCTTGCTCTAGTACGAATGACAAGTCAGTAAAGCCAGTAAGAGAAATGCTTGGAGACTAAAACTAAGCAGAGATTGTTATGAATGAGTGACAATTGTGTCTAAATCAGCTTCTTAGCTCATGAACATTCCTGAGCACTTTTAGAAGTAACTGGAGATGAGGAATAGAGTTTAGGAAACCCTTTGCAAAGAAAACCTGATGAGGCTACCATAACATTGCAGAACCTTAAACGCCAGCAATGAATGAGTTGGAAACTCAATAGCAAAGCAGTTGGGTTGCAAATACTGATAAAGTAAACGACTGAGATCCGATGACAGACTTCATATTATGAAGGATCGACTAGTTGAACCTAATCTGTACTCTTAAAATACTATTGCCCTCTTAGACGAGCATCCGCTTTCCCGTTAACACAGCAAAGAATTCTATTAATAAGACTAGATTTAAGCACCTTAGAAGAAAGGCGAGCCACAAGAAACCTAATTGGCTGCAGTGTAGTGACCGAAATAGAGTCAATAATCACCAACCTAAGCTTTCCTAATTAGAAAAATATAATTGCCACATAGTGTAAAACTTGACATAATTTAAATACTACGTTGTTAAACCTGAAAATAATCCAGCTACGTGATGACTGATAAAAGTGGAAAATAAATGACTCTCGATCAATTGTTATTTCGTAAAGTGCTATTATCTGAAAAAGTTGTCAAGTGCGTCATTGATGCTTTGTTAAAGTTTTGCTCGTATTTTGTCAATCGAAATTAAATTTATAAAATTATTTCATCTGATCAAGACTATAGGCAATAATATGTTTTTTCTTCTATTTATTCTATTAGCTTTCGGTAAGCTATTTGACAGTTCCCTAGCTAGGGTAGATAATTCGTTCTTTGTTGGAAGATAAATAAATGTTCATGCATTGTGGCGTACTTTTAGAAGAAAATGTAGTTTTTCCCAAAAAGGTACTGACGAGCATACGACAGCTCTTCGTTGGCAGAAGAGATAGTCGTTAGCTAGGAAGACTTACGCATTTGAAGGGCGCCAGTCAGGTTTGGTGCTCAAATGATGACATAATAAGTCAATGACAATAAGGCTAGGTTATGTAAAACTTATTTTAATATCAAATAAAATTGGTTTAAAAATGAAATGTGTTCTGATGTAAAAAAAACTTAAAATATAATGCAATTTAAAGCCTAAATTCCCGCGTTATAGTACAGTCCTATATACATAACTCTTATCTTTCGCCAAAGAATACCCCATGCTATGTACATTTATGTACAAAAGTATACCCTAAAATTGCGCATAAATTTAAATTTAAAATAATCAGAAAGGTTGCTTATAGAGGTGATAATTTGGTGACTAAATAATGTATATATCCCTATAAATCAAGAAAATTTTGAGGAAAATTACGCAATACTAATTAATTAAGAGTACAATTGAATAGACTGGCCTTAGAAACAAAAAGTTATGGGTAGCTTCTAGGGTGTCGCACGCAGGAGAAAATAATACACTTGTTGATGGCTAGATGTTAGGCCCCATTTCTGATCCTGGTTCCTACAGGCAGCTACGTCCCTAAAGTGCTGAGAAATGTGAAGACAAAAGGATACGCTTCCTAGTCTGGAAAATGCATAGGAGGAAGTACTGATTACGTCGTTACGATAAAATCCATGCGTGAGAGTCATCCCGTAAAACTCGAACATCTTGTAAATAATATTTACAGTAATTACAAATGTTCGAAAACATTGAAGAAAATTAACTGGCTTACCTCTAGATTGAGGTGATCTGCCATTACGCGCACATGGCGATTAGGGAAATCAAACGGGACCCAGGAAGAGTAATTATGAAGCAGCAAAAAGACATAATTAGACACTACTTTATAATATCAAAATAATCTAAATTGGTGCATAAAATAGCACTATACAATTAAAGCAACTTGTGTCAAAAAATCATGACCTCTGTACGATTATCCAAATCAGAGTCCAAGAAAATGGCAGATATGCCACGCATGGATACTAAACGACATCTTTGTTTGCTTGGATGAAAATGGTCAAGATATTGGTTGGCGAATGCGCGGGATCATAAAAATTTGCAAAAAATATTGGGTAATAGTAAGGGTAATGGTTGTTAAAACTTTAAACGCTGTGTGTGTGGGAAAAAGACTTGGCAGACTACCTAATTTACCCCGTACTTGACCAGAATTAAGCAATGAAATTTCTGTAGTCAGGGATGCACTGACTCAAGAGGACACTGAGCATTTGCTTAGAAGCTTACTATTTGCTTCTGACTTTTGCTGGACTGAAAGTGCAATCGTTATAACAATTTTTATAAATACATAAGATTTTCGGGTGTTGTAATTATTATCTTACATATTTTTAATTTAAGAATAATTTCTATTTTATGATTTAGAGGTTATTTTACGCTCTATTGTTAGAAAAACCGTTATTTTCACTCAAGTTCATTTCTTTAAAATTTTGAAGGTAAGGCCTTATTTTCTTTATCATAATGGATATTGGAAAACGCCCTTTATAACCGTTATATGACAGTTAAATTGCTATAAAAAAGCGATGGTTTAATATAGTCTACGCCAGTCGTTTTATTCAGGAAGGAATATTGGATATTAAATTTAGAAAAAAACCCAGTTTGAAACAAATAGTGAGGTGGTATTAAACATAGAAATTTTGGTAAAATTAAAGCATAATAACAGGAAATATAAGCTGATCCCCAGACGGTGAATTAAAAAGACATTGATTTCTGGTTTTGAATTATATTGCGAAGTTTGCTTATGCGCTGTGATCTCACTTCTAACATATAACTTTGGAACGACCTCTAGGGCGCTTAATATAAATTTTTTGCATCTTTAATACTCCCTAAAACAGAGAGGAGTAAACACAACTTGCTTAAATGTTAAATATAACATGGATAAATTATACTGAACCTGAACGAAAATGAAGGAAATGTATTTTTTTGCTAAATTTTCAAATTTTTAATAATTGAGAGGTTTGTAACCTTGCGTTATAACAGCCAGAGTGATTTAATTTTTAGTTTTTACTTTTTTATCTGAGACAGTCTCAGACTTCAAGACTAAGTACTAACGTACCGTGGGCGTCTGAAGAGCAGGGAAATATAATCTATTGACATGGGATTAAAGGATGGGAAGCTGAAAGGGCAAAGGAAAACATCAGCAGGAAATTTGTTCCATAATCTGGAGACCCTATGTATGAATGAGCGAGAGAAGTGGGATGTTCTACGATTTTGTAGCTGGACAGTAAAAAGATGCATACGCAACGCGCCTTTTGTTGTTCTATTAGGAACAGTAAAGGATGAATTATAGTGGATAGTTCTTCAGAGCAAAATCCGTGGAAATATCGGTAGAAAAGGTACAAATCCCCAACAGTGCGGCGCTGAGCGAGAGAATGGAGCATTCTTTTGAGGACTGGGTCACTAATGGGTCGAATGGCTCTCTTTTGGATAAAAAAAATGTTTAGTATCGAAGGAGATGCCGCTCCCCAGATGTGGGAATAGCACCCTAGGTTTGGTCTTATTTGGGTAGGTTTGAAAGGGAGAGGCATTTTCTTGTTCGAAAGAGAAAACCAACCTTTTTAGCTGTTCATGTGGCTATTAAAGTGATATGCTTGTGCCTGTAGAGATCATGTTCGAAAGCCATGTCAACAAAATAAAACGTTTCGTTGTTCTGCACGGCCTGGCGATTCATGTGGATTGTGTAAATGCTGCCGCATTTTTTGCGTGACAGCGAGAAAGACTGGGTTTTGGAGGCGTTGAACTGAACAAGGTTCTTGGCACCCCAGTCTAAGATTAAAAGATGAACTAAAAATCTTGGGAAATGGATAGGTGCATCGATCTGCGTCTATTATCCAGATATTGATTCGAGACTTGTCTGGAAAAATAAATGTTGGAGTGAAGGGTACTATCGTGACCATAAAACTGTGGATGGGATTGGTAGATGAAGAGAGCAGGTCAGTCTAGCTGTTCACTCGATGTTCCTATGAGCTTGAAAATAACTATAAAATTTTCGGCACCCATAATTAAAAGTTGATATCGGTACTTATAATCTAGGCATTTAAAATAGTCCACAACTCTTGATCTAATTGAAAACGGACCTTTTAACACTGAGGAATTATTTAATGATCTAATAAGATCGGTTGTAGTGCCGTTAATATTTAATTGTTAGAAAGTGTTCTAGGAAATATAATTCTCATTTAGCATAAACGTGCATCATACACCACCGAATTGTAAAAAATATAATATCGGTCCATCAAATACAAAATAATTGTGAAAATATTTTTAGTAGTCTTTAGAAGCACCTATAAAATATCTATAACAGTGTGTATTATTTTACACCCTCCTTTAGGGGTATATAGGAAGGAAGTTTTAAGATTATGTTCGAACATCTAAAAGTAAAGACTAATAAATCAAAAATTAAATGGACTCCTCTTGAGGATTTGAATTTTTCAAAATTCTGCCGTATCGCCTTTTTGACATTCGAGATAAACTGACCACGCGTTTTTCTTCTTTAGTAATGATAAGATGTCAATTTGTGTTCCTATTTCTGATCCTAAATGAAACAGAAATTGTTTTCATTGACACACAAGTAAAACACACTATGTGCAAGATATAACTTAGTTTAATGCCTTGTATTCACTAAGAAACATCTTGCATTACTACAAAATTATAACATGTAATTAATATCTATTCCTTGTATTGTTTATGGAAATAAAAAAGAATTATTTCCGCCGTTTAGACATAACAAAATTTAAAATATATTTAGGTGCATAACGTTTATCTGGGTTAAAAATACCTCAAGTTGTTTACCCCATCTAACCGCTTTTGTAAAGGTGCTTAAGAATTTTCCCCTTTAGAGCACTAAAACCAGAGGGAGATTTTCTGGATAACCTCGAGTAAGAAGGCAGGATCTGCCACGGTGACTTACTCGTGGTTTTGCTCGATTTAAATGTTTCCATGTGCAACTTTTAAACGGAGCCGCATTAAAGATTTTTGTTATTAAAAATTTTATTTGAAATTCTTTCTAAGTAAAATGTCAATAAATTTAAGAACATCTTATTAAAGGGTATTTTACCTAAGCTGAAGTTAAATAAACAAAAGTCTTACTTCAAGATTCATATAATTTAATTTTAATTTAGTTAGTTAATAAAAATTTTATTTATATTAATAGGGGTTCGCCAATCATACATTTTAAAATAGTGGGTGCCTAGAAATATCATGAAGTTTTAAAGCTTCCTGCACAATTAAAAATAAAAATAGTTATTTATTAGTTATGTTACAAATAAGTCACGTAAGAAGAAGTTTAGACCACGAGCCCGAAGGCCCAGTGGGATAATTTTCTAAGTGATTTTTATGCAATAGCTCACGTGTCTAATACAAAATTGTATCGAACACTTTCATATAATAGTGTAAAATTAAAATTTATAAAATGAAATTTAACAGTAAATAATGACATTAATTATTTAATTTGTCATTAACAGTATCAACAGTGACGTTCACATAGGTGGATTGCTGCTAAGCGCTAAACAGAAGCTGGGTATGTAACCAAGGGTTGGTTTATTTGACAAAAACACAAACGCGAAATGATCGAAATTCAACAAAACTAAATTGCAACTATAAAATGGAAAATTTCCAATTTTTCCAAGGAATTTTAATATAGGCTATCAATGTAACATTCAGTATCATTCCCGAAAAATCCAGAAGCAGTTACATAAGAAACTTCACGAATTAGAAGAGTGGAGAAAAATAGAGGAGTTGAAGGTGTCAATAAAGGTGTTCTACTAGCATATATCTCAAACCTTGGTGAAAAATTAGCTCCATCATCGCTATGGGCTAAGTGTTCTATGGTAAAAACCACTCTGAAAGTGTACAAGAATCTAGATATTCCAGATATCGAAAACCGATCGCTTTTCTGAAATCAAAGTCTAAGAATTTAAAATTCAAAAAAAGATTTTGGAAAGAGAACAATTTTTGCGGGAAGATTCTGAAGAACAACATCTTTCATCAAAGGTAGGTAACTATTACTTTGGGTTTAGGTTACTGTTGTTTTTTTATTTTATTTATAAATATCCTTGAGTTTCGTTATTTTTTAAATAATTTACTGCATAAATTTACAAAAATAACACTTTTTTTGGGAATCGTATGGTATTTATTGGTAATTTATTTTTTAAGGTGGCGCTGATACTGAGAGTCTCCAGTGCCTGTCGTTGATGAGTTGACCCACTTAAGCATAGAACAAGCAGGACAAAGGCCTGCTTGTAACAATCCCAGACACGAAGACAAACATATAAAGAAGCTTCACAGTAGGTGAAGGTTTTTCAGTAAACAAAAGATTTTTTTAACTTACCAAAAAATTGCACAAAAGTTTTCAATGTTGCTGCACAATTTTTAGGATTTCCAGGACCACTTCATGTACTGGCCAATCCATAGCTTCCGTCGCTCTTCGGCGACTCTTTTAGCCAATGCAGAAGGCGACATTACCACCATTAAACGGCACAGTGCGATCGATGGAAGTCATCCACTATTGCTGAGGGCTATATAGAAGAGTCGATTTCCAATAAAATTGAAAATATACAAGGAAAGCAACGTAAGTCTCTTGGGGCCACCACGAGCAGAGATGCTCGTGGTAGTCCCCATGAACAACTTTAACGGAAGACAAAAAAAACGTCCTCAAAGTATGCCGTTGAATCAATCACCCATGTCTTGAATTATTACTCTTGAAACGTAACATGGGTGAAAGGTATACATGAATGGAAAATAGGACTGCCAAGCTCTGAAGTTTGTATTTTTAGGAAATTTAAATACGGTAATCACGGCAGAACAAAAAGCTTTTATGATCGAAAGTTACTTTAGAAATGGTAGATGGCTAGATTTCTACACATACGTACTTTTTTACGTAGATTCGGATTTTATAAACAAAAGTGCATCATCCCATTTAAAATTCCAAAATTACCCCCATCCCTCAAAATAGAGAGGGGTAAATGTCAAAAATATATTTAATATATTAACACCAAAATTTCATGAAAATATTTTAAACTGTTTTGGAAATCGCCTTGTAACACTTTAAGAAACTGACCCTGTATATCGATAAACCATATATTGAAATAAACCTTTTGGCACCAATGCACCTCACAGTTCAAATAATGAAATTTTACAGTCAATGAAGCTGCCTTAAAATATGTATGATTTCTTTTTGAACAGTACGTAAGTGAGTTAGTCTAAACCAAACTCGTACCTAATCTCTTTGTGTAAATAAACAGTTTGACTTGTTTTATTTAACTTTCAAACAAATCTACATTGACAAAGCATATTAAGCTTATTTTGTTTATCTTGGCAAATATTCTTTCTTTTATTTACTATCTCTAAACGTTCGCCTGCAGGCGCTTAAGAATTCTCCCCCGAAAGCACTAATGCCAGAAAGAGATTTTTGGGATAACAGCAAGTAAGAATACTGGATATACCACGCTGGCTTACCCGATGTTTTGCCCGATTTAAATCTTTTATTTGGTATTTGAGAGCTAAATAGCATCATTTTGGCTAGCGAGGTTTTTACATTTTATGACTCGTATAGCCCTGTGGATAAAGATAAAACCTAAGAGGAAAATGGGTATTAAAACATGTATATTGTTTAGCTTATTACTCGGCGAACATGAACTGCGTTTACCTGTACAACTTAAACGATACATGAAACAACTTAATGCCAATTAATAAATTTCCTTTAAAAAAAGAATTGTAGAGGATGATATGATATACAGCGTGACTTAGAATTTTGGATACATACACGTGACATATGTAAGCTAGGTTGTTGTGTTGCCAAGTCTCTCAACAATAATCTGCGAAAAATGTTTCAAGAAATAATATTTTTGTAACCTTTAAAGAAAAAATCGTTCTAACGCTTCCAAAATTCTCAATTTCAAATGTTATAACACAAATAAAACAATCCAAACAGCTGTTCAAATCAAAAGTAAAATATAACGCTCAACTAAACACCCCCGAAAATGTTGCGTTTTACTAACTTATAGTGCACATCACAAGCGCGTACGATATTTTGTTAATACTAGTAGCACTATTAAAGGGCTGAAAACTATTTTCTTTCACTCATTATTAAACAGAAGGCAAACATGTATAAGGCCTTATTCATCTTATCCATACTCATCCATGATACTACTTTCACTTTGTCACCCGAGCAGCTGACAGCACGCTTTCAGCGAACCCATCAGAAAAATGCGGTGGCGGATTAAATGGTCAACAACCTCTTCGCATATTGACTAGTTAATAGAATAATGTTTTTTTTTACAAAATTTCCCACTGTAATCAAAGAATTTTGGCTATAATTTTGTAATACTGTGTAGTTGGGCTCAGTTAGTGTGATAAAATATCACGAGGGTATGTCACATATTTTCCAATATTAAGCAAATAAATTGCTATTAAGTTAAAACAAACATTTTTAGTACAATAACTCTTTAGAATTACAAATGAGTCGGATAATTTTCGGTTTTTACTACAACGGCTAAGAAATGGGAAGGTAATATTTAATTTTGGAAATGCCGCGCCGCAACTGGAAGCATCCGTATGGGGTGGTTTAGGGTATTTTAAAAAATAAGAGAATGTGCGATTTGATAGATTTCTCATCATTTATTAAGGTTGCTTCCAATTTAAAAAGTTTCGTTAATCGTCTGCATTTGCGGAATCAGAAGCGGAGGTCTGTTACATAACTAGTTTCTATTTACTTAACAGGACTTACGATAAAATTGTTACACTTAACAAAGAGAGAAATTAGTCACTGCCTTTTTAAGCCTGCAACCTGTAAGTAGCTGATAGTTTAGTTTAAAGGTTGCCAATGCGTTGGCATTCTTTTTCTCTTACACATATCAGTAAGTTCCAGATAATTTATATTTTCTTCCTGTTTGGAGAAGTGTCTCTAGAATTCTCTCTTTGTTTCTATTTACTCATAGTATCTTCATGACCAGCAAGGGAAGCGGTAACTCCGCGGTAAGCCTGAGGTACTCAATCAGATAGTTTATGTATTTACATATTTTTTCATAGTCACAAACTTTAGGCAGTTATTTGGCTTAATTTTATAATAATTACAGTATCAGTGTTAGCTTTAAAACACTAATTGCAATTTCCAATTAAAATATACGAGTATATTTAACGTTTCTCTCCATTAACGAGGAAACTTTTATGACTTTAATTAATTTTTGAATTGTTCAGCATCCATTAATGTATCGAATACACAATGCCCATGAAATTGCAACTGAGATCAAGCTTCCACTGTGGTTTATGAGGTAAATTACCCTTTAGTTGCCGCGGTTGCCCCACCACATGATTTGTAACTTACTTATTCGTTACAGGTGTTTCATTATTTGTCTATATGCTTTGTCCAGGGTGGATAGTTAAATACAACACAACAGAAAGTATCTGATCAGCACTAAATACCGTTAACTTTTACTTTGTGTAATATTACACCAAAACTACAATAAAAATGATAAAAAAGGAAAGATTACAAACATAGTGAGAAAAAAATACAAAAAGCAGGAATGTTATATTATTGTAGAGCAGTAACCGTTTTAAATATTAGTAGTAGTTGTGGTAGTAGTAGTAGTAACAAATATTTTTTAGCAAAATAATGCTACAATCTACATTTTTAATACAATTTTGAACAACTTTACCATTAACATTTTTTAATTTATTTAAACAATTATATTGTTTTACTTTTTTTATTTAACAAACACCTATGTTTTCAATAATTATTGAAATTTATTTAGATAATTTTGCGATTTAATATTTGTATTTAAACTGTTATATTCACTTAACCATTTATAAAACACCGATTTGTATGTTAAATGTTTTATTACTTTTCCTGAACAGAAGTTTTCGTTGTTAGTTGTAGAATAATTATGGTTTTCGTAATTTTATGTTACAAAACTATTTAAATCAGATGGCACTTAATCATGTTTAATTATTACAAGCTTTTATTTAACTTGACCTGTTAGTTGGTATGTTGGTATGTTTAGGTCAAATATTGCAATTAAAATTTCGACTAGTTCTAGTTAAGCTAGAGCTCTGAAATTTTGCACACGTGTATATGTCCGGTGACAATGCAATAGGTATAGTATATTTAATATTGTTTTAAATTCAATTTGGCGGACGCGTTAAGGTGGCGGATTACCTTTTTCTTTACAATCCCTTGATGTGGGTATCAAATCAAAGGGTTTGACGAGTAGAATACGATAAGGTATGTGACGTCACTCTAAACCCAATACCTATGGCGGACGCCACAAGATGGCGGACTACCTTTTTTACAACCCCCTTGGATATCAAACGAAAGGGTTTGGTGAGTAGAATATAATAAGCTAAGTGACGTCATTCTAAACCCAATATGGCGGACGGCACAAGATGGCGGATTATCTTTTTCTTCACAATCCTCTTGATATGGGATCAAATGAAATGGTTTGACGAGTAAAATACCATGATCTAATGACGTCATTCTAAACCCAATATGGTGGACGCCAGAAGATGGCGGATTACCTTTTTCTTCACAACCCCTTGACATTTGTGTCAAATGAAAGGTTTTGACGAGTAGAATACGATAAGCTGTGTGATATCTTCTAAACCAAACACGACGGACGCCATAAGATGGCGGATTACCGTTTTCTTCACAATTCCCCTGATATGGGTATCAAATGAAAGGGTTTGACGAGTAGAATCGATAACAGGTAAAATGTCTTGTAATAATGGTGCATTATCAGAAATGCATAGGTTAAGACGTAACTAAAAGTTTAAAAGTAAAATCTTTCAAAAAATACTTTTGAAAAACAAGCTTTTATTATTTTAACCAAAAAAAAAATAAGTATAGGTTTTTCATTGTGGCAATACTAAATGCTATTTTTAAGTGGACGTAGTTATTGTGGGTGGATCCCAAAGGTGCTTCTAAACGGGCAACATTTTTCAGCAATATGTGGCTGCAATATTATCCAACTGTAGCCCGGCCATATGTACATCACCATTGTTGCAGAAATATATCTGGAATTGTAGATCTCGGCAATATTTCCGCAACAGTATAGCCCAAATCATATACCTGTAAACGAGCCACAGTCAGGTAACAATGGCTGACGAAAGTGTTCGTGTTGCAGCGACTTTTATTGTCGTAAACAAAAATAAAAAAGACAAGATTCGTAGATTCGACCTTACATCAATAATAGGAGTGCCAAGTTAGATAACTTAAGTCAAGAATAAATCCTTGATAAGAATCTATCTTGTTTTTTGCATTTATGTCTTTCTATATTCCAGTTTCAACATTCCACAGTAGATGATGCAAATGTATATCATTAATGAAGTCGATAATTTTTTCATTTGACAATGTATTAATGTTTCTTTAAATAAAAGTATAAAACAAAACGATAACTTCCAAATCCTGCAATTGATAAACAACAACACACGTCAAAAAGAGATGCACATATGTAGTAAAGCGAGACAAAATAGGGAAGGCTCGGCAATATTGCAAGTATTTTCGATTGCGGAGAGATCGACCGGCAACACATTAAAAATACTAATCATGTTTGGCTATATTACCCGGCAATTAGAAATATATTGCAACATATTTCTACATATGGCTGGCAATGTTTCTGGCAACTTCCAGCATAGTATTGCAGCAACACATTGCCGTAAAAATATTGCCCGTTTTAGAAGCACCTTAAAAACCGGTATCAAAGTTATCACTGAAACATAATTAATATATTATGTTTGCCGCGTGAATAAAATAGAACAAAATACATTCTAAAGAAAGAAGGAAGCTAATGGATAGCGCTGCCTGTGTCTCACTGCTTATGCAGTACGACATTGTAGCTTTAAGGAATTACTTTTTCGGAAGGTTGGTATGTTGGTCTATCCTGCACTGATGAGAACCAAAGAGCTCGAAGCCGATCAGCAGGTGACGACATTCTAACTAAAGAAAAAGCTTCCTTCTCCCTGGTAGTTTCTTGCATGCGAAACATTAGTATTTTATTATCTAACTGTGTTAGAAGAAAATACGGCAAATTTTGGTATGTAATTCAACGCTCGGAGAGGCATATTTATTATTACTGAGTGTTAAGTAACACTCTAAACAATATCTTTATATCTTTACAGAATCACAGTTCTTGGGATTAGATCTTGTCGAAGTAGAATAATTTTTCGACGTTTCCCTTTAAATTTCACAAACATCTTCAGGAATATTTGCTTTGCGGGATCAAAACATTGAATTGAGAGATTCCATTTTCCCACTAATTATAACTCCAAACACCCTGTACATGACTGAAGCCGTGGGGACTTCCATTCTATCCTGACCTGTTCCGTTCCAATTTAGTTCTCTGCTTAGATAATAATAAAACTGGCAAATATGAACATTCTGTTGTGTACTTGACCAGAGAGAGTTTAGTAACTGACCAAATGGCCTAGTGAGGCCTAAGCATTTAAGATAATTATGATTATCACTTATTTACTTGTAAGTACTTGCCAATATTGACATAATCTTAGAAATTAGGTATTATGGAAATTGCGCTAAAAATAAAAACAGAAAATACATCTACCTAAAAGGTTAAAAATTAACAACCATTAGGCTACTAAGCTAAAGGCACTCTAAAAACGTAGGAATTTGTGATAATTTTTTTGTGTTATTGACTTTGCAATTTCTACATAGAAAATCTTAAAAAATATCAAATACAATTAATACAAATTATATGCAACCAGTTCCGCTAAAAATTTTATAAAACACGTTAACAATAGCTTGCTTTTTCCATTGCTTTAAAAAGAAAACTCCACATTTCAATAGGTTCTCTGCGTCTTCCATTTTGTCAAAGCTCTCTTCCATTATACGAGTATCCACCACTTTTCCACATCAGTGCAGTTGTTGGTTACTATGGCTTCCAAGAAATTGTTTTCTTAGAAAGCCTCTGCTGTTTATTAAAACTGCCTTTTGTGGATAAGCATATCTCACTTTCTCTAGCGCGCACTCTTAACGCATTGTGCACACTTTGAGACTTGTACTGTCCCCAAGGGCATGAGATTCAAAAAGGAAACTTTTGTGCCATTGTAATCAAAGTTCCATATATGAAAAATATCAAATTAAATATGGACAAGCTATAAAAAAAAAACAAAAGCCTATACACATATTATATTTAATTGGAATAACTGATTATTTCAGTAATATTTTTCTTTGACATCATTTTTCTGCGAGATACCTATAAAAGAGCTGTAGATATAATTTCACGTTGCAAGGTATTCATTTTTTTGCAGATTTTACTGGAGCGTGACTCCATTTACAACAAGTAAAAGGCCTTTGCTGAGTATACAAAAATAAGAAATAAGAAAGAAGGATTCTAATGTGTTGTTATTATAGGAAAAGATATTGTTCCTCAGATACTAACAACACGCTAGAATTTTACTCTCCGTTTTCTAATTTTTTGATATTTTTTAACTGTTTTCAAAAATTAAAATACTGTGGTCTAAATAAGAACTGATTATATCAATTTAGAAGTTTTATGATTCTTGAAACCACAATGATTCAATGATTGATTCAGTCTTAAACATACACCTAACAGCAAACCTAAGCTAATCCGAACAAGCCTAATGAATTTCCACTGTTTGAACACCATAAAGGGAAAACAATCTATCTCTATTAGACTCGTTAGCCGAGTCCACATATTTTGTTAAATTTAACTGTTTTAGATTAGATCACTATCACAGGAGTCCTTTAGAAGGCAGATAGACAGTGCATTCCAAAAACAGAAAATTATTTTTGGTTTTATTAAAAATTATGAGTTACTCTACCCAAAGTGTGACAAAAATAATGCAAGATAAATAACTAAAACCGAAAATATAGATAATTTGATATTTTAAAGTACCTATGGGAAATAATGTTCAAATTCAGTAAAGAAGGAAGTGTAAACAATTCCAAAAATATGACCTACAACTGGATTCTATTTTTATTTCTTATTTGCTCGTACGACTAGTTCAAAAAGCGATGTTATTATAAGGGTTTTAGGTTTGGATTTAAGTTGAATAAAATTTTTCGTAAATTATTGCAACATTTAAGCTTTATACAAATAAATCTTGTGATTTTTTTAAAAATTTTATTTTGTAACAGATCTCTCTCGTTCAATAATTTTTTCGCCTTAAATGTTTTGTGACTTAAGAGTAAAGAGAAAAAAATAATAACTAATATTTAGAGCAGACGGAATACTTCAAATACACTTTAGAAATTAAGTTATGTTATGACTCCAAACAAAGTTTGGTATGCACATAAAATAAATTAGGTCACTATCACAGGAGTACTTTAGAAGTTTGATATACAGTGTATCCTAAAAAATAGAAAATTATTTTTGGTTCTATTAAAAATGATGAGTTTCTCTATCCGAAGTGTGACAAAAGTAAAGAAATCTAAATAACAAAAACCGAGAATACAGATAAATTTGATATTTTAAAGTATGCAAAATAATGCTCAACTTTAGTGAACTGCAAAACAATTCTAAAAATATGACCAAAACTGGATTAAATTATTTCGAATTTTCTCGTACGACTATTTAGGAAATAACGATTTTCTTTACATAAGGGTTTTAGATTTGGATTACACCTGAATAAAAATATACGATCATTTTATTATTGTAACATATTTAGATCTAATTTATTCAAATAAATCTTGTGATACTAATTCGGAACTATTTTTAAATTTTATTTTGTAACAGATCTTTCTCGTTCAATAATTTTTTCACTTTAAATATTTTGTGAATAGAGATTTATGAGAAAAAAATAATAATTAAAATTTAGATCAGACGGACTAGTCCAATACTCCAAAAATTATGTTATTTCATGACTCCAAGCAAAGTTTAGATCGCACATAAAATAAACGCATGCTAATAGCTTTTCTACGTGGTAACGAGCTATTTTAAAAAGTTTTTAGAGACGGATAATAAAATGCTAAAAGTTCCGAGCTTCAATACTGTTTTAGGGTTCATAAAAAATTGTTCGCTTTAGGTTTTTTTAAAATTATTTTAAACGTTGGCCATAAAACACTTTATTAAAATTATTGAGAGGATATGATTTTGTTTGAATTCTTCTTTATTTAATTTATTGAGGGCTATATATCTCTATACAATAAGGATTTCAACAAATAATGGTAAAACAGCTATTCTCGGGGCTATATGCCCCTCCGAGCGCTGAATTACATACCAAAATTTGCCGTATTTTCTTCTAACACAGTTAGATAATAAAATACTTGTTTTGCATGCAAGAAACTACTAGGAAGAAGGAAGCTTTTTCTTTAGTTAGGATGTCGTCACCTGCAGACCGGTTTCGAACTCGTTGGTTCTCATCAGTACAGGATAGACGAACTTACCAACCTTCCGAAAAAGTAATCCCTTAAAGCTACAACTGTCGTACTGCATAAGCAGTGAGACACAGGCAGCGCCATCCATTAGCAGTTTCGAGCATTCAGAGTAAAGTTTACCGTAAGGTAAAATTTTCAAACGTATGAATGAAAGTCTACTTGTCAGGGGTACATATAAATATGCAAAAATTGAGAATAAATTCTCTAACCACCTGAAAATTCCTTATACAATAAGGATTTCAAATCCTTATTGTATTAAAAATTTTACCTTACGGTAAACTCTACTCTGAATGCTCGAAACTGCTAATGGATGGCGCTGCCTGTGTCTCACTGCTTATGCAGTACGACAGTTGTAGCTTTAAGGGATTACTTTTTCGGAAGGTTGGTATGTTCGTCTATCCTGTACTGATGAGAACCAACGAGTTCGAAACCGGTCTGCAGGTGACGACATCCTAACTAAAGAAAAATCTTCCTTCTTCCTAGTAGTTTCTTGCATTCAAAACAAGTATTTTATCTAACTGTGTTAGAAGAAAATACGGCAAATTTTCAGCGCTCGGAGGGGCATATAGCCCGGACTATATATCTCTATTTTTACTTTTAATAATTATTGTAGTGCTTAGTTTCCTTTATTTAGACCTAAGCTTCTTTAATTTCTGTGAATTATCAGCTATATATTCAAAACTGTAAGATTTCCTATATGTTTCTCTCCCGGTAAAGCTACGTACACTAAGCAAAATTGATTGATTCAATCTTGAGCATCGACGTAACAGCAAACCTAAGCTAACCCGAGCAAGCATCAAGAATTTCCACAACTTAAACACCTTTAAAGGGAAAATCATCTATCTCTCTTAGACTCGTTAGCCGAGTCCACATATTTTGTTAAATTTTACATTTCTAGATTAGATCACGATCACAGGAGTCCTTTTGAAGGCAGCTATAAAGTATATTCCAAAAAATAGGAAATTATTTTAAGTTTTAATAAAAATTGAGTTTCTCTACCCGAAGTATGACAAAAGTAAAGAAAAGTAAATAACAAAAACTGAAAATATAGAAATTTGATATTTTAAAGTATGTAAATTAAAGCTCAACTTCGGTGAAGAAGGAAGTCAAAAACAATTCCAAGAATATGACCTAAAACTGGATTAAATTTTTATTTTGAATTTTCTCGTACGACTATTTAAAATAAGATTTTATTTAGATAAGAGTTTAGGTAAGAGTTTTGGATTTGGATTCCTGTCGAATAAAAATTTACGTCAATTGTTGTAAGATATTTAACTTTACTTTTACAAATAAAACTTGTGGTATTGACTCGGACCTTTTTTAAATTTTATATTGCAACAGATCTTTCTTATTCACTAAATTTTTCACTTTAAATGTTTTGTGAATACAGATTTACAAAAAAAAATAATAGTTAAAATTTAGAGCAAACTGAGTACTTTAATACACTTTAAAATCAAGTTATGTTATGACTCCAAGCAAATTATAGTTTGCACGTAAAATAAAGACATGCTAATAGCTTTTCTACGCTGCAACGAGCTGTTTTAAAAAGTTTTTAGAGACGGATAATAAAATGCTAAAAGTTCCGAGCTTCAATTACTTTTTTAAGGTTCATGAAAAATTATTCGCTTTAAGTCTTTTTTAAAGTTATTATTTTAAACGTTGGCCATTATTTATACAACACATAAACCACTTTTTTAAAATTATTATTTTAAACGTGGGCCATTCTTTATACAACACATAAACCACTGTTTTTTAATTATTTAGAGGACAGGATTTTTTTTTTAATTCTGGTTTATGTAATTATTTGAGTCTTTATATCTCTATTTTTATTTTTCGCTCCAATAATTGTAGTGCTTGTTTAGTTTCCTTTCTTAAGACCTAGTTTTCTTTAATTTGTGTAAATTAACAGCTATATCTTCAAAACTGTAAGATTTGCTATATGCTTTTTTTTTTAGTAAAACTATGTACACTAAACAAAACTGATTGATTGTACAGCAAACCTAAGTTAAACTGAGCAAGCCTCAAGAATTTCCTCCGTTTGAACACCTTAAATCTCTCTTAGGCTTGTTAGTCGAGTTCACATATTCTGTTAAATTTTGTATCTAGATTAGATCACGATCATGGGGGTCCTTTAGAAGGCAGATACGAGTATAAAGTCTATCCCAAAAAATGGAAAAATATTTTTATTAAAAATGTTCTCTATCCAAAGTGTGACAAAAGTCAATAACAAAATCCCAAAATAGGCATAATTTGATATTTTAAAGTATACAAAATACAGATCAACTTTAGTGAAAAAAGATGTGTAAAACAATTTCAAAAATACGACCCAAAATTGGATTAAATTTTTATTTTCTTTGAATTTTCTCATACGACTGTTTAAAAAAACGATGATCTTGACATAAAAGTTTTTGATTTGTAATTGTATTGTAATTGTAATAGAGTCTAGATTTGTTTTCATTTTACGTTTATTACACAAAGATATTTTCATGCCGCCCATGATCTTGCGACGAGCTCGTATGATTTATCCATTCCTTAGTCATCAGTATGTGGAGAAGAAGTGAGAGATAGATTGATTGGTGCAAAAATTTATTCTAGGATAGCAATGATAGAACCAAAAAAATTTTTTACCAAGTAAGGTATTCAACTAAATAAGGGAGGGTGAAGGGGTGCAATTCGTCTTGCAGCCACCTCCTCGTGCTGATTCTGGGCCGTTTTTCTATATAAAATTTGATAATTATTTTTAGGACGTTAAAAAAAACGAACGAAACCCAATCAAACAAAAACTCATTTCTGGTAGTTATCAATGTCACTTATTTGACAATTTAAATAGAAAAAGATCCTGAAAAAATTCCAATATATTTCTTATTTTTTACAGTTGTATTTGATTAATTAAAAGCCAATAATCCCACAGCCGGGCCAATGGAATTTATTACTTAAACTGTGTTACATCATCCAATTTTTTACATAAAAATGGAAAATGAACCCATTAAATTTTTTCTTACAAATATATTTGATGAACTAAACGCAACTATTCCACACCCAGGCCATCTAAAAATTCGTCTATATAGGTATCGCTCCACCCTGTCTTTACTACAACATTCAAGTTTTCAGTCTCGAATCAAAATCTGAATAACAGACGCTGATCTATGCATGAATCCTTTCCCAAGGTCTTAAATTAAGTTTGGACTATGGTGCCAGAAATCTCGTTCAGATTTACGCCTCCAAAACCCAGACTCGCATCCTGTCACGCAAAAAATACAGCAGTACGTATCCCATTTACATAAATGGCCAATAGAACAAATGAACGATATTGTCTGCATCGCTTTCGAACATGATCTCAGCTGCCACAAACACATTACTCCAATAACCATATCAGCAGCTAGAAAGCTGGATGGAAAATCATTCTTTCATTTTGACATTTTGAAACCAAAATGACTTTAGTGTCTCGTGTTCCTAAAAAAAAATTGTCGTTTTGGTATCATCAGTGCACCATCAAAAAAGTGAGGATTGTAGTTGCGAAAGAAGAACAAGAAGGTGGCCAATGGCAATCTCCCATCGAATTTTAAATATAAGCTCTGTAAATGCGTACATTCTGTATAATGCCCAGAAAAATTATGAAGAAATGACACGGTTCAAGTTTATGAAACAATTAGGACGAGAACTTGTAACACCGCATTTGGAACGCAGAGTAACCTACAACAACCTGACGTTCTGTATCAGGCGAGTACTTGGAGTACGAGAGGAGTACAATCCAATAATTGATTAAAAGTTGGAAAAAAGAAAAGTTTGTTATACATGCGACCCAAAAAAAAAGGCGAAAAACATTTTACCTATATTATAATTGTAAAAAACCCATTTGTTTGGAATACTCGCATAAAATATGCAGAGAATGTATTATCCAAAAATAAGCAAACTTAACTGGTTGTGTTTTTTTTTTTTGAGAAAATATATTTATAATAGTTTTTTTATTACCATTCGTCATGTTCATGTTATTGTTTATTTCTTACCTTTAGAATGTTATTTTTTGTTATTTTTAATATTACGAAATAATATTTCAGTTCTTTCATCATTTTCTTTGTCGTGCTTATCATATTTTATAGGTGGAGGTTAACAATAAAAAAAACACTACCTGTATAATAAAGTTATAAAATAAACTCTAGAGAATGTACTACTATGTTGTTCTTAAATAATTTGTCAGAAAATAGGTCCTAAACCTTATGAGCCTATTGGACCACACCTAGGTATTTACGTTACAGTTTTGATACTCAGGAAGTTAAGAATTAACATTCTTGATTCCAAAAGAGAGCCGTTCGACTCATCAGTGACCCAGTTCTCAAAAGAAAATTCCCTCTCTCGCTCATGCCCGTGCTGTTGGGGATCTCGCCCTGTTCTACCGATATTTCCACGGATCTTGCCGCTATTATTCCCCTCTACAAAAACCTAACTTATTTATACCTAGAGTCACCAGATTATGGAGAAAATTGTCTTCAGTTGTTTCCCTCCCAGTCTCTAATCCTTTAGGTCCGTGCACATTTCCCTTCTCTTCAAACGTCCAACTTACGTCATTACTTATGCTTGAACTCTAGGTGGGCTGTCCCAGATAAAAAAAGTGCAAGAAAGCCTTAGACATCTATTTCTAATATTGGTGTTACTTGTCAAAGTCAAAACGACCTAAAGAAGGAAAAGAGACAACTTATTGCGAGAGTATCACAATGCAAGGAATAAAAAGAAGTTTTGGTCTTTTGTATTATGTATTTCTTTTAAAAAACATCTATATGAGCGAATGGAGTTGGAAAGAAGCCACAACTATAAGCCAGTTTAAAAAAACGCCTTGTTATAACTTTCTAGTGTTCTAGAAACTTTTAAAAATGAGTTATTACCGGATAAATGACTATTACCCTATTTCCGTTTTATATGCAAAATAAACTTTGTCTCCGCTGATAACATATAACTTTCCTTTTAGAGTGGATACACCATCTCTTTTAATTTTCAATTATCTCTTTGTTTTCCCCTCGTCGCTTTAAATTTCATTATTTGGCTTGTTTTACATTTTAATTTGTTGCAAGTGTTCCTGAAATGACGAAATCTGTACCTTCTAGTTTAAATTGGAATTTAAATACTTGCTTTTAGAGAGGAATAAAAGCTTATTTTCTGCAACGGCAATGTACAAATATGTATAGTTTTTAAATTTTGAACAGGTGGTCCGCTCTTTTCCGCAATAAAGAAGAATTTAATAAACTTCAACTTACACTTCGGAACTAAAATTCAAAGTTGTGAAAAACCAAAACTGAAAAGTCAAGATAAGTACTAAGTTTGATAATCATCATAAAAAGCCAAATGCTTAAATGAGTATTTTTATAGAGAAAACAGTTATATCTATAAAAATGCATTTTAAAACTGTTTTAATATAGAGTCATAGCATATAAAGGCACCCAAGCAGCCTATTAGGGTTAGCTAAAGCATTATCATTTTTAGATATTTACGAGTACATCTCATTCAAATTTTACAATACTTTCTCCATTTTTTTAAATTATCCAATTTAACTTTTTAACGTTGTTGCATTTTGTGTACACTTAATGAGTTTTCTTACAGGAGCCTTAATTATTGGTGGTGTGCTATTTGTAACATTTATATGCTGTAAGGGGCGCCAAATTAAATCTGTTTTTTGGTACATACCAATGATGTTATGAGATGTACAGTTATTTTTGAAGGTACATTTAATTGATCATTAGCAGATGGCAATAATGAAATTTAATTAATAACCCCCCTCCCCACTCTTGTATTTTGTCCCGTAACATTAAAGCTGGCTGATGGCTTATTGTCATATATTCTAGCCTTTAAATATAATAACAATTAATTAATCACAGCAATTATTGATATAAAATTTATTCACGACATAACTTTGAAAACAATTTTTAAGAATTTCACAAAATTTTTATTAAGTTCCTCATCATGTTCAAGTTCCTCTTCAAGAGATTAATAGAGCGATTGAGTTTTTCTATCTATGGAACTGGTTCTTAAATAGCTTCGAATTTGCATCAAACATACATGGTTCTGCGCAGTCCTAGAATAAGTTGTGGAAAATCCGAGTTTCATAAGTCAAAAATCGCGACCTATTATTTATGAGAAAATAATACGACTGTGGAAACTATATTTGCGAGTATACGAAATATCCACTGTATAATTCATGTACTTGTTCAATACTTTGAAAAATCGAGTGCTAAATAAAAGTTCTGCGGATTTAATAGTATTTTATTTTGAGGTAGAAAACGCATTCATTATATTAAACTAGGTGTAAATTGGAAGCAAGATCGTATTTGCAGTTTGCGAGAAGTGATAAATTGCAGTTTAATTTCCGAGGTTTCGCGACACGTCATTTATAATACGCTTATTGGATTTAAGTTCTGTATATGTCGCTGGTTTAAAGGTATATAATAACCGACATATTTCTTGATAAATATAATCAGTATTTAAATGCATAATTTATTTTTTATAACATGTTTATTAGAGATGGGACCGAAGCAGTAATCGACCCATTTGACCGCCCTGTCATTAAGTCGTCAGAAGAAATTTCTAGCTTATTTTATCATTTCCAGAATATCTGGGGTTTCCAAATGATTTTTATTTTAGAACATATTGCTACAGCCAATTTATATCTATTATTGTGGAAAATATATACCACATACCATCTAAGATATAAAAGTAACTCCTGTACATTTACTTGATGAAATTTTTTTTAATGTTAAAAGTGAAATTCTATATAGAAAGCTCTCCCAATAAGCATAGTATTAACATAGTATCAGATACTATGTTCAATACCATGAATCATTCTACCTTTCCTTCAGGTTTCGATCCCTTTTGATATAGTGCGTACTAATTTAATCCTCTTTTTTTGTTATGTACATAATTACGTTACACTAATCATCTGACACGCACTTTAACTTTGTCACTCTCAGCTATAACACAGGTCAACATGGTTTTGTTCTAAGAAAGGGAAGGATCCTTTCCGAAGTAATTTTTCATGTAGAATCCGAATCCGGGATCCGAATTGCTCTATCACGTCAGGATTTTCAGATATCCTAACCTAAAATTGCAAAAATCGCGATTTTTGGCTATATTTGGGGTTATGTAGCATCATCATATTCTTTTTTCTCAAAAAACAACCAACGGCACCTTAAAGTGTAAGTCTTGTTCTATTAACTGCCGTTGAGTTTGCTAAAATAGCTTATTTCTGCGTTGAGATATTCCGTTTTGAAGTGTTTGAGTTTCATCAATTTCGTGATTCTCAAAATTCACATGATTCTGTAGTCTTTGACGTCCAAATTCGACACTTATCTTCAATTTTTAGTTTTCACATTTGTATCAAGATTTTTTTGCGACAATAGGTTCTTTAAAACGAAAATTTAATGTGCATCAAGTTTTACGACCCAAAACCAAGCCCCCTTCAAAGTACTGAAGATAAGTGTCGAATTTGGACGTCAAAGACTACAGAATCATGTGAATTTTGAGAATAACGAATTGACGAAACTCGAAAACTTCAAAATGAAATATCTCAATGCAGACATAAGCTATTTGAGCAAACTCAACGGCATTTGAAAGAAAAAGACTTACACTTTAAGGTGCCGTTGGTTGTTTTTTGAGAAAAAAAATATGATGATGCTACATAGCTTCAAATATAGCCCAAAATCGCGATTTTTGCACTTTTAGGTTAGGATATCTCAAAATCCTGACGTGATAGAGCAATTCGGACCCATTATTCGGATTCTACATGAACAATTACTTCGGAAATGACCCTTCACTTTCTTAGAACAATTCAAACATGACCTGTGTAATTTGTCACTTGCAATTGTAATTTTATTGTGGAAGTCGAATCGTATATTTTATGGTCTTTGACTTCGAAAAACGCTGCATAGTGTGACAAACGCATAATCTAGAAAACAAAATATCATCATTAAACTTCGGATCTTAAAATGGCAATCATTTGCCAGCATCTTCTTACCAAGTGATTTCATGACATCTATACATTTTGAGTATTATAGTATACCGGGTGAGTCAAAACAAAGATATAAAAGTATATTTCGCTGGTATTGTATAACCTTGAGTGTGGGTAGCTATTTATGTGTAATAATAAATAGGAAATTACAGTTGCACCTACTATGTTATGTGGTATATTTTTATTCATATACTTAGCATGTGTCAGTTAAACACGATAAAACTTTTTTAATAGTTTGTATATTTTGTGTGTGCATAAACGATTGTAGTAGTAGATATATTTAAAAAAAAGTAGAAACAGTAATTCATCATAACAGCTCACAAAATAAAATAAGGGCATGTATAATAGGTTCTGTGTGACATATCAGATTAAAGAGAAGAACACAGCTTTACCAAGTGCTTTCGTACTTACATTTTTAAGGTAATAATCTAAAAGAACTGCTTACCAAAATGGTACATAATTCCAACTGAATCTAGCCGAATCTGCAATTGACGGGATCTTTATTTTTAAATAATGTATGGAATGGCATACTTTAATATACGAATTAAAAATTCCTTCTCCCCCACACAACTTCCATTCTTTGTGTGATTAAAAAAATAAAAAATTGTTCCCAACAGTTGTTTAGAGGCACGGCCTGCCAGTATGTTGGCAAAACTGCTGCGTAATACCATTTTACCAACCTAATTTTTTTAACGAACAATTCTTTCGTAACAAACTAATTTTTTTTGGTTTACTTGCATGAAGTTTTCAAACAAAGACAACAGTATGCTAACAGATTTCATAAATCGAAATGGCTGGGACGTAGATTTTTACCAGCGTATTAGGAAAGGAATATCTACAAAGTTTCTAAAACAATAAATCCTTAAACCACGAAAATAGATTACGAAAAATTACTTTATTGGAAAAATACATCTATTAAGCTAAAATCAATCAAACCCAATCAAACCTGCGTTGCTCATTTATTGCTAGATTCTGTAATTAAATCGGTGTGTATGTGTTCTTTCTATATCGACAGATCTACTGATATATCGGTACACCCGGCAACCCTGCGTGTATAATAATATGATTTCTTTTATCCACTGCCATCTGTTGGGCTGGACTGTCAACACTAATACTTGCGCTCTCAGTGTCGATCCCCCGCATTGTTGTTTGAATATCTGGTTGTGTGTACAACTTCTTCATGCTCCCTCATATAGTAATTCAAAATTCTACTAGAAGTTCCTCTGGCATGATCTCCTGGATATGGCTTCAAAAATTTTTTCTCCAAGACGACATGCACTATCAGTAATAAAAAATAAGGTGTTTTAACAGTACGCCCTTCGGTACGCCCAGATAGTTCTTCTGGCAGCGGCAATCCCAGTGTATTATTTGTGAGCATCTTGTGTAGCTGACAGGCTGTCAAAACTCCTCCATTTGAAATTCGTCCTTGGCAACCCACATCGCTAAATTAGAAACTGATATTTTAGGTGTTATGTGCTATATACGTATATGGTCATGTTTATTTTTAAATTTGCGCGAAAACTTGGAATTCATTTCGAGTACCAAACTTAGTTTCCTTATTCTTAAGCCGGGTACAGACCGAGATTCCAGTCCAAACCAAGGTATAATATGTGGAGAGATAATCGAAAGTGTTGGCATCGGTGGGTATGACACGAGTCAACATGTTCCAACGGACGAAAACGCTTTCCAAGCTTGGTGTTGGGGTTCGGACACGTTCGCTACTTTAGCGGTACATCAAAGAGGGTTTATTCCGAACGCTATCCAACCGACTCCAACTCAAATCCAGCTTTTGGAGTGGATACGCGCTTTCTAATCCCTTCCAACTCCACAGGCCAACATCGTATGTGCTTGGATTCGCTGACTTGGCGTTGAATTTTCGGTCTGTACCCGGCTTTACATGTGTCCACGATAAACTGATTATCAGCCGAGCGCTTTCAGTCTTTCTTCACGACCATCCTTCCCCTGGTTACTTACTCGTCAAAAGATTTACCTAGCTCTAAGATTATTAAGGACCTGACCATTTCCTTAATCACACATGATTTAGATTTAATGTGATGTTAGGAAATGGCCAGGTCCTGAAGAGTCTAAAGCCAGAGCCAGATCGAGACTCCAACCTAAACCAAGGCACATGTGGCGAGATATTCAAAAGTTTTGGAATCGGTGCGCACGATAGGGCCCAACATGTTCCAATGGACTCCCTCGCTTTCCAAGCTTGGCGTTGGCCTTACAACTCACTCTAACTTTTGGTTTGGACGAGCTCTTTCCAATCCCTTTCAACTTTAAATGCCAACGTCACATGTGCTTGGATTCGTTGGCTTGACATTGGATTTGTACCCGGATTTAGAGCCAGGTGGATCTTCGGACGAGTAAATAATGGGACCGAGAGTTATGTATTTATTCTTTCGGCCTTTTGCTTTCGTTTTGCGGTGGGGGCCCTAAGGCTGGTCAAGTAGAAGGACCGAAAGCGCTAGGCCGATTTTAATATAATATCACTTGCACAAAGATACAAACAGATTTCTCTTCTTTAACCTAGTGGTGTACAACCTGCTTTCTTTGTTTTACCAATGTGTAGTTCGTTTCATTTAAATTCTCAGTCACATCTCTAAAACAGTTGTAAGAAAAATTAAATCACATTTTATTTACGTTCTGTTTAGTGTTATTGCTACTCTAAAAAACCAAACAAAGAGATACTTACTCTTAATATAAACTTTTGTTACGAGCAATAAAACCTTGTTCTATATTGAGTGTTTGCTAAAATGTACATAAATCATAGCGTTCATTTTTACATTCCTTTGTCAGAAAAGCCACCGCAATGTACGTAAACTTCAGATTTATAGAACGCTCTATTTTATTACTTGGACGACCGTGGGTGCTTGAGTCTCTGTAAATTTTAAATTTTTATGTTTTTGTAGCTGTAGTATTTCTATTACAATGTTGTCAGGTTAGCGATGCTTACCATTTTACATTATCTACTGTTGAATTTACTTTTATTAATGACTAAGGCTCGCCACTTTCGGTTTATTTCCATTATCGTGTTCTAGCGGGTATCTAGGCGAATAAAATGAACGAAAACAGGTCAACACAAAGCGAACTACATATTGTTTAGCGATACAAAAATTACAAAATCCTTCGTTGTGTCTAACGGAGTCTCTCGTGCAAATAAGTAGTTCTACCGTCGTTAAATGACGAGAAAAGTGATTATGACATAACAAAATTTAATAGTGTTATAACAATAATTATTGTAGTCATTAATTAATAGTTTAAGTGGTAAGAACCGAGTTGTCAATAAGAATTCTCACATTCTTGTTTATAGTTTCCGTATATACTACAGTATATCGTAGTGACAAATCAAAGACTCCAAAAAGTAAACTGTCACCTTTATGACAAAAAAATCTAAACTGTCGTCATAAATTGTCATCGCAGTGATAACATTTCCTAAGTATCATCTATAGGTATGTTTTTTTTATTTCTCTTTTTACTTATTTTTAGCTTATATCGAATTTCAGTTTTTATTGTACCAGTGATTATACAGAATTCAGATTCTTCTCTAATTTTCATTAAGTCCTTTAGTGTTCTTTTTTATTGTTCTCCTTTCTATTACATAATTGTTAATAATGTTCTTCTTTACTTTTTTTAAATTCAAATTTTGTGTACAAAAGTTAGATTCTATAGTTTTTATCATATCCAGTACTTCCTTCAAACTAACCAAAAACTATTCATCAAAATGTCATCAAAGGAGGCAGACTTCGTAGCACAGTGACTCAATAAAGTTCATAACATGAATTAACTAGGTAATTAGACCTTTAAGTGGTAGAATCATAAGGTAATGGGGGCGGGTCTTCCTAAAAAGAGAGCCACAAGGTCAAAAGGTCAAATTTCGAAACGTGAATTTTACAGACTAGAATTCACATCCATGCTAAGTATACAAAAATAATCAGGAAAAATATCCCTACTTACCCTTTAGAGTCCCTAACAAAGATTCAGCTGTAAAACAGATAGGGATGAACTAGATTTTGTTGGGTTTTCTCCATAAAGGGGTCTAACGACCACCCAGCCATCAGGGTGACATCAGAGTAACGACTTCGGACAGATGGCACTGAAAAATCATCAAAACAATGCGATCGATATTTCTACCTGGAGTTCATGCTCTCGCGAATCTAGACGAGTGACTCAAACCACACGAAAATGACAACAAACGTTTCAATCGATAGCATCACTACCGCGAATCGACGCGATTCATTTGAACTATTTGAAAATATTACAGTCACGAACGTTACAGTGTATTACGAAAAAATGTTGGGCTCGCTAAATTGAGACAGATTTATAGCGATAGTGTTCCAATAATCCGTTAAGCAGTTTCAAAGCCATTTTAAAAATTAGTTTCTTGTCAGTCTCTGGTACCTCTCTCGTAAATCATACGTTCAAATTAATATGATGGCTTATGAATGTTTTTTTAAATATAATGCAACCTTCTGCAAATCAAACCAAAAATTGTCTCTCAATCTACATCTGTTTAAGAGATATAGATAACACAGCCCCACAAAAAAAAAATGTTCCGACCTGTGGTCGTATTACCATGTATTTTTCGACGCTGAATCCGATCCCGAGCTCAGAAATGGCCCTCCACGTCCAGAATTGGCCCCAGGGGCCAAAAATGGCCTCTATAGGGTGTCACTATTGCTATCTCCGAAACTGTAAAAGATACGAGGTCAGTTAAATTAGCAAAAATGTGCCTTTTTTAGTCCGTATTCATATCCCGTTTACGGAGTTACCAAATTCTCTATAGTTTCTTGTCTACAGGGGATTTTTTAAAAATAGTCAAAAATTTTCTTCTTAAATATCTCGAAAACCCTTATAGTTGGATAAAAATTGTTTTAACAAAAATCACAAGATTTTTTACCTTCTATAAAGTAACGATATCGTTTTGTATATATCACTTGTTTTTATTGAGTTACTGATACTAACTTGTTTTTTTCAAATACGGACCTGGACTTTTTGCTGTATTTTTTAAAGAATACTTCATACCCTTTACATCTGTGTATCACTTGATTATTTTTTTCGACGTTTTGATGAAGAATAGCATCATCAGGATATTCTACCAGTACAGACCTGGCCTTTTTCAGGTAAATGCGCCATTTCACAACCACAAAAACTACAAACTATAGTGATAGGTTGTGAATTGTGCCTTAACATGGAAGATCCCAGGTCCGTATTGTTAGAAAATCCTGATGATGTTGCTATTTTTGATCAAAACGTCGGAAAATATTTTCAAGTTATGGACAGTTGTAAAGGGTATAAAGTATTCTTTGAAAAAATGGAGCAAAAAGTCCAGGTCCGTATTTGAAAAAAACAAGTTAGTATCAGTAACTCAATAAAAACAAACGGTATGAACAAAACAATAACGTTACTTTATAGAAGGTAAAAAATCTTGTGATTTTTGTTAAAACAATTTTTATCCAACTATAAGGGTTTTCGAGATATTTAAGAAGTAAATTTTTGACTATATTTAAAAAATCCCCTGTAGACAAGAAACTATAGAGAATTTGGCAACTCCTTAAACGGGACTAAAAAAGGCACATTTTTGCTAATTTAACTGACCTCGTATCTTTTACCGTTTCGGAGATAGCAATAGTGACCCCCTATAGAGGCCATTTTTGGCCCCTGGGGCCAATTCCAGACGTGGAGGGCCATTTCTGAGCTCGGTATCGGATTCAGCGTCGAAAAATACATGGGAATACATATGTCCGACCCACAGGTCCGAAGATTTTTTTTTGTGGGGCTGTGTAATAGAAGGTTTAAAAATCCGAACAAAAAATGATGGAATCAGAATGTTGTGATATATCTCAATCCTTTTACCGCGAATAAAACCAAAGATAGGATCGTCGGAAACTGTATGTCCGCGCTGCCCTGACGGTGTTGACAACATTACATAGTGTCTGAATGAAGATCAGGAAAAGACAGCCATATAAATGGATATCTCATTCAAGAGTTGATATTCTGTCCCATTCCAGAGTAGGATTTTTTTTATAAAATAACATCATAGCAAAAAAACAGCATTAGCAAATCTAAATTACAATACAACCTGATATACGTTTTATTCTAAAACACTGTAACATTGCATCATATTGATACCAGACAAATCGAAAAATCGACAAAAAATGTACTTTTGTGCACAAATTTTTTTAACACCATTCCGCCATTTTAATAGGTTTAACAGCACGGGTAAGACAGACAAAATTTAAAACAAACAATCAACCTCAGTTGCTCTTCTCGTCTGACGAAAAAGCGGTATCGGTACAAAATCTTATTTGTAAATTTTGGATTCGTTTGTTCTCTGTAGTAGCTGTTGGCAACACCGACACCATTAGGTAATTTTTTATGAAGAGCACAGCAACGAAATAGGTTTGTATAACACGCGTTTTCCTCGGGAGTCACATCTAAATAAATGAAAAATCCTTTTTAAATTACGACTTTTGATCAAGCCATAAATATTTTATTTTTACGTTGCAGACTTCAGTTAGTTTCGCTGCACGTAATTCAGGCCGAAAAGCTTTTCCCCATATACAAGAAGAAAGTACGAAAAAGTAAAACAAGTCCTGTGATGTTGCTATTTTATTGCAGTTTCGAGTAGTTATAGTTTGATTTTATTTTTAAAAGTCAAATCAGAACATCTAGTAGTATTTCAGAGTGCACCAGATTTTATCGTGGAATCTTTATTTTACGCTTGCATTTATCGGTTTTAAGCGCTCAGGTTTACACTATTTTTCAACATCTTTCTAGAAAATGCAAAGATTTAATGTCATACGAGGAACCAGAGTAGAGAAACAAGAAATGGCCCTACACTATTCACGCAATTGTACCTTATGATTCCAGGTCTAAAACCAAATAGGAATCTGCCAATACTGCAAAGAGAATACTGGCAAGGAACGGATAAATCTTCTGTCCCTGAAAATGGGTCTTGGTGGATAACGACAAAACGAAAAAGCTGGTGTAGGAGCTTTTGCTGAACTGGCTTCCGATAATGGTATTCTCTCGGGCAATACAGAGCAGTTTTTCAAGCAGAAGTGTATGCTATTCTGCAGTGTTGATATCTTTGTCTGGCCGACCCCAACAGACTTGGTAACATTAATATTTGCTCGGACAGCAGGCTCTCGTATTGTAGCCGAGGGTAAGGCTACTTTAGAGAACCTAGTTAGGAAAGGTGATACTGTGAGACTCGTGTGGGTCGATCTCTGGACATTCAGGGATCCAGGGCAACGGGAAAGCTGACCGTTTGGCCAGAATGCGATCGGCGAAAATTCCCAAAGGGCCTCAGTCAGTCACTGCTGGCTCAAAAGCTGTTACAAATATGGGATTAAAAGTTTTAGTTTCTAGTAAGTTTGTAGAATGCTGGAGGGAGGCTCCAGGAATGAGGCAAGCACAAAAACATCGAACCGAACGCGTGCCTTACAAATAAACTTCTCTCACTTCGTAGAAAAGACCTTCGAGTCACTGTTAGTTATTTGACAGGACATTATCATCTTATACAGCATCTAAAGATAAAACTATATTCCACACTCTACGCAAGACTAATTTATATTAAAATTTCGTGTTACCATTTATTCATTCGTATTCCAATCTCCATTATCGGCTAATAGCCAATGTTAAGTAAAAATAAAAAATTTATTTTGTCTGTGGCTTGGTGCAAGAAGTGCCAATGTCAAATTTTTATCAAAAGAATTATTATCGATATTGACATTATAGTCACCCCTAGCTTTTATACACAAAATATCAGAATCAAAGTTTAATCAGAACTGGACATAATGACAATATTGCACATAATGTAAATTGCGTGCAAGAACTACCAATGTCAACATTGGTGATGGATTATTGCACTACAAAGTATTTATAAACCTATTATTTGACTCATAATAGTTGCGTTATATTCCAAATTTGAAACAACCAAAACTTTGGTGTTAGATTTTAATCAATCGAATACTTGTAACAATTTATTTTCCCTTAAATGTCTCAACTTGAAAACTGACATTGGCACTTCTTGCACCCAGCCACAGATTTATTCGGTTATCTTTATTTCTCTTCTTCAGTGTACTCTATCCTTTGCCAGCCTTTCCGCATTTTTCCAGTCCAGGCCTAAATCCTTTAAGTAACATCCCACTTCCTCGTTCTTCCTTCTTCTTGGTCATCCTCTTTTCCTTTTATTGATCGTCCCCATTTTCCTATCTTGTTTGGTTAGTCTTTTCGTTGGCAGTCTTACCATATCATCTAAAATTACTTTCCTTTATTTTCTCTTCTATTGATCTTACTCATAGTCTACCTCTTATTTCTACATTTATCACCCTGTCTGTCAACTTTACACCTGCTATTTTACCGAGTGTTTTCATTTCCGTTGCCTGAATTCTATTGTGAGGTTTTTTGTTCAAAGTCCATTTCTCCGATCCGTACATCAATATTGGCACAAAGATGGAGTTCTGCACTCTTAATTTTGCTTTCGTTAACAGTTCTTTTTTGTTGAATGTTTGCTTATTTAAAGCAAATAATAGTCTGGTATTAGCTTTAATCCTTTCATCCAATTCATTATTCATTTTCCGTCCTCAGCCTCTAGATATTTAAATTGTCGGACTTGGGCTACTGCTTCATTTTCTAATACAATTGAGATTTCCTGTGGGTTATAAGCTATGATCATTGCCTTTGTTTTATCTGTATTTATACTTAGACTATGTTTCTTTAACTGTCTATTCCATATTTTCTGATTATACAGGAGGACCTCGTTTCCTTTATTTATCAAAACTAAACCATCTGCAATTGCTAAACGGTTAATTATCACTTTTTCCAGGTTGAAGAATCTCCATGACGTTTTCTATATCTTCTTATCGCATTCTTTTATTATAATATTACCCATAACGACGAAGAACAGGTAGGGACTCAGTGCACCTCCCTGTCTTACTCTTAACCGGGTGCTAAATGTTTTGGATAGAATAGTATTTGTTCTTATGTGTGTAATTATAGGTATTGGTGTGCCTGTATACGCTTTTATATTTGTTATTAAATTATTCTTTACGTTTCCTTGCTTGAATATCTCTCATACTTCATTTCTTTCCACCCAATCAAATGCTTTCGAAATATCTATGAAGCAGAGGAATTGTTTTATCTTTTTCTACGATATTATTCCTTCTATTAGTTGATTTATTATAAAAAGAGAGTACGCTGTTCCTCTTCCGGGTCTAAATCCATTTTGGGTTTCCTCTTTTAACAGTACTAAAGAAAACTGTTTCAAATTTTCTAGCACATTGAACTTGACGCATTGGCTATATAGGAAGTTCGTGTCCAGTTATAAAAAATGACTCTGTATAATAAATAAATTTATAATTGTTTTTCTTCTTCTATATCACTTAAGATAGCATAAAGAAATGATGAAAATATATTTTTTTGCAATAAATATATTGAAAAGATTTTAATTAGCATAAAAGCCAAGTTGCTGCAGACAAGCCGAGCTAAGCAAAATTCGTGTAACTCCAAAGTCATTAAAGAAAAACCATTTGAAAGTTTTGAAAGGTTTTGTTGTTGTTCGTTTACCTCTTAGTAAACTTAACTCATCAAAGTTAATGGTTGACATTTACTTAAATGGAACGTGCAAAAGAAAAAATGAAAACGATTTAAATGAACTGGTAAGAGAACATTGTTGAAGATTGATAGTTTTTTCATTGTTTTAGTATTAATCCTTGTACAATAAATAATTAGTTGGAGCACCTTAGAATCCAAAATATGAAAAAGAAGCAGATTATTAGGAAAAATAATTTTTACGTGACCTGCATGGTTAACGATAATTCGTTCAAGTAACCTGAGTAGTATGTGATCAGGGGGCCAATTCAGATTTAAGGTGACATTTTCCGATCGCGTCGATGTTGCCAACCTAATTTCATTTTGACATAGTAATTCTTCGGCTTTCAAATTTTTAACAATATCATTATAAGTATTAAATATAGATTCACATCCTGTAAGCAATTTTTAGTCAATTATTTAAAGTTTCAACGTGTATAATCATTTCATTCGGAATGTTAATATTTTGAAAGATATATGGAGACATTTCTTCTGGACTCCAATATCCTTTTTAAATATTATTTTCCTAGAATAAATCATGAAATATCTTGAAACTTGTATTAATACGTTAAAAATACCTATACCTAAGAATATGAATATATGGCTAATATTGTGACAACAATCATACAAAAGAAAAATAAAGCAGAAGGTTGCACTAAAATAAAACTAAGTTGGAAATAAAATAAATAAACACTTAAAAAGTCCTGGTCTAGACGTATACGTTTAATTCCGAAGGGAAGATCGGGTCTATTCGGGACATTTATTTGGATGCGCCATGTGATTGGTTAAAGCAAGATGGCGGTCTTTTTGCTTTCAAGTTTTACATACAATATTACAAATAATAACAGTTTCCTAAATAAATTGATGCATTGTGACAGAAAATGTTCACTTGCCCGACTATAACACAAGCTTGGTATACGTTTATATGTAGTATATTAGGCTTTAGAAATTAACGTATACGTCTTGTCGAGTACACGTTAACTCTGAATTGCCCTTCTGTTCTAGTTTCTGCACGTGCTCGAACATTTGATTATTCAAGCAAGTCTTAACACTTGCAAGGCCGTATATACAGGTCGTGTACACAGACTCACACAATGACTGAACATAAAGTTATGAACGGGTAGTAATCTATACTATATTTTAGTATATCTATGTAAGCCCTCCTGATATCTGCTGTTTATATGTAGATGTATAATCTTGTATAGTTTTAGAAGTATTGGATACCTGATATAACCTTTTGCTGCAATATGGGCCATTCTAATAGGGCGATACAGAACTCCGCAGATCGACAGGTAAGAGTATTAAAAATGTATGAGTCTCCGCAGGTCATAAAATGTTGCGCTCTTGGTAATACTTGAAACTCCGCATAATGATATTTAAAATTAGAAATGCCATTTGAAACTTTTACAAATTTATTACGTTTTTAATATACACAATTACAATTTAAACTAAAAAACTAAATGGTATTACTATAATAGTGGGATGCTAACTTAACAAACTGTAAAGTGGTAATGGTGCCATTTTGGAAATTTGAGATATGCTTATTCAAATACATTTGCGGTTGTTTAGAATATGCATTTTGATATTTATATGGTTCACCAATACTGTTGTAATGAATGATAATCCCAAGAATGAGTAATGAAAAATAATCCCAAAACCTTATACCTGTGGAAGGGTTCTGCGAAATCTGATAGGCGGATTAAGAGCAATAATTTTACGACGATAGACTAAGTACCTGTATCTGCGGAGTTCCATGCTGCCCTTCTAATATTATTTATATACAGGGTGAGTTTTTTAAAATGTTAGAGGGCGATATCTCAAAACGACTTTGGTGAGTTAATAGGAAGATGATGGAACATATTTAAATATATTTTTGACATTTACCCCTCTCTCTATTTTAAGGGGTGGGGGTAAATTTTAAATTTTAAATGAGACGATGTACTTTTGTTTATAGAATTCGAATCTACGTAAAACAGTACTTACTTGTACGAGGTTTTTGTGTGATTTGCTCTTTCGGTTACGGAATTATAATTAATTAAGTTATCAAAATGAAAAAAATTATTTACCATTTAATTTTAACTTATTAGTCGTCTGTCATGCTTGAGACGTTGTTCGAAATGTCCCCCTTCAAGTTCCATATATTTTCTCACTCTTTTTCTAAATGAATTTCGTACCCGCTGCAACATTTCAGGTGGCACTAATAAGCAGGCAAAGCGGATTCGGTCTTTCATGTTATCTAAAGTTGTAAGTGCAGCTGCCATTACCTTATCCTTTAGAGAAGCTTACAAGCAAAAGTCAAGGGGGTCAAATCCGGGGACCTAGCAGGCCAGGTGATCGGATTAACTCGTTCAATTCACCTGTTTTCAAATATTTTACTCCTCCAAAATTAACAACATGCACATTAAAATTCGCTTCTATGTTTAATTGAGCAATAAACTGAGAAATAATCATTAAAACGTCAAAATTCTTAACTGACTTAATACAAATAACGAATTTCTATGGAAGGAATAATAATTCGTAAATAAGTGAGCTTGATTTACTGGTGAAATTAATTTATCCTTTAAATTCAATCAAAATTTAGTTAACCATAATTTTGTAACCGAAAGAGCAAATCAAAAAATTTGTACACATACGTAGCATTTTATGTACTCGTATATTCGAATTTTATAAACAAAAGTACCTCATTCCATTTAGAATTTCATAGTTAGCCAATACCCCTTAAAATAGAGAAAGGGGGTAAATGTCAAAAATATGTTTATATATGTCGCCCCATCTCCCTATTAACTCGCCAAAATTTTATGAAAATATTTTTCACCGTTTTCTAGATATCGCCTTGTAACACTTTAAAAAACTCACCCTGTATAATAATCTGATATTACGCACTGAATCTGCTATTTAATCATAATATTAGAAAATAAGATCGATTTATTTACTTGGTACTTTGAATCAGATAAAGGAAGTGACTTTGAAGTACAGATATACAAAATATTAAAAGGAACGCAATGTAATGAAAATTAAAAAAATAATAATACATAGAAATGTCAGACCAAAAGGAATAACAAAGACGTTGAAGTATTTTGCTAGTTAGGTAATATCGTAAAAAAGAAAAGTCGAGAGTTTAGACAGGTTTGCAGAGATATCTTAAGGTTTGTTCAGAATCTTTGTCTGTTTCTGTTATTAGCATTTTCTAAACTATTATTATTTAAAATTCAGTTTTTGAAAAACAGTATTACCAAAAAAATAGTATTTTCAAGAAATGTTTTTTCGAAAATATCATAGTTTCAAGGAAATATACTTTATATTTTTCAAAAAATATATGTTTTGAGAAAAAAATTATAGGTCTTTCGTGGAGGCACATGCTAGATCTGTTGCTTTGCTATACAAACGAAGTGAGGGTGGAAGATTTGTCATTTAAAATGACAAATGTGTATTGGGTATACAGGGTATTTTTATCTCCTACCAGCCCATGAAGGCCGAAGCTTGAGTTCCGTATACAATGAGTGTACTGGGAAGGTCCGACACACACGTCGAGAACCCAGTAATGTAAGTGAATTAATAGCATATGAGTTTAAATTTGAATAAATCTACCTTTTGCATATTATTAGTGTTTAAATTATAAGTAATTTATACAATTTTCAGTTATTCCAAAGCTCTTATGGTAGACCCACGAGATATAATGTAATATTTAATACGTGTTACGCCAAGAACTGATGCTTGGAATCGATTAGACCACATTTTAGCAGGTTATGGAAATTTCATCAAAATTGCTGATATAGACGGATTTATCAGGTTGAGCCCAACCGGGACGATTATCAAGTTTGCCGCTTGTTAAATTTTAATGTAAAGTTTGGGTTTAAATTACGGTGCTAACATACGTAATATTTTAATAATTTATATTTTGGAAGTAACTTCAGATTCTTTTTGTTATCACAGACTATGATATTGCAAGTTTTTTCCAAGGATCTGGAGAAAGGAATGATTTTTACAACCAAAATATAGATAAAACTTCCTGTGTACTTATTATGTTATGTACATATGAATTGTGAAAGAGGCACAGACAAGTAGTATTAAAAATCTAGTTTTTACCAATTCACTAGTCAACAAACATAAACTTGTTTTAAGTAATATTGATGAAAATAGCTGTATGGAAAGTATTTTGTGGCCCTAAATTTGAAAATGATATGCAAAATACTCTAACATGTACAGATTTTTTTTGTTACATGTGTTAGGAGTTTGAAGAAAATCAGAATACTACATATTTTTGCAATATAATATACATATATTTAATAAAAAAATACATTTATATCGAAAACATGTTAAATCTAAGTAAAGACATTTAATTAAGGACCATATGCAATAAACAATGCAAGATGTTACATAAAGGTACCATACACTGACAAGTATTTCACTTTTTCTCTTGTACTCAGTAAAATCTTCTCTTTTTAAAAATCAGCAGTAGTCGCCCATCATAGATGGGTCCCAGCGTCCCTGGTATCGTATTTCCATAGTTTTAATGTCCTGGTAAAATCCCTCTTCTTGTTCGTCACTTACTCCATTCAAATTTCCCGGATAAAACTCAATGCAAATGCAATGAATTTTTAAGGACATGCGACATCCTAGTAATTCAGAGGCTTTTAAGAGTTCATCAATGAGGGTTTTATAGTTCTCGTCTTTCTTATTACCCAGAAATCCCTTCACTACACTCATAAAACAGTTCCAAGTTCCCAAATCTTCGTCATGCCAGTTGCCAATGGCAATTGGCTGCTTTTTAAATTGTTATATATTATACCGAGAAGTAAACATTTGTTTATAGTTAAATTATCGCAGTAATTTTCTTCAAAATGATATTCTGGGGTTTCTAATGACTTCCCAAAATGATTTATGCCATAAAAAATACATGCATTTTTCTTATTATCTTGTCTCTGTGGTCATTGTTGAACAGTCTTTTAAAGCAAATGTAATTTTTCCTATCCATATAAGCTCCTAATTTGTGGAAAATAATTAACAAAATAAATTAACACTCAAATTTACAATACAACATCCATAATAACACGTTTAGTTTAGTAGCATCGCGTTTTAAAAATTTCGAAATTTGTACAAAAATTTGTAATAGAAAATCTTATATGTTTGGTAATAAAAACCAAAATGAAAGAATAAAAACAACCATTATAAATATTTAATTTATATAGAGAATATAAAAAATATATTTTAGGTTTATTTGGCTTAGGGATATTCCCTAATACTAGGTTAATAATTATGTTGGCACCTATATAAAAATATTTTCTTTGACTTGGAATATAATTTCTCAATACATCTTAACAAGGAAACTAGCTAGAAAATGTAAACAATTCCATTTTCTTCTAATACGTGAGTAATGAAGTAAACTAACTAAGATTTAGCGTCGCCGTATATCAAGTGGAGAAAACATATCGCGCAGATTCTCTGATATCTCTGGACAAATTGTTTTTGATTTAAATAAAAGCCTCGAGTTTCTCATCTGAGAAAAGCAATTTCTGGAGGATTTCGCAGCCTACATATCACGTGAAAGTGTTACGAGTTAGAGCTGGGGGCAATTTTGGGTTACAATTTGTTTTCCATTCGGTTGGAAAATGTATATATCGAATAGAATGTAAACAGTTTCATTTTCTAAATGCGTTTTTTTGTAAAGATCTCGTTAGCAAACTCGTATATGGTGGTGTTAAAATATGTTGTGTCGTTTATTTTACAAACGAATACTAACTCATGTTTAAAATGGTGTTGAAAAAGAATAATCGCAAATTCTGCTACCTTTTTCGAACAGCTTTTGTTGTACTGAACAATAGTCAAATTGTCTCCTCAAGAACAAGAATATTTTTCATCTTATTTTGTTTGTAGGACCATCCAAGCTGTCAAACATGATGGTGAGGTTATTAGACAGCAAAGCTTGCGACTAACTGAATAAAATATTTTTCCTACAACCACCTATGAAAGTGAGAAAAAAAACTCGGTTAACTTGACTAGAAAGTGCCTTATATCACACGCGTTTTGAAAAGTACTTTTCAACACATGTGTTGTAAAGTACTTGTCAACATGACTTTCATTTTTTTTTATTTTCAGCACACGTGTTGAAACGTTTTTCAGCTCACGTGTTGAAAAGTGGGGGTATAAAAAAGACAGGAATTGGGGTTTTTTGGTAAATATTTTTGTGGTCGTAGGAAAAATATTGTACATTACTCGTGTGAAAATAATTTTCGCACACTCGTGGGATTATTGCACTCGGCTATCGCCTCCTGCGACAACATTCCCACTCGTGTGAAAAATGTCACTTTCAACACTTGTTATGTAATATACAATTTTAGTAGACATCGCCTCAATATCGTCACTTTGATCGGACTTTACAGGGTGTTTGGTAACGAATGAGTCATACCTTAGCAGTTTTCATGGCTCGATTTAGGTAGATTTAACCTTAGTTTAGCTCATATTAGTACGAAAGTTGATAATAAATTAAAGTTAAAATTTCATTTTACATTTTTATCGATATGTTTTGAAAGATAATAAATAAATTCACATAATTTGGGATGGGAAAAGCAAATTCATTCTAAATTTTGCTGAGTTGGCGACGTTTAACTTTGCTGGCCGGGTTTTATTATATATAGTATAATACTTGGATGGATAACTGCCTTGGAGCGCCATGTACTGCTGCTCTAATCAAGGAAGGTGGTAGAGGATTTCTTCCTCGGATAAGGTGGTACACCCCACATATCCTTTTAAAAGGGCTGGCGAAATCCCTACGGACTTCCCCAGTATACCCGCGGTACATGGTACTTAGGCCTCTACCTTCGTGGGCTGTCATAAGATAAAGAAGAAGGGGCGCCACATACAGCATTAAATGCTGTTTTAAAAAGTCCCAACTTTTTTGTGCTTCAGTGTATACAATTTCTTCATATTTTTTTTTATTTCTGTTCCTGTTTTTCTTGTAAATGTTTATGCTTCATTATTGTCGCTGGAAGCAACTGTTTTTATAAAAAAAAAAAAAATGATTCGCCATTCGAGAATACTTTGGCGTCCTTATATTCTTCTTGTTTATAAATATGATTGTTGTCATTAATAAATTAGTTGTTATGGCAAATGCTAATATAAATGACCACAAGCCATCGGCTATCTCTATGTTGCGTAGGAAATTACTTGGGATGGTTTTACTAATTTTGGCTCATTACTGCCACATGCCAATTACTTATCAATGTACCTATCGAAAATAGACGTACACCTCGTAACATTATTGGTATGGGCCACTAAAAATATCTAATTTGGTGCCACTTACAGTAGTATAAACGTATCAAATAACCCACTGTCCAATAATTAAATCAAGCTTCTGTAAATAAAATGGTGGGTTTACAGATGTATGGATTTAGTGGCGCCCGTGGCCATGCCAGTTCTATTTGCACGCCATTGAAGGTTTAACTAGATGGAGATTTTTGGCACGCCAGTCTCCGTTTTAAGGTGTTTACACTTGCGAATTTTATTTTACTGGCGCTTGAAATTTTAACTGGCGCATAGTAGTTGGAAGGCTTCCAACTTTTTTAATGCATGCATGAAGCTTGCACGCCAGTAAATGTTTACATATGCATTTTAGGTTTGCTGGCGCGCCAGCTATTACTGACGCTAATAAATTATTGCATGTGTAAACCCCGCATAAACTCAAAAAGTGCACATAGTAATAGAAACAAATATTTAAAATAACACAGGCACAGAAAAGCAAGTCCCGACTCTAGCGAGAATTCATAAAAAGTTACAAAATGATACTAATTACATGGGATGCTTGAACAGTTTAAGAAAAGAAATGAAAAAAATTGGATTCCGTTGAAGAAAAACTGAAATCGTTCGAAAAATTTTAATGGAGAAACCTGACGCATTAATTCATGCCAATTCAAGCAAACCCAGGGACGGTCGATTGAAACATATTCATTCATCACATACACACCAAAAAGCTTGGAGCGATGAAGTAGACAAAGGTGTAAGACAACCTGTTTCAAAAGGCACACGTCTAATAACCATGCACGCTGGTGGGGAAGACGGTTTTGTGCCAAATTCATACGTTAGATGAAAATCACTCTGCAGTACTGGGGGCTATCACAGCGAAATAAATTATGTAAAATAGGTAAAAAATAACCTAGTGCTCAATTTGCGACCTAACAGCGTAGTCGTAACAATGCTTCATACCACAACAAGCAAATCGATAAGTGTCCTACATCTGTAACAAAAAAAGATGACATGAAAAACTGGTTACAAGATAGGAATATTCCATTTGACGAAAAAATATTGAATCCGGATCTATACAGTCTAATTAGAATGAGGAAACCGACAGAGAAAAATTGCAAAATTGACCAAATATTTTCCGGAGCGGGACACACCCTTACCATCCTGATATTAACCCTATTGAACTAGTGTGGGCAGAGATGAAAGAATTTGTGGCCACAAAAAGGTAAATTTAAACTTGGCAGACATTACGAAATTAACTGATGAGTTGTTCGAACAATTTTCTGAGAAACAGTGGAAATCACGTTGAGAAAGAACAAAAAAATTTGGAGCAGAATATATAGAAAACCGACCCATGATAGACATCGTTGTAGAAGGCCTAATAATAAAACACGTGAATATGAAAGCAGTTCAGGCGAAAGCTCTGATAAATATTCAAGCGAGAGTTCTATGTGAGGAACAGAAGAGTTAAATAAAAATTGACAATAGTAATCCGTGTTCTTCTACGACTGTAATTGATTATAAAGCACACATTTTAAATGACATGTAAATATACCTAACTTAATTATATGTAATGTATGTGAATGTAATATATTATGTCTTTTATACAGAATTGTTAATATAATTTTGAGTTCCACAATCCTAAAAGAGATAATAAATAAGTAATTATTTATATCATATTACAAAACCTTACTGACTAAAATTGTTTTATAAATATTTCTGAATATAATAAACAGGTTTTCTTATGACTAGGTTCTTAAAATAAATTTAATGAAGGGGAGTTGTTATAGGATCTACCTGTTCAGTAATGAAGAGGTAGATCTTAACAACTCCCCTTTGTTAAATTTATTTTAACTAGCGAGTCATAAGAAATCCTTATTATTATATTTACAAATATTTATAAAACAAGTTTAGTCAGTCAATTTGTTGTTATATTATACGTGCTTTGTTGTGAGTATTCAACACTTAAATGCTTTTTGCTCACCAAGAGTCGATTCTAGAACAAATCATATTCTTAGTGGTCTACTTTAAAAGGCTCAAAACAGGGGTACACGTCCAAGATCTCTTCAAACTATCAAACTTTCAAGCATGGCCAAAAAAACTACAAACAGGCAGTCTGCGAAGCCGTAACTTGCTCTTAAATAATCATCGTGCAAGGATGCATTGAAATACATAATTAGGCAATTAGTCTGACTAAATAATTCAGCCAGTCAAACGATTAAATCATTAAGGGGTAGTCAAATAATTAGACTGGGTTTAGGTCCCTTAAAAAACCAGTATGATTAGATTGCAACACATAAAATTTTAGGTTAGAATTTACGCCCATGCAAAATAGTTACAATACGAAAAATCGTCCATACTTACCCTTTAGAGTTCCTAAGAACGATTCATCCGTGTAAACAGATAGGGATGAAAGCAGATTTTATTTGATTTTCCTTAAAAAGGGACCCACGTCAAACACAGCAACAGAATGACAACGGACAGATGACCGACTCTAAAGTCACAAACGTCAAACAAGACGGCGTGTTCGATATTACTACCTGGAGTTAAGTTTCGCAAATCCAAGCAGCTCGCTTCGAACCATCCGAAAATATTACAACGGTAAACGTTACAATCGAAACGACTAAGCTGAGCTCTCGCGAATTCACGCGATTCATTTGAACTGCCTGAAAATATAACCGTAACAAACGTTACAGTGTCGTTGATTAAACGGCTGCCAAACACCAAAATTTCCAAACTTTTAAATTGAATTAAAATCTGCACATTAAAACAACTAGCAAATCAAAACTGTAAGTGTAATTAAAAAGATTTTAAATCCATATGAAAACGTATTGGTTAAGACACAAGTTTTGAGTGACACATAACTAACAGTTGTCAGAATTTAACTAATCAAATAGAAGGACTAAATTTTAAACTGGACTAAGCTTTGTGAATTCAGGGGTTATAGTCGAAATTTGTTACCCAGTTAATGTTTTATAGAATTTATAAATTCTATTACCTCTTCAGTCCTTAATGGCTAGCATGATAAGCTCTGTAAAATTACTTTTCTGCTATGGATTATAAAAAGTTATTCCTTTTTAATTTTCAATGAAACCCGTTGTACCTATAAAAACGAAATAATAATAAACCCAGTATCTCGTACGTCAAAGACCTATAATACAGGCATGAATGGAGCTTATAACTTGCATAGTCATATAATTTTTCTTGGCGTGTACTGCAATAATAAAAAGCACCTGCTATTTATTGCAGTTTTATCGTGGCAATTCAGAGATAGTTGCGAAAAATTTGACAGTATACCACTGCAAAATTTATTGTTCATGTATTCAATTTTAGGTGTGTTTTTACATTCTGATATAGCTTAAAAGCCCTACAGAAATAATGATCTCGTAAATATTAACTTTGTCTGCTTTTAAGTTTATTATATTTGTTTATTGAGTTTACGATTTTTCTTCGAACAGGCAAAAGAAATTCAAAACACCAAGTCTAAGAAAACACTACAAAATCATATTTTCTATTCACTACTATGTATGTATATTTATTGCACATGCTACAAAATGAAAACCAGAAAGGACAGAGTTAAGGGTACTTGTAAGTAGTATGTTCCAATAGATAAAAGAAATGAAATTATGCCACATGAATTGTGGCCCAGTGACACAGTCATCAACCATTTTCTAAACCTGCAAAGACGCCCACCAGAAACCAGCAGTATGGCAAACATAGTGAAAGAACAAAAGGAAATATTTTTACCACAATATCCAGTCAATCGAAAATAGGTCAGATTGAAAATTTGGTAGAGGAAAATAGATGTGTTGCAATAGCCACTACAGAGCACCTGAAGACTGAAAAACAAATCAACAACTATAACCTTATAAACGACGTGATGGCTTGAGTTATTATAGGAAAGAGAACCTGCATGGTGTTGCTGCTGTGTATGTGCGTAAGGGAGTATCATGGCAAGCACATCCCGATCTTATAAAGCACTCCATAAAAACAGTCATGAAATGTTCTGCAGTCGAAGTTGTAATTAACAATACACGGATGGTTAAACTATTTTTTACAGATCCCCTGGGTCCGACATTGAAGGTTCTTGTACTAGGATTGATTTTATTTCAAATATATAATTATTAGATTACGTTTTAATATTTTGAATTGGTGATTTGAATATAAATACACTGAAGGATATTGATTTTCCTTCAATAATTAAAAGTATAAGAATCGGCAGGACTGCGACTACCTGCACTGATAATATTTTTACCAATTGTGATATATATATATATATATATATATATATATATATATATATATATATATATATATATATATATATATATATATATATATATATATATATATATATTGGTTTGGTTGTTGCCCACAAACCGCATGGGTCACCTGACGAAAAAACTGCAAATGGGCTAGCAGGCCCTGGTCTGTGAACTCTTTTGTGTTTTTCAACTTCCAAGTTTCCCATCCAATAACTTGGTTATGTGCTACTGATGAGTGCTAATAAGCACGAAACACGTGTCTAGCACTACCTTCCGGACAGTTTCCCCGTTATTTTCTCCACTTTATAAATTATACTGTCGTTATTTCCTTACTTTGTCTTGTTCCTTGGGATTAGAGTGTTCACGCAGGGCTATTGCAGCCTCCGTGGATATTGTTTGGTTGTTGCCCACAAACCGCATGGGTCACCTGACGAAAAAACTGCAAATGGGCTAGCAGGCCCTGGTCTGTGAACTCTTTTGTGTTTTTCAACTTCCAAGTTTCCCATCCAATAACTTGGTTATGTGCTACTGATGAGTGCTAATAAGCACGAAACACGTGTCTAGCACTACCTTCCGGACAGTTTCCCCGTTATTTTCTCCACTTTATATATATATATATATATATATATATATATATATATATATATATATATATATATACTGCAAGGAAATACTCATCTCAGCTTATAGTAGCCAAAAAATATCTTTTAACTTGACAGCCTCGGTATTTGCAACTTCTTCTAACTTTATCTTATGAAACTAACTATTTCCCACTGTTATATTATATAAGCTCTTAAAAACCACAAAATTATACTTATACGAGTACCATTATTTAAAATCAAACCATCTCTCAGGATCTACATCTCATGTCATAAATCGAACTGTTGCCTACACAGAAAGAAACTGCTAGGTTATTTTTAATAATATTATTAATTGACCTATTTTTTGACCACTGTCACATTAGTTATGTTACAGTTAATATTTTCTCAGCAAAACATATTTGAAATAATCCAAAAAAAGTTATTTAAATAAAAACTTATTATTGGGGTTCAAAAGTATTCCTACTTCTTTGAAAACTATATTACCATTTTTTCAATGACCAAAATATTATTAGAAAATAATAAATTTCTATTATTCCTTAGAATGTAGAATTGTTAGAGCCAAAAAATTGAACTATTTGATGAGAATGCTTAAATATAATTGGGCGAAAAATAGCTATTTGTAGGCGATGTGATTAAAATTACAATATATTTTATTAAACGAACAAGAACTACAGTTTAAATAGAAAATCTAGAAATTAAATCAATAATCCTTATATGATGTTAATTAACATAAACACTCCAATAAAACATATAAAATATTTAAAAAATAATAAAAAAAATATTAATCCAATGGGTTCTATTGTTGGTTGAAATATTACTTCTATTGCTTGCGGACACCCTCTGGAGAGGTTAACAGCGTGCTATTGGTATTTATTCGTTGAATAGTCGTTTGGACTTGCAGCCTGTTTGTTTATTGTATTAAAAGTATGCCAAAAGTAATAGGTACTTTGCAATTCTATGGACAGGAGCAACTCATTCCAGTGTTTTATGGTATGTAAGTAAAACAAATCTAGAAAGCGTTGCAATAATAATAAATATTTCGATCAAATAAACGTTTACTGAAACCAATGATATATTTTGTGTTGAATTTAGAATAGGGTATTACTGCATCAAATAATTGTTATATTTAAACGACCTTTTAAATACCAATGGAACCTTGTATTTCAAGCAATCTTATAATCTATTAGTTAACAATGATATACTAATCGTTGAAAGAAACCGAATTTGTATTGTGCAATACGGAGTAGAGTTGACACTCTACTCCGTTTTGTACAAGAATATAGTACACGGAAAAAACAGTATCGCATATTGAATTAGATATCAATTCACTCAATGACTTGAGTGAATTGGTATCTAATTCAATATGCGATACTGTTTTTTCCGTGTACTATATTCTTGTACAAAACTTTTTAAAACTTTATAGAATTATAGGCAGGTTCATACAGAACATCCGTTGTACAATAACCTAAGGAACCCGTCTATTAAATATCAACGAATATTTATGAAATTTAGCAAATTATGTTGTCCATTTTTTTTGGTCCATGTTTTCCACGTACAGTTGGTAGGAGATCCGCTCGGATAGCCAAAGAAAACTTAAATAATACTAACATCCCACAGATGAAATGACCACAGCACGGCTCAGATCTAAGCCCTATCAAGCACGCCTGGGATATACTCGGTAGAATAATTAAATGCCTAATATCCGTAATATCTACCTTTTGAACGTTGAGTGAGTTGCAAAGGGCACTCTCACAGCAATAAGCTGCCATTTCTCAAAAGGATATAAACCAGGTCGTAGAAAGGATGCCGAGAAGGATCAACGCTGTGTGTGTAATACACAATGTTGGTAATTGATATTTGGTTTTATTTTAGGGTGCCCGTTTTTCGTACCGGTCAAATTAGATTCATATGGCCACAATTACCTCTCAATATTCTGCAAGAAACTTAAGTTTTTCTGGCAAATTTTCAGCTAGGATTTCAAAGCTAAACTATACATATTTTTCAGGAACAAATGCTAGAGATAGAAGCATTTTAACCTTTTGTCTGATATCGTCACTACTTCTCTAATCTTCTACTAATTTAAATGTTTGCACTTTTCCCCACAAATTCTGCCCAAGATAAGAAAAGCAGCAAATACTATTAGTTATCGGCTAAGTTTTCTGAATAGCATTTATGCATGCCAATGTACTTTGGGGTTGTAAATTTGATTCAATAATTTTGAAAAAACTGCGTTGTATGCATTTTCCTTCTTATTAAACAACAATGCGTAAATTAAAGATGTAGCTTTCTTATCGATAAATGCGTGAATAGTAAATACCTGGTGGAATTTTAAATGTCCCATCGAGAGCCCGTTTTTAAATTCTAACAAAAGTGAAATATTTGCATGAATTTCAATATTATTATTCTGTTTTCCTCACTGTCCGCTCCAGAATCCCATATATAAGTCTTTTAATGTTTTCCTCATTTGTTCATTTAATACTATTTCACAAACGGAATTAGGTCTCAGTTGCTCCATAATTTTATCGCTTTCCCTACGCACAATTTTTTTAGCTGCGTCGTAGATCGGGAGACATGGTGTATCATTGAAGCTTGTGTTTGCTAAACTTTTCTGTATGCTATTTCTAGACTTGTCCATCCTTTCTCGAGACAGCTTTTTAATTTTTTGCTTGGATAGGTCCACCTCTCTTCTTTCTAAATCCGGAAAATGATTGTGTTCTGATTCTTTCCTTTGCAGAAAGTTTTTGTTCACCTCCACCATACTTCATTTCCTGTTTCTCGATCTTTTCTATATCTGTACCCGTTATAATACAAGACCGATGAATTTTTCTTCGAAACAGAATACTCCATTTTTATAGCTTTCACTGGAGAATAGAATGCCACATTGACAAAAACACAATTGACAATACTTTAATTCATTCAAAGGTAATAAGGTAGTTTTGCGCTCATTCTGAACACATAAGGTGTTGAAAAGTCCTGAGCAAAATATATATTTTTTATATGTTTATAATATCCTTTATTTCTGCGCTATATTGTCTCGGCGCTTAACTGTCTAAGCGCTAAATAGTCCTTTGCTATATTGTCTCAGTGCTTAACGGTCCCAGCGCTAAATGATCCTGCGCTGTATTATCCCAGCGCTAAATAGTCCCGTGCTTATATATCCCAGCGCTTAATACTCCAGCGTTCGAAGTCCCGCGCCCAAATGTCCTCCGATAGATAGTCCAGCGCTAAATAGTAACAGAGCCAACGACGTTGTAATCTCGTGCCTTTTACAAAAATTGGTACGTGACATTTTTGGCACTTTAGAGTTTGTCGATTTAATTATGCTTGTCTTCTCCAATTCGTGTTCAATCAACGAAACGCGATTTATTAGATATTGTTCCGGCCAAACATTTTAACAAGACTGATTCGCAAATACCAAAATTCGGGGGATTATTGCAAATTGCCAAAGGGCCATTCTATTGAAGCTTTAGGGCACGCAACAAAGCTGTAAATAGTCCAATAAAGCCAATTGACAGTTTATAGCGATTCGCCGCGCCGATTGCGGGTTTCACTGTTTCCATTAATCGGGCCTTCATAATATTTACTGTTTTCAGCGCTTGCCGAAAAACATCAACCTTAAATAAATTGCGCAAACTTTGGTGCTCGTTATCTAAATTATCTGAAAAAAAAAGGATTTGTTTTTAACAGACTTCACAAGAGGAGGTCATCAATTCACCCTTATGTATGTTTCTTTACGTATAGTCGGGAGATAAATTATTCGTCCACATATAAAATTTTTAAAAAATTGGCTAAAATTAAAACTACTTAAGTTTATTTGCATTTCATTACAAAAATAAAATCAACTGTTCTTGTACTAAAAACTGTAATATAAAGTCCAACTTAGACAATGTTTTTCAAAAATATAATTAATAATAAAACACAATTTCTTAAAATCCAAGGGAGAAAAATTATTCATCCACCAAGATTTTTTTTTTCGAAATTGGTCCAAACATGCCAAAACTAATAACGTGTGGGGTACTCTTCTGATTTTATAATTTGTTGTAACCTGTTGCATTGCCTCTACCAGTTTTATAACAAAACCTACTTCAATTTTTGACCATTCTAATTGACATCTTGCTTTTAACGCCTCTTTGTTGGAAATTTTATGTTCTTTCGCCCTTTCTTTGGGTTCCCACCATAGATGTTTATTCGGGTTGACTGGTTTGACTGGTCTAGGGATTGCGGTGGCGTTTCCAACACTCTTGGTACGCTATACAGTATCCACTCTTTAATGGTCCGTGCTGTATCCTTTGGATGTTGTCTTGTTGAAATAAAAAATTGTCTCCAATTCACATTTTCTCCGCGCTTTGTCTTAAATTCTTTTTTAAAATGTCCATGTAGGCGAACTGATCCATAGTTTCGTCAATAAAATGAAGCTGGCTCATTCCATGCCATGACATGCACCCCCAGATTAGAACGGAACCCCCTCCGTGCTTTACCGTTGGAATAAAATTTTTAGGTTTGTAGGCTTCCCCGGGCTTTCTGTACACCAAAACCTTGTTTTATTTTACCAAACAATTCAATTTTTATTTCGTCAGTAGATATGATGTTTTTACAGTATTCAGTATTTTTCTCAAAACGCCTCTGAGCAAACTCGAGATGCTTCTTCATATTTTTCTTATCTACTAATGGTATCTTTCGACCATCTCGTGCCTGTATACCCTGGCTTCTTAAAAAATTTCTTATTACTGTTACATGAATATCCTTTTTGTAATCACTGGCATAGCTTTTTACTTTATCTGTCGCAGTAGTTTGCGGATTTTCACTAGCTTTTCTTAGTATATCTTGTTTCTCTCGAAAAGTCAGTACTTTTTCTTCCTCTCCCTGACAAGGTTTTTGTTGTTTGGATTGTTTCATATTTTTTTATAATATATTCAACTACTGACCAGCTTCTTCCAACAACTTTTATTTTCTTAGGTTTCTTTGAGATCTTTCTTGATATATTATCAAATGTCAGATTTCTTGAGGCAGTTCTGATGATTTGCGACAAATTCTAAAATTTGCTGTATTCTTTAGACCACGGAGTCTCAAATTGCTATTAAAAATAAGTTCGAATCTATATTTAGGAATTTTTTGTCACTGTAAAAACAGATAAATACATTCTATGTACATCTTTAATTTTTTTTGGAAGTGGACGAATAATTTTGCTCGCCGATATTTTATGAAATTATTCAAATTCTTTTTTGTCCAAATGATCCTGATGAATATGAAGAGTTATTGTTGTTTTCATTTCTCGGGAAAAGAGATATCTGTTAACTTATTTTTATAACTTAATGTAAAAGTTTTATCTATATCTTTGAAAAATTACAAGTGGACGAATAATAAATCTCCCGACTGTAACTTCAATGGAATGTAATTTGGCTCAGATATTGCTTATGTAAAACAGCCTAATAATGGCAAATAAATTAGTTAATTAAAACCGATTATTTTGCAAAACTACTTTTTTTATTTATAATAATTTTTCAACTGTCTTTTAACTACTTTAACAACGTAACTGGTTGAACTTGTACCAAACAAAAACACTATCTACAATAATTAATTCTATTATTCAAAGCTGGGTGAAATATTTAAATTCTGCTTAATACAAATTTCTGACAGCGCCCTTTTAACTTCGTGAACTGTAAAACCTTAATTTAGTCACGTACCCATTTCGAGCTTCAAATTTCTCTAATAAAGCAATAGCGTTACCCTTTCCATGCATATCTAATCTAACAATTTTGTGTCAAAATACCAAGTCATGTGCACTACTTACTGCATAATCTGGAACTATTACCATACTTGGTTCCCTATCAGCGTTATTTCCCAAGATTCCACGTTAGTGTGCTTTATTGTATTCACCTAATTATTGTCAAGTATTTCTCTAAACTTGGCATGTTCAGTTCAAGAGAAAAAACAGTGTCAGGGCGATAGAAAATACGTTACATGCCACTTGTAAATTGACAGATGGCAGACATGCATAATAATGCACCAAAAACTTAATGCTCTATAAAAGTTTTTTCTTGCTTTAAGATCCACGATACCAAAAACTTGTTGTTTTTTTTTTGTAAAGGGGCCCATACACTTGCGAGCAAATTGCGCAACGGAGGCTGTTGCGCAGCTGTTTGAACAAAATCGGGAAAGTCTGAAACGCGTTGTGCAACGAGAAGCATTGCACAACGTGTTGCAAAATATATGGGCTTGCTCGCGAACAAATTTTAGTTTTGAAGCATTATGGCGGTGTCAAGATCGAGTAACGGAATTGTAAAAACATCACAAAAAGAATTCTGGAAAGTCTGGGCAGCAATTGCAGTTTCAAATTTTAAGTTTTCAAAGGTTGTTCCAGATGCAAGTTATCTTAATGTTGCAAATAACCTCTGCTTTGGAGAAATGGCATCTCTTAATTTCGTATCTGCTTTTTTTTATGTATGGTATGACCATCTCCAACAACTCGAGAAAAGTATCGAAATCCATACGTAAATAGTTCTTATAATCAAGAGGAGATGTAACTGAAGTTGCATCAAAAGATTTTTATGACTAAAAGATTCTCGTTTTTTGAGCCATTCTTTCATCCAAATTCTTGGCTTTCTCTTCCCTTTTTTCTTAACATGATCAATATTTAAGGCACAAGCAATTACAATAGCTAAACAAGCTGCTTCTGTTGATGTCATTCTAAGGTATCATGTGCCGTGGGTATACTGGGGAAGTATATGGAAAATCTGTAGGGATTTCACTAGCTCTTTAAGGGAATATGTGGGGTGGTACCACTTCGGCCGAGGATGACTTCCTATACCACCTTCGAACAACATTTAGTACATTAAAAGTAATATTGAAGAATCCAAAAAACTTTGTTAACATTTAAACAAAAATTATAATCAATAAAATGATCAGGCATTACTTTTTACGTTTTTGCAATAGTAAACTAAAATAAAGTTAATAAAATAATTCTTACCTAAAATTACTAAATGATCAATAAACGGTAACGCTTGTTGGGGTTCCTCATTATTTAAAATTTGTATTTAAATGAATTATAATCCTAATGGTGAGTTTACGCTGGTTAGCGCCTGTCCGTTGAGTTATATTTTAAAAAAATATTGCTTATTATATATTGTGTACTTTGGTACCCGTACATACCGGCGAGCAAGAGCACATAATGCAAATTTATGTTATTGCAGAAAATTATAATTTTAATGAACACCGTTTATACTGTGTATAATGTTCAAAACTTAAAATGGTTTTGCGCTGATAAATGAATTTATTGATAATAGTGTTTATCATAGTGCGCGCTTAAATACTATTTTAACAAATGCAGTAATATAATTTTTTTTTTAATTTGAAACTAAGTAATTGGCCCAGGCCTGAATGTAAAAAAAATATTGACATTAGTTTCGTTTCTGCTAAAAAGATTCCAATAAATCAAGTACACACCTCAAACTACGAGTAAATTAAAAAAAGTTAAGGCTGCTTTCATTATGTTTATAATGAGAATGAAAAAGGTTTTATTTAAAGTGTGTAATATTTTACAGTCCAGCATATTTTAACTCTCTTCATGTGATTAAAACAGTTTCAAAATAGTTAAAAAAGAAAAAAATTAATGTTATTTTCATTATTAGCGGAGAATATAGAAAAACTTGGCAAAAATATTTTGTTGAAGGCGTGTAATAGTCTAGCATATTTGAACGTCCTTTATATAATTAAAAAAGTTTGAAAATTGTTAAAAAAAAGAAAAAATTAAGGTTAATAATTTCATTATCAACGAACAACATAGAAAAACTAGGAAAAAAAGTTTTATTGAAGGCCTATTATATTTTACAGTCCAGCATGTTTTAACTCTTGTTACGCAATTAAAAAAGTTTTAAGATAATTTAAAAAAACAAGAAAGAAAAAAGCTAATTTCATTATCAATAAAAAAATAGAAAAAATGGAAAAAAAGTTTTATTGAATGCGTGTTATCCTTTACAGTCCAGCATGTTTTAACTCTCGTTATGTAATTAAAAAAGTTTAGAAACAATCAACTAAAAACCAACATTGCATACGGTGGCATGTAAGTGAAATGTTCTAACAATTCTCATCTATTTGTGTGTCTCTGACACAGCTGAAACTAATTTCAAAATTATAACTTTCGGCATCGTACTCCCGACAAATGTTTGCAGAAAGTTTTTGTCAGCAACTTTTGCCACTTCTGACTTGGGGGGTGGATTTTAATTAATCTAATGTTAACAGTTATTTTGGTATGCGTTGTTTTGTGTTTATTCGTTAGTTGTTAGGGTGGAATCGTGGTTTTTATTATGGCAAAAGCAAAAAATAGCTTTGTTTCAAACAACAAAAATAACTATGATAAAGAAGTTAGGCTGAAAATAAATCCTTATTTTATGTAACACATTTCCTAAGTGTAACATAAAATAATAAAACATTGGCAAAGGTATGCAATATGCCTATTAACTGCGCCATAAAGGTGAAAGTGCGCCTCATCACTGAACAGAATATTGGTAATTCGGTCGTTCACTGTTTTAGCGAAAGAATGGCGGTTTACAAAGTAATTTGGGTTCAATTCTTACACTATTTATTTTTGATCTTGAATTAATGAAACATCAAATATCTCCTTAAAATTGTGTGCACAGATGATTTGTGCACTTGCATTCAAACCCAAGCTTGTGATGTTTTACGAATTGATTTACTTGGATTTTGAATAATCGCGTCACGCACGGTCTCGTCATTCTCAGGAGCAGTTGCAGTGCTTTTAATATCACTGGGTTTCACGTTTACATGTTTTTCTCCTCAGCCACAATTTTACTAAATTTTTACTTGGGGCGTCCTTCACACACCTATGATTACATCGATCCACTATCGAACGACGCTAACCTGATTCCGCTAAGTTACACGGTTGTCAAATTATTCCTGTTTGAAAATAAAAGACCATTTCTGGACACCCTGTATAAAGCTAGTAGGCTGAATAAAATACAGAGTTCGTACCTCTGACGCATAGAACCAAGGCAGAGTTTAAATATTTAATATAGGATTGGGTAAAGTGTTAAATTGGGGTTTTATTTGAAAAGTACACGCGACTGTGGGATTGCAAAATGTAAAATCAAAATTTATGTTAGCAAATATTACCATTGTGTTCACAGCAGTATTCAGGCGTTATGGAATTGTACTCATTGACCTGGAAATCTTTATTAAAAATTAATACTCACTAATAATAAATCTAATAATAAATCATATCTCCCATTTATAGTGAAATAAATGATTTTGCTATTCTGTACTTACACAATCATTACTGATACGCTTCAGACTCTAAGCTTTTAAAAAAGTTACCTCCGAATTCACTAAAAAGTTCTAAGTACTGACTTTAATTTAGATATCGAGTTAATCAGCTAGGTTGCCAGACCCGTTGCATTTTAGGTCCGAAAAAGTAAAAATAAACTTCCGAATATTTTGCGAGAGCAGGTGACGTCTACGAATGTTTGATAACCTGTTTCCACCGCAAAGCATGTCGACACATCGCGATAGTTATAGTTTTGGCGCCTATAGTCTAACATTTTAATTTACGGACCATAGTAATCACCAAAAAAATAACGTTCAGATAAATAGACGAGGTAATTTTAGGTTTATAACTTAAAAATGTAAAAATATGGATTTTCAAAAAATGAATTTTCAAAACAGTTTTTTCCAAAAAGAAATCAAAAAATTATCTTCTACTGTTGTTCTTTTCCTATTATTAGCAAAAGTGAATGTTTTATCTTTACGGCCATCGAAGTATAAACCACGCAGAATGAATGACTCTGAAGATTGTTGTAGCACAGTCTCTTTTTTTGTCTTGTGCGTCTAACTTTGTGACGGTCGATAATATTTTGAGAGTCTTCATTGCTAACAATTCCATAATACTGTAGTACTGCCTAAGCAGCACCTGCGATTTTTGAAACCGCATATCTATATAACTTGTTGCCAGCCCGCAGAGATTGCTGGTATGGTGGTTTGGTCGGGTTTGACTTACTTGGTCCATCAGAAACAGGCTCAGCATGCTCCCTATCCTTTTTAGATTCACTAACCTTACTGTCAGATTACGGTTCAATTTCCAGCGCCAAGCTTAAAAATATGTTACCGAACGTCCACCAAATATCTGATGCATTCGACACCTTTAAACCGTGTTCGACTGACTGAACTGATGGATCTAAAATTTTGGACAAAGTACCCAATAAAAACGCGGACAATTCAAATCATGCTTAGCCAAGTAAAAATTTTCCATGAACCAAAAACTCTCGGCCCTAAGCTACGTATATCAGAATTAGATCATAATGTTTTTTGTTCCTATTTAAGGTACTAAAGACTAGATAATTATCTTCGACTTGCCGCCTACCAACTAATAAAATGTTGAAAAGTTTTCTGCACGATCTTAACTTTTATCCATAATATTTTCGCATTCTGCTTGAACGCTGCTTCGTGCCAAATGGCACTATTTGCTCAATAAATTTTAGAGTTTTCCCTATTTTAAACATATTTTACATGCTGCACAAAATTGTACTTATTACGCTCCAATTACTATTAAGAGGGCGCCGTTAAGAAATCCGCGTGATGTTTAATGTCGTACTTACGTTTATACCGGCTGATAACAAATAAAAACTTTTATATAACATTTTAGTTTTTGCTGTGTAAAATTAGGTAATATTTAGAGGTTCTCATTTGAGGAATAATTGAATTTTTTATATTATTTGCAGATTTATTGGGGGTTGCGTTTCGTGTGGCCGATTGTGAGAATATAGCAGCGATAACCGGTGAAATATAACCTTCAAATGGGATTATAAGTACTTAGCAATCTCAAAAAAGTACGGATGGTCAAAACAAATCCTTGTTTCAAAAATAAGCAACAGTTTTGAAAAATAATTGTTTGATATATAAAACAAAGAACAACTTGGTGTGGTAGGTAAGCTATTACGCGTAGGAAATATCTTAGCAGGTTGAGGGATCGAAATCACTTCAGCATCATTGTAAGATTAAGTTTATCGGTCGCTATAACGATGCTATATAATTTTGGTATGGCGTAGAAACACTATGTGTGTCAGTACATCGGAATACAAATAGATCCGTAAGGTATATCCAACAAACCAAAACAAAAAACAGCAAAATATTATTAAAAAAATATTTTTGTTTTTATATATATTGTAGCACAACACATTTGTTTCAACGATGCTCAAGGGCCTTTATGCCACCAATAAAGACTGATTTGTCCAACTCGTCGAACGTCTACATAGCAGCAATCACTTGTAAATTCGACGGGAACTTAAATATAATAAATAAAATAAAATACCCTTTATTTCCACAAGACATTTTCATACGTATGGTAAACGTCACATTGGTACATTTATAAATATATAAAACTTTAACAACAAGGACATAGAAAACAAGAGCAACATATAAAGTTGTCAAGTTAGATTCGAAATATTCCTCAAGAGTGTAAAAACATCTGCTTAGTAAATACTGACGGAGTGGCATTTTAAAATCCTTGCTTTTTCTAGTATTAAAATAATTATGCTCTTTATCGTTTACAAAAAAATCGGTCAAGTGCAAGCTATACTTGCACAATTAGTGTCCCGTACCAGCAGCCATCCACTTAACCTGAGCAATCCTCGGCCGCCCGATCTCCGCCCATCTGGCTTGCCTACCCGCCGCCGGCCGACGGCACCAACGCTGTACAAGTTAACAGAAAACCGAGACATGCATGTGTGCGGAGTAAAAGGAAGCGCAGTTTATTAATTGCTTTACTTTCTGCATGCTGCGCGCACTGCACACCCCGATGTTCTGTTAACATGTACAGCTATAATAGGAAAATAATTATTTATAACTTTTTAGTGTTCTACTTACAAATGCGTGTTTTTTAGTTTTTTAAACTATAATTTATTTGTAGATTGGGACTATCTTATTTATTTCTGACATCTCTGGAAAAATGTCTTCTTCGAGTGATTTATCAACCAAATATAATAATGCAACCTCTTTCCAGCAAAAAAATTTCGGAAACAAATCAGGCGACTACGGTGCATGAGGAACCAGTTGGAAGCCTAACTGATGAATTTTTGACATGATATTTACTGATTTGGGGCAAGAGGCATTGTCCTGGTGCAGCAGATTTTTCTTTTTAGCTAACTCGAAACATTTCTCGCAAATGTTTTGGTTCAGTTCATTAAATTTAATAAGCTTGTACAGTATAATTTTTCAAGGTAATAAATGAGAATAATGCCTTTGGCATCCCAAGGAACGGTCGCCAGAACTTTCCGGCAGATGCCTTTCGCCTTCTTCAGTTTTCGGAGTTGGTTCAGTCTTCGCTATCTACTGTTTTGATCTCTGATTTGTAGTGCGGGATCCATGTCCGATCGACAGTAACAAATCGGCGTAAAAAAATTAGTTAAATTTTGCTTAACTACTATGTTATGTCAAACGTTCCCATAAAATGGCCACGCTAATGAGTTTTCGTTCAAAAGTCAGCAATCGTGGATCCCATCTCATATCTAAAACTCCACGTAAAATATGGTGTGTCCGCTCCCTCGATTTGGCCACAACGCTCAGCTATCCCAGCAAATTTCAGTAGACAATTACTCAAAAGGATTTTATGAACTTTTCGCACAGTTCCTTCTGAAAAACATTTCTTCTGAAACTGCTTTCTTGGCTGGCCAGATCGAAGTGCATCTACAGAACAGTGCTCGTACGTCCACGTTTAAAGTCCACAATCCAAGTTTTAGCTGTTGAAAAAATAAAGGAACTAAATCACCTAAAGTACCATCAAGCTCCGCTGTTATCTCTGTAGTGGATACACCTTTGATATGGAAATAATTGATTACAGTACGGATTTTGATTGGTTCCATCATTTACAAGATGTTAAACTTCATAAACGTTTACAAATTACTCCCGTCAGCCAGGAAACTTTTCATTCTATCGTCGTATACGCAATTTTGTTTATCAAGTGGTTTAAGCTAGAACGCGGAATGTAAGAGGGTAACTTTGGATTTGACCAATTAGAGCTAAATAGCATTGTTTTTGCACTGAATGCTTTTGGAATAGCCCTGGTATTAACAAAACAAAAGTATATTTTTAGCAAACATGTTTCAGGCTCACTGGTGCATAATCTGTGCAACTCCAGCTAATATGGGAAATAAGTTCGAAATATTGCAGTGCACAAGAGAAAATTTAGAATTTATGTAAGCAAATATTACCATTTTGTGCGAAGTAGCGTTCAAGCGTTATCCTAAGTAATTTACGTGTAGAATTGGAGAGCATGGAGAGAGAGTTCATTAAAATTCGTTTATCTGGTGCGAACGGCGGCGATTTCCCTAATCATACAGCCGCAATAACTTAGCTTGTATCCGATTTCTGGTCGTTAACGATGTACTGGGAAAGCCCGTAATTCGGTTAGTTTTAATGAAATCTGGGACCACATTTTATTTATAAATAGTTTCTATACTGCATGTTTGTGGTAAATAGTGTATTAGATGATTTGCCTTGACTGGACTGCCTAGAATTAGGCAAATATTAGGCTAGATCCTGAACTAAACAAGGCTGTAGGTAAGAGGGGTACAGGATAATATATTCACGTTGAAGCAGCTGGTTAAAAAGAATATAGGCAATATAAATATTTATGTAGCTTTTATAGATATAGAAGTTTTTCTCTTTTTGGTTGCAAAAAGAAATTTTCTGACGCAAACAAATTTATTCCGGTCTTCTGTGGAACTCCTATTAATTTTTTTTTTGTTGTGAAAAACTTATAAAACTGAGCAATATTTACACAAATTCTGTAAAAAAAATTCACGAAATTGGAATTCTCCTAAAAGGTTTTGTAAGGAAGTAAAACATTTCTTGCAAAAACCTCTTTCCATTAGGTTTGTCTCCATTTCTCCTTAATTTTGAATTGACTACTTACGCTGAACTAAACTGCGGATCTAACCATGCTGACGCAAGCAAGAGAGCATACCTAACAATAGTAAATATTAAAAAATGAAAATATTTTAAATAATTTAAAAGACCTTCAAGTAAAAATTAAAAAGAATAACACAGATCTGCAAAAAAATCTTTACAACAAAATCATAAGAATATTAAATCATTAGTTTTAAGAACAGGAAAAGGCACTTATTAACAAAAACTTAACCAGACAATACTGGCCAAAAAGGAAGGAGATTTGTCAAGTTCTGAGTGAGTGCGGCCAAGCAAAAAAATAAAAGTCCCCTACAACAAGATCGCCAACATACAAGAAAAGGCAGACATTAAAGTCGGTAATAGCGGAGGACCTTTATCAAGGTCAGTGGTCCGAAACAAATGTTCTGTGCAAGGAACAATATTAAGCAAAGCGAATATTCATCGAACCTGTTACACTAAAGCCTTTATTATCGAAACTGGGGAACGCATTTGCTGTTGATTTTGCTAGGGACCAGTCAAGCATTGCGTTGTCTTTTGTTGGAGAACAGGAACATTTTTATATTTGAAAAACAGCGCAAAGCAAATTAATAAGATTTTACGCCTAAACTGACCAAGAGGTAGAATCACTAACCATGAGGTCAAGAGGTGGAGCTCCACGCCTACACCAAAAGCTAGTTCCTAGTTTTTATTTGATAAGAAAGGTACTAGCTTACCGAAACGATTGAAAAAAAATTCAAGAAAAGCCTCAGTAAATATAAGTGGTTAATTAGAATGCGATCTATATGTTTTGGTTTTATAGGATCATGATCAACTCCTTTTGAATCAAATTGAATTTTCTGAAATACAAAATGACAAAACACGAAACAGCCGATGTTACCATTGCCTGCGTCTTAAATAACTAACTTCGCCCTCTAAAATGAAAGACTCGCTTTGGTTTTTTTACTTTATATAATTAGCATCGCTTTAAAAAAAATTGCCCTATTTGCTTCGGGCACATAAAAATCCTACTCTAACCGCATTTCCCTCATTTATAATTATTCATTCATAACCGACCCTTTTTTAGAATCTACTTGTAAAGAACGACCCTTTTAACATTTTCAGCACTTAAAATCTGGAAATAAGGGATACTTCTCTTTTTTGCTTTTTATCTCTCTACCGTTAAACAATATTGCCCTTTTTCCTGAGATAAATTTAGCATTCCCTCTAGACTGAATTAGGCGTCTTGCCCCAGGAAGTTTGTTTTACTTTTCTGAAAAAAATTTGGTCATGTTTTATTAATGTCTCAGGTAGATAAAAAGGTATTTTCTTTTCTTAACTCGGCAAAAACAGTTTTGAACAAAAACAAATAAAATTTGTTCGCTGCTCGTAATTGAAAAACAGTTTTAATATTGTTTTCCTAAATATACCGCGCAGGAAACAAGAAAACATAAGATTTTTGTTGGTTTTTTTTTCAGCAGAATTAACCTTAGGCAAGTCTCGCAATATCAGGAAAGTGGGAAAACTCAGGAATAACTTAAAATAATAATAACAAGGATCTTAAAACATTTTAAAAAAACTAGAACAGGGTTTCAAAATTTGTTGTAATAGATTTACTTTTATAGTTAGTATATAATTCCGGCGACGCTATCCGGTTTTTTCCGAACAAGACACTGGCACTGGAGGATTGCAAAAATTTCTTTTTTTTTTGTTCATGCCGTTCAGGAGTGATAGTGAAAATGGACATTTTCATCTCACATGTTAATAATCATCAACCAATCAAGAGATTTTAACAATTTCGACCAGAACCATCAATGAATATTACACGTCAGTTCTGTTACAATAAATAAATTACTACATTATGATAATCAATGCTTACCAGTTTTTCAAGAAATATCTTACTAAATACGTCTTATGAAATAAAAATAATCAGAAAATTCAGCCTTGAAGCGTGCTGTTGTTAAAAGCAGCCTTAGTTCATTTCTATTGACATTTGACAAAAAGAGTCTACTCGACTGGCATCTTATGGCCTTATCATCACATAACATTACGGAAAACAATCAGCTTATTCTTAATTTTTTTAGCATTGGTGTTTAATAGTTTTTAGCTGTAGAATACTAATGGCTGTCTGGTATGGACACATAAAGAGGACATATAATAATAATAATAATCAAGTTCTTGACTGTAGTTCTGGACTGACGTCTGAGCTAAGATGAGCATGTAGGTATAAAAAGGCCACTTGTGTATCTCTTGTGCTCACAAATGTGCCGTCGCGTCGATTGCATATATGGGTTGATATCTAAAAATATCTATAAGTATACCGTGGTAATCTGCCCTAAGATTACATAATATGGTGCGGCATTATAGCGGCATGCCGCGAACAATCGCAAATATCGCCTTAAACTGGGCAGTTTCCAAAGAATGGTGTGTGTGGAAATAAATGGTGCGAGCAGTTGAGAGATTGCTTTCACTCAGTGGGGTTTTAATGAATCTGCTTCCTCATTTTATTTATATTAAAACGTAACAGTAGGGACGGCCTGGGACATTTAAAAGCAAAAGTAAAGGTCATACGCAGAACTAGAATAATGTGACAAAAAAGCTGTTTATCGCTACCCATGCAGACAGGTTTCATAAGTCAGAAACAGAACTCTTAACTCTTTTTCAGTCATCCGTCCCTTTCCTCCAGTCCTTTTTCTACTTCATAGAGAAGACAGAGAATAGAAGAGGTAATCCCTAATGGATGGGGTCCAGAAGAATCAAAACAGGATAAAAGCGCTAGGGGAGTTTTCGCCGAGGAAACTGGTGTCCGGGAGTTTTATCTTCTCAGGCAGTACGCAACAGTTTTTAATGCAATGTGCTGTATTGGTACATTTTTATGGCCATCGCCTAATACAGTTGTAAGTATTACCGTATGCTTGGGCCGTAGAATGACAACACTGGCTGTGAAGTCGGATAATCTTACATCTTGACTTGTGTCGGAGTGCCCTTGGAAAGTTAGAAGTATTGCTACCTTTTTTAGCCATCGCCTACAAAGTTGGAAATATTAACATATGCTCGGACAGTATAATGACAACGCTGGCTGTGAAATCTGACACTGTTACGTATCGAACTGTATCGGAAGCTAACAGGGATGGGGAGTCCCTGGACATTTAGAGATTTAGAGTAATAAGGGAGCGGGTCGTTTGGCGAGAATGGGGTCAATAAATTATTTTAACGGCCTCAACCCATACCTAGTTGTTGTTTCGAGAGCTACCGGAAATAGAAAATTAAAATACTCACTTGGGAGTAGGTTCGTAAAATGTTGGAAAAGAGCCTCAATAATAAAGCAGTCCAAGGCTAATATAAGTCCAACGGTACGCTTTACAATGAAACTTCGTTTGTTTTATAGAAAATATTAGCTTGAAAACATAGTTGGTAAATTGACAGGATATTACCATCTTAAGGGATATCTCTGCAAACTCGGAGTCGCTCATGTCTGTTGTGCTTGGAAGAGAATGAAACTGTCTTTCATATTTTATATAATATGATGTTTTATGTGTCTGTACAAAATGGACCAAATGGGAGTTGACTACTTCGTGTGTTAAGTATAAGGATATGGTTATCCCAGGAACCATGGTTATCTAAATGTTTTAACAACACACAGCAACTTTACTGGGTATTTTTGTTACATATAGAAATTCTGTTTGTGATTAAAGCCATTATGAACTGATGGTGAAGTGTACCAAATTATTCGTGTTGACAGTAAGCTAGAGTCTTTATTACTAAAGAGAAGTGATAAAATATTTAGTCATTAGTTAAAATAGCAAATTGAGATAACTAATAATGCAGAAATGGGTTCTCCGTTTCAAGTTAAACTCACACCTGGTCAGTGTTATTATTGTTAGTCACCACTATCGATGCTTAGGTAATGAAAATGCTATAGTGCCGTTAGTTTAAGCGCTTTTACTAGTCACACCGATTAAGCCAGCGTGGAGTCGTTAGATAACGTAAAGTGCTTGTTTCACGGCTTTATAGTTTCATATTATCCGTTACGTTTATTATCTTCACGACGCAATTATTAGTATAATGAGGTTTCTAAATGCATAATAAACGCAGAAGAAGAACTAAATAAAAGACAAATGGGCTATCAGGGTCATTTTTGGGGTTTAGTATCATATATTGATATGTAGATAAGGTTTTATGTAAAATGTATAAAATTCAGTAGATTACAAATTAGTAGTTTAGTTTAAAAAACTAGCTTAAGGGAATTAATAATTTAGGGGTTTCAATAAGGTTGTAGGTGTTATCACACTGAAAGTTATTTAAATCTTCTTCCAGTCATCCCGCGCAAACTTCGTCCCGTGCCCAATTGTTACAACACTGTTGTACTTGATCTAGACATCAATTTTAATTTTTTCTGAAAACAACTATAAAGCGTATCACCTAATTATCCCTTTTCTTCTTTGCTATTCTTTACGGAATAGCTGTAAATTTGTATTTAAAATTTTTGAATTTCGAGTTTTCTTTATCTCATTGTTTTCTTTTAGCTGCTAATGAATTCTTGGATATTCTTTTTGCAATTACCTTTTATTGGAAGGGCAATTTTTATTTCTGTTTTTTCTCTAAACCGTCGCTGCTAACTTACGATTATAGCGGAAAATCGGCATTACATCTTCCACATATTTAAAATTTTTTATTATGAATCTTTTATTAATTATTTTTAAAACCACACATGGCAATATCCATGAACAAAAAATTTGTTATTCGGTGGAGTTGGTGACGACATTGTTGCATGCTTTTGTTTACCTTTACGGAGTAAGCCAAGTTATGCTGACCTAGTAATGCACCGATCGTCGATCGCTGGATGATAAAGTGATAGGCAGTCATTCTGAAGATGTCGAGATAAGATAAAGCCCGTTGGTCGAGAGAAGAGCCGCCCTTACAGAGAAGATGTAAGAGAAATAAATTAGCAAGTATCTCATTTTAGTTGTTTAAAACCAAACCTTATTTTATTGTTATAATTGTTGATTAATTATTAAATACTATTTTTTATAACCTGCTCTAACTTCATTCCCTCCATACGATCCCAGAGACTATTAGTTAGTCTCAGTCGCAACAACCCCCGTTGTGACAATATTGTTATTACTAAAGATGTAGACACCAAATTTTAAGTGTATCGTATTGGTTAATTAATCTATTTTCTCATGTCGTACGCTTTCATGACGCTAGAGGGTTGAGGTCAAAAACTTTAAATGCAACCCAAATGCCATATGGTACCTCATGCAAACATTTTAGCGCAAACCCGAGGTCTGTATCTTCATTCGTTCTTAAACGGAAGGCCAATAAAAATTAAAAATCGTGAAAAAAGTAAACATTTAAATACCTACCTTTGTTTCTCTCATTACTTTAAAAGTTGTTTAAAATGACCACTATGAACTTCTTGGTAGTAATAAAGTCGATTTTGGAACTCACTCCACACATTCTCGAGAAAAGCGCATGTTACTTCTTGGGAGAATTTCAAAATCAATTTTATTACTGCCAAGAAGTTCATAATGGTCATTTTGAACAACTCTTGAAGTAATAAGAGAAATAAAGGTACCTTGTTAAATTTTAATTTTTTCACTATTTTTAAATTTTATGGCCTTGCCGTTTAAAAAAGTAGGTACTAATAGAAAATGACATATCACACGGCATAGAGTTGCATTTAGAATTTTCGACCTCAACTCCCTAGCGTTACTCCTCAATGGGATTAAAAAAGTTAAATTAGGTACACAGAAAAGTAGATTTAACTAATAAGATACTCCTACAATTTAGTGTCTCTATCTTTGCTAGTAGCAAAGACATTTGCCCATACTAAGACCTTTCGGACAGTCTGTATATAAAATAGTTACCAATTCCTACCCAGAGCATTTGGTTAAAAGAAACTGCAAATACCAGGAAGATAAAAAAAAAACAATTCGTACACGTACAAACTTTTATACAACCAAAAGATCAGTCTATCAGTGACTTAATCAGAACCTTATTAATACTTGCTTACATACACAACACGATGTAGATTAAATAGAAGACATTGTGGATTTTGTGCAAGAACCTAGTACCACCTCATGAAGAGTTGCCGCTCAACTTGAGCAACAGATAAGAGTAATTGACACAGTACACGAGGAGGGCTTATATCCATACCTACAAATGGGAGGCCGCATGCAATTTTGTCTGTGATAGTCGGCCGAAAATCCCCAGCCAACAGCCGAAATAAATTTTCAGCATCGTTTTTCGGTTAACGTATGGTGTGGTATCGTCGATGAATATTTAACTGGCCCTTTCATTTGTGAAAATCATCTAACAGTAGATCAATACTTTTCTACAAAGTACTTTACGACTATGTTCCTCTAAACATAATAAATACCATGTACTATCAGCAAAATGGAGCTCCTCTACATTTTGCTCGTCAGGTCGCAATACTTGAATGACATTTTTCCAGGGCGATGGATTGGTCGCGGGGGTCCTGTTAGCTGTACCATAAACACTACTATATAATGAAATTGTGTATAAAAAAGATTTACATTCCACTGTTTCTTGAAATGTGAAATATGCATAACGTCCAAATTTTTGCCGTATCAAATAGGGACATATCATGTACGACGCCAAATTTAGACTGGTAGGACTTGTGCATAAATCATATGTATTCTTATTCAGGTATCTACCAACATTTTAATAATTTAACAAATATATTTCAGTAAGTTAGGTACCCAGATATCGCAAAATTCCCGGTTTTAATAAATGGAGACCTACGAATTTTTCATATTAGGCCGACAATAAGTATCCATATTCAAAATACAATTTGGCACTTAATTTTTGCCGTTTGCTAGACTGTAATGTATTCCTAGACATCTCCGCATTGTCGATTTTAAAATATTATAAATTTATTGCATTACTTTGAAACTAAAATGCAGTTAATGAAAATACAATCTTGTTGTTAGTTTAACTGTCACTACTATCCGCAGCAATTAGACCGATGTAAAGTGGCAAGATAACATAAACTGTCTGTTTACAACATCATTGTATAACATTCCCCGTTTGGTTTAATGCCTTCTAAGAATAATTGTTATGATAATAATATCTCTCAATGCACAATAAACGTTGTAGGACAAGTATAGATCACAGAAGTATTAAAATAATAGTTACCGACATAAAATGAGGCGTTTCTCAACGGGATATAAACTACCTATTTATGTGGAATGTGTGCACTGTGTACAGTGAGAGCGATGCGAGGTCGAGCACATTACGTTAGTTACACAACATTATATTTCATATCTTGATCCGAAAATTGTCTGGAAATATGGATGTTGGAAGGAAGAGTACTGTCATCAGCGTAACAGTGAATGGGATTGATAGTTGAAGACAGCAGGTTATGAATGAGAAGAAACAAAAAGGCTGGTGCCAGGACTGAGCTTTTGAGTACGTCAGCATTGACTGGATGGAAATTAGATCAGTGACCGTACGCCGTGATAGATATGCGCCGATTACCGAGAAAATTACTGATTTAGGTACGTAGGTTGGGAGGAAGACCGTAAGAAGGTAGAGGAGTGCGGCATGACATACTTGGTCAAAGGCCTTGGAAATATCAAGGGCTACAATCTGGAAGTCGCCATGAAATTCGGGAGACTTGTTTCAGTTGTGTGTAACAAAAAGTAAGGAGATCAGCTATGATTCTTTTGTGAATAAATTAGTACTGTCTGTGGTGGTTTGTGTTTGTGGTTTTATAGATATTTTAGAATTTGCAGACAACGTGTTTTTAAATTTTCCTTTCACATTTTGACAAAAAAAGAATTTCTAAATATTGATGATGATTTATAAAAATCTGGTACTTGTGACAGTTCAATTTCGTCACCGCGTTTTGCCTATTTTCACTAATTACTCTTGTTACTATTTAATTAACGCCTCCAAGCTATTATTACGCTGCATAAGTTGGTTCTTGCCTTGTTTCCAATTTAGGTTCGAGGAGTTTTAATTTAATTGAGCGCCCTTTATGTCGTCTAAGTCTTCTCCTTCCCTGGTGTTAGTAGCTTCTTTGGTCTAACCCTTTTTTTCTTGTCCTTCGAATTTCTTCATGTGATTTGCCCCAAGTTTTTTCTATTGGTGGAAGCTTGTACTTAATTTGGATATTGCTGACTAGTTGTGCTTACTTTTTTGCTTTCCGGAAAAGATTTATTATTGTTTACTTTTCTGCTTTGTCATACGATCCTAGCAATCGGGGCTGTCAGTTTTGACAGAGTTCGTCAATTCGCTGTAGCGATTCATAGGTTGGAGTAAGATGAGTCGGTGGCTGGGGTGCACGAGTGGTTCTAGAGTACATTTTTGACGCTACGGGTATGTGTGTGAACGCAGTTTCCGGTCGATTGTCAGTGTCACCAATCTAGGCATCAGGATGTCAGATTTTCCTAGTGGCCTTTGGGCGATGCCCTTGATGAGCTCTTCGGTTCGTAAGAGAACGACTTTTCACTTTCTATTTGGCAAGGCTAATAGATCATCGGTATCACGCTAATGCCCTTTTATGGCACTGGTTGGATTAAGTCTGAGACCAAGATATTAATTCGTGTAATGTAATTTACCTGCCATGTGTAGGGATTTGAGGCCTTAAAATCGATACCAAAGAGCCATCATCTATCAGGCACCGGATACCCAGGGTGCTTAAGGCAGTCAGTCCCTTTTTTGTATTTGTCTCATTAAACTTAACATTCAAAACTCTTCAAGGAGGTTTTTTTTTCATGAGGGGACGAATTTCTCCAAAAGAATCTTTATGGGCGAAGACCAAAATTTTCCCAAAGTACCTTTCCCGGATTGGAAACCTCCCACGGGCAAGTTTTTTGTATGTAAATATAGGTCAAGAAAATATATATAGGGTTAAGTATGTTAAGTCGTTTTATTTACCTAACGCTGCCTTATGTATTTTAAATTATGAGTAACAGGATTATTGTGTATGAAGAAGGTTTCCAGACCATCAAGGCGACTTCCAGTTTGTGTCGGTTTGAAAAACTGGTGGCACCTAATTGAACCCTTCCGGCAAACTAAGCTTATTGCTAATTTGCATGCGCTCTGCAACACCTTGCTTCGCCAAAAACACCCTGTTGTTTAGGTTTTGAATACTTTATTCACTAATTTAATTTTCTTTTTTTCTTCGTTGATTCTTTAGCGGTAAGTACATAGTTAAAAATACTCATCATACTATATTTTTGACAGATATTTAACTGTATACTTTTTTTAAACAATATGCATACTTTAAAGTTCATTTTAACTAAAATTAATATCGAAAGATTTTCTTCTTTTTTCTAAACAGTTGTTAAGCAGTTGTAAAATATTTTTACTTCCTAGGCAGCTGCTAGATGTTTAGTAACTTCAGTCGGTTTCGAACAGTAAAAATTTTAGTGTCAAAGTTAAACAAATAAATGTGATTCTAATCCAGATTAAATAAAGCCATTTTTTCTCACTAATCACTGACTAATTATGTCGTTTTCGTTTTTCGCGTAACTCACTACCTGTTGCTTAAAAGTTTTAATCGTGTAATACATTTAATTGTTGTTTAACCTTTGGCAGGAACAAAAATATGAGCGCCGTCACATTACTAGTGTCCAGTTAGTTTAATTTTTGATTAAATTGTTTGTGCTAATAAACGTAACAGTCGCGACTATTCATGTCATGACATTTTAAAACATTTTACAAATATTTTAGTCACTCTACTATCATCAACTTTTTCAGGAAAACGTTTTAGATCAGCCTATACACAGTGTATCTATAAAAGTATTTCACAAACGAAAAACTCTTTCATTATTAGGTTTACGAAAACAAGTTACTTTTATAGACAGTTCTGCTTTCTGAGGAATAGTAATTTACGTTATGTCCGGTAATAAGACCTAACGTACGTGTATCGTATAATATTTTACTTCATACTGTCTTTATAAACCTTTTTAATATGAATAAAAAGATTAATTTATTGAAATTTAAAAAATATTAGTCGGCAATCTACCAATCGCATCACCTTAACGATGCTATAGCCATTGTTTTCCATAGCTAAGTATGATGACTCATTTGCGGCCGGTAAATTGAACATTACAGTATCTGATACCGTAATGTGTTGCCTAGCAACTGAACCCAGCGAACCCACAATATCTTTAACTAATTTTGATAAGTTTATTTCAAGTTCCATTGCGATTTTTTCAAAAAGCAGATATTTTTATAAACTTAATCTTATCTCATTAAGTCACTAATGAAAAACATTTCCATTATAAGCAACATTTTATTATATTTTGCTCAAAATAAAAATAAGAATACTTTTTTTAACACAATTTTTATACTAAGTATCTAAAAACAATAAAGCGAGGGGTTATCGAATCTTTTTTAACCCTTAACCATGGACAGGGAGTCAGCCAGACTCCACGCTGTGCATATTGGGCTGCTACGCCCACCACAACTTTTATTCGCCACCGTCGCTTGGTGTACCTCTCTGACTTTCGGTGCTTCATAACGCCTGAAAGCGGCAGTTGCGTGGAATTTGCAGCATTCTAGTTTTGACTTATCGGGAGTCTATCACACTCCCTGTCCGTAGTAACGTGATATATTTTGGAAAAACCATGGAAGGTTCTATGCCCGGTACGTCGAAATGCGTCAGTGTTCTTGATAGGAATTTCGGGCAACAGGTGTTGAAATGGTATGACGATACTACAGACAGTGATTGCAGTGACCTTGAAAACGAAGAAGTGTGTATCGAAAGCGGCCATGACTCAGAAAGCGAACAGGACGTTAATGAGTTGGCTAGTGACGATGAACTTGAGTATTTACCGGACAGTGATAATGCTGAGGTTTCCGATGAGGATATAAGTGAACCTAAAAGTAAAAAGTTAAGACAAGAAAAAAAAAATACCTATATGGAAAGAATCGTTGTAAATGGAGTACAACAGAACCTCAAAGAAATATTCGAACCCAAGCCCACAAACTCATATATTATATTCATCATTCCCGGGAAATGACATGAAACGTTTCCATTTTGTTAAGAGATTAGCAAGTCAGTTAACAGAAGACCGCTTACGTAATAGATTGCAAAACCCTCAGACAAATAGGGAATTAAAATCTCTAATTTCTCGGATTTTGCACATACCCACACTGCCACAGGAACCAAATAATGAAGAACGCCTTTAGATTCGAAAATATTGCTACATATTATGTCCTTCTAGCTTAAAAAGAAAGACTGCATTTACTTGCATGGAATGCAAAAAAAACATTTGCCTGCAGTGCTCAAGCAAATGTTGCATACGGTGTTGCGATGAACGAGAATAAACGTTAAATTAGCCTCCAAAACATGACTTGCAGTTTTTTTTTTACTTTTATACTTTAGAATTTTGTTTTATCATTTTCCAATATATTTGACGACTGTGGTTACAATTTAGCATCATAAATTTGATTTTGTTAAGTAGTATAAGAATAACGAGTTTTCTTTTGATGGAAGGTTAAAAATATAAAAAAAAATTAACTTTTTCGTTTTATCCTCTTTTGTAGCTGGTATTTTTATAATTTCATATCTTTTTTGCAATAAACTATTTAAAAGTAAGTAAAAAAAATATTATTTGTAAACACAAAAAAAAAATAAAAAATTAGAACAGAAAAAGAAACATTTTTAAAATGGAGTCTTAGAGACTCCTGGTCCGTAGTTGTGTAACAAAAACAGGTGTCCGTAGTTAAGGGTTAAATGATGTTTAAACAGCTTTTCAAAAAGCTACTTTTATTTGTTTCTTTTAAGACTGAGCTACCTATATTTATAAAAAAACGTTTATTTTGTGACACTTGTCTTTATTGGTGATATCATGCTTCTTCTGAAAACGTAAAAACGAATTCTTTGAGAGATAGTTTAAAGAGAGAGTACTAAACACAGAAAAGAGAAATGTTTACAGTTTTGGGGATAAATGCATATATTAAATAAATGCATATTAAAGTACGGGGCATCCAAGAACTAATAAGAGACCACAAGACAGGGTATACACCAAGGCTTCACCTTTGTTGGGGATCATCAGGCTGATGAAACCCATCAGGCAATTCCCCCAATAGCAATCTCATATATTCAATACGTTTTCTGAAACAGAAGCGGTACAAAATATGTGGCAACGCCATCTGCAGGAATTACTACAATTCAAAAGCAAATCTCAATATGTAAGGCTGATACACTTTTTGATAGATTACGCAAGAGAAAAATGCTTTTACTTATCTTTTTAGCCAGCAGCTCGATATGACTGTGTCATCTTAGTCTTGCATCTAAATTTATTTCCAAAAATCTCACTCACCCTTCCAACTCTAAATTGTTCGTCTCAAATTCCCTCTATGAAAATCTCATATTATTTGTTTTTGTTTAATAGAAGTTGGTTGCGAACCAGTTCTCTGCGTTCGATCGTACCTAACACGTCCCCCTTTTCAGTGCATCAAATTCACTTACTTTAAAAGTTATTGTGGTGTCAACATACAGCAAGCAATTGCGGTCTCTCTCTGCGTCACTTGGGAAGTTGTTAATAAATATCAGAAAAAGCAGTGGAGATATGACTGATCCTCATCTGCTTCTCCCCTGATACCACCTCAACTACCTGAGTCCCTTGGGTTGTGCCCATTAGAAAGGACTCGATAAAAGTGTGCTACTGTCTTAAAAATTGTACGATTTTAGTTTTCGCAGCACAATGTCATGCGTGATGCAATCATAGGCCTTGCTTAGGTCACGGAATAAGGCAATTAGGGGAATTACCCATTGTCATCCTGATGATCCCCAAAAAGGGTTGAAGCTTACCGTCTACCTGGCCCGGGGTTTTCTATTAGTTCTTGGTTGCCCTGTACTTTAAGGGCATGAAATTCGAAGTGCAGCTTTGTTATTTAATTTTTATATGTATGTAAGTATGTACATAAGACACCTGACATTCTCAGAAACTTTTCTATGTGCTTTAAAATAAGTCTTGACTAAACTACCACCTAAAATTTTAATTTAAATTGACACTTTGTTAATGGAAAGGTCGTATACCTTATATTTTAACCTTTTAAACTATCAAGAACAGTGAAGTTAAGGTATAAATCAATGCTCTAATGCCCTAAGCGCAGAAAGCTTCTTGTTCCCCCGCGTTAGCCTTTATTAATACATAATGCTCTAACCTTAAAATAGAACTGACAAAAGTTATTTTTAAAATTTGGAGATTCGTACTTCAGGGATTTCATGAAATTCCTTTACTATGCGGTCTCGCGTCAGCCAAATTTAGTGTATATTTCTTAGTTTACCAACTCCAAGCGCATAAGAGGGCGGTCCAACCAGTGGAGTTGTAGCGATGCTTCAAGCTTAAAACTAAATAACATTTATGCCCTAAATAGATGTCTCTGGGATATCACGCAATACCTCAGATTTGTCGTCAAAAAATTCTTTGAACTATTTTTTAAAGCCATTTTTAAATGTCCATGGCTCCGAAACTTCTTAAGCGACTTAAATACGGTTATCGAAAATTAAAGCCTTATATCATCTAGATTGAGTGACGAGTTTTTTCGATCGATCCTACCTTATTAAATGTTATACAGGGTGTAAAAAAGCAATATAAAAAAACAATAATTTGAAATAACGCTATTCTTTTTATTCTACTCATTTTTGTGCTATGTTAAAACAGTGTTTTAAAATCTGAGTCAATATCCCAGGGCGCTTTAGTGGATATTTGTTTAATGCACTTTAACAAAAATTGCGTTTTTTTTAAGCAGCTGATTTTACACGAAAATAATGCAATGCACCAGTTTTAACTTCCACAGTGACACATTTTTATACTTACGATGTTAACATTCTATTTTAAGAAAAAAAAAGCAAATAAAAAATGCTCCAATACGTATATACCGGATGTCCCACATTATAATTATACTGAGATAGTTCCGTATTAAAAAAATGCAGGAGTTTGAAGAACTTGCCGTTATAATTCCCCCTAAATTGTTCCTAACAGAACAACAAGAGGCGCGTTACGTATGCATCCTGCGTTACTGTTTAGCTGCAAAAGCCTAAAACATCCCACTTCTCTCGCTCATTCATACCTAGGGTCTCCTGATTAAGAAACAAATTGCCTGCATATGTTTGCCCTTTCCCTCCGAATCTCCAGTCCTTTAAATCCCGCGTCAACAGATTAGATTTCCCACCTGTTTGGATGCCCATAGTATGTATCAGCAAGTATTGAAATTATCACGAAAATACTCTACTTTACCCTACCTTAAGTTAAATAAAACACAGGCTGGAGAAATCAGAGTAGGCTTAGTTAACCCAGAATATCTTACTAATGCAATTAAAGCTTCCGATTTCCCATTAAATTCCATTTAATGAGATCCATTAAAAAAACTCTAAGCAAGTTTAAGCAATCTAAGAGCTGTGGAGGACCTGAAATAGACCGACGTATAGTTTTTGCTCAGTTAGCGTATAGTGCAGCCGTCCTAAGATTTTTACTTTATACTTGTAGAAATTTAATAATCAACTTGAGAAATCTAGTAATATTGTTAATTTTTGTAAGATTTAATTCACTTTAAGTTACTTATCAAAATAAACATTAAATTGATTGTTTGACACTCACTGATGTCCTAATACAGGTGTTGATTTATTGCAACTATTTCTTAAGTGGAAAACAAAAATGTTAGAATGTCCTGACGTTAACCACCCACAAACAACTTCTATAACTCGATTTGAAATTGGTTGATAGTAATAAATCATTTTTAGCAGCCGATTCCATAGGCGCACCTACCTGACGTGCCGGTTTGAACCCTATTTACTTATCCGAATAATTTAGTAATCATTATTGTCATAACAGGTAAAAATAATTATGCCGAGAATTCCGGGAACAATTAATACACAATGTTACTTTTCAGGTAGTTACGAAAAATTAGGTACCTCTACTTATTGGTATAAAACTGTGAGTCATTTTAAGAGCGAACAAACCTAATGCGAGTATTCTAGGACACACATTTGGGTAATTTTTGAAAGCTGATTCCACCTGGCTCCGTCATTGTGTTAGATAACGCTCCGTATCACTCCAGAAGATTGGAGAAGATGCCTACAACTGCTTGGCGAAAAGCAAAAATTATCGAGTGGCTTGTGGAGAAACAAATACAATTTGAGGACAATATGGTTAAAAAGGAGTTGCTATCAATTGTAAACACCCATAAACATCGGTTTCAAAAATATGTTGTTGACGAAATGGCCAAAAAACAAAATATAATAGTGCTTCGGCTCCCCCCCTACCATTGCGAATTAAATCCGATCGAACTGGTATGGGCTCATGTGAAAGGTTATGTGGCTAGAAAAAATACCACTTATAAAATGAGTGATGTTCAAAAACTCTTTGAAGAAGCGCTTCAAGAAGTCAACGCGGGGAAGTGGCAAAGATGTATAGAGCATGTACTAAAGGAGGAGGAAAAAATGTGGCAATTGGATAGTTTACTGGAGAAAACGGTCGAACCACTTATTATCAATTTAGGGGAAGAAGACAGTCCCTCAGATATTTCATTTTCTGATGATGATTAATTTAAAGCGAAGAACTGTAATGACTTACTATAAATTTTATAGAATTTCAAATAGAAACATTTTTCCAAATTTACTTGTTTATTAGTTGCTTTATTGTTATTAGTATTATATTTATTCAAATACAAGGGTAACAAATTATGCCACACATCCGAATGTTCACTAAATTATATAATTATTGTGTTTAATATAAACTTAAACCCACCCGAAAGCACGTGCATGAGTGCAAAACATCACAGGTAGAATACTACCGCTTATTGTTCGAGCCTCGGGTTAAGCTTTGTATTCGACGCCCTTATCAGATCTATAGGAATGGAAAGTTTAATAAATGCAAAAGGGTCTAGACTTTCAATGTATATACTATTTAAAACTTGGCAATTTAGGTGGACCACTCTGTGTACGTGTTTGACGGATTTTAATGATTTATTACTATCAACCAATTTCAAATCGAGTATAGCAACTGCTTTTTTTGACAGAATAATTATTTAAAAAAACAAAAACGATTTAATATGTGGAATTCCCAAACCTAATCATACAGTAGGCCTTAGAGGGAAAACCAGAAAGAGATTTTCAACTTATAACTAAAGGAATAGCTATTTGGATAACAGGAAAGAAATAGTATTATTTCCTCACACGGATGCAGCTTATTACTCGAGCCTAGCCAAGCAGCACTCATCCGGGAAGGAAATGAGAGTTTACTCCAGGAATTATGCATTCTCTGAATTTTTACGAATTGATTTAAGGCTAAGACAACAAGACAGAAACCCGAGATGTTGTGTTGCATGTGTTTTACTATAAGAAGTTATTTTTACTGTTTAATTGCATTACAAGGTATTTTATTTTTTACAAATAAAAGTAAGGTTCCAAGCATTAAATCTATAAATTGTTTTCTAGTTAAACAACTTTTAAATCTTGTTGGTGATATTGGAAGAGTTAGTAGGATTTCTTTCTGTAAAGGTAATGTAATAAAAATATAATTTCTTCATAGAAATATTGTTAAGAGACCTGACAACACAACAACCTAGCTCACGGTTCTGTTGTTCTTTATATGGCCATGTGTTTTATTATCAGTGGTGTGCAGTGATTAAAATTGTTTTTTGAGGGGCGATACCTAGCTTATTATCGCGAAGGACCATTTATGACTATTTTCCACAATCTGAACACAATTAAGGATTTACCGGTTTCAATATATGCAGTAAAATTCATAACACCCTATATAATTGGGGAGTCAATAAAAAAATTCCTTAAGGCAACGAACATTCGATCTACGAGATTAAAAGATGAATGTTAGTCCGTCGTGAATACTCAAATATTGCTGTGTGTTGTATTATTGTAGTATATCCATCCACCCTACAATATAGCTAAATTTATTCCTCTTTAGGCCCTTGTTACCTTTGTGTAAATAAAATATGTAAATACAGAATATAGCCCAAGGAGATATATTATTTTGCTTGCTACTGTTTTAAAATAAATATTTTGAAATTGCTTGTATAAATATTTACTGAATACAGTTCTTGAAAACAGCACACACAATATTTATAGATACATTTTTATTAATTATTTCTTTATTATTTGTGGATCGGTCAGGCATGGCCAGTCAGGTGATGTTAGACCCATTTAGGTAAAACTAGTGGTACTCTTCCGTTTGCGTACTTTTGGTAAATGTAACGCATAGATTAAGCCAGTTGCAATAGAATTTACACACCAGAATGGTGTGGTAACGTGTAAATTCTATTGCAACTTTAGAAATCGCGTTCTCTTCAAAAATACGTTTCCAGAAGAAATGCAACGTAAATGTAAGACTTAGTTACTAGGAAGCGTAAAATGAAGAATAAAATTATCTATTCCAATATACTAAATAAGCTGGCCAGCAGTTAAAAATATATTCAAGATCTCAATATAGATTAGGCCCGGTATAGGCCAGGTGCCAAGTATTTTGTGATGTAAATAATTCCAGGAAGAAAATTTATTATAAAGAATACATAGTTCTTTGGAATGATTGTATTAAAAAATTCTTAAGTTTTATCCCTTTAGGTAGAAATTATCCAAGTACTGGCAAAATTACCCGCAATGTAAATGACAATGATGCCTCTAAAATCGAATTAGAATGAACAAGATAGACATACAATTTATCTTGCTATGTTTTGTTCGCTTTAGGTCAAACGGTTATATTATATTAAATTGCAATTGCAAAAATGATAGTTTATATTAAAACAAAGTGAAGTGCTCCACAGTCTAATATTCTTACGTAAACTTTAGTATATTGCGAAGTTTTATTATAAATTCAATAAAGGAAAACAATATTATATCGGAACCAGCTGTAGAAGTTCGAAGCGTGCTCACTCGATCACCTGGCGACCTGGCACCTGGTTCGATTCCGGTGCTGTGATTGCGGTGCGGTGTGATTGTGGTGCGGTGTCTGTGATTGTCAGTTGACTCAGATTTATCAACGTGTGTGTATGCATGCTAAATGAATGAAAGTGGTAAAGAAATTCTTCCTCGACCAAGGAGTTACCACCCCACGTTCCCGCTTAAAGAGCTGGTGAAATCCTTATGGATGTTTCCAGCACTGGGTGTGTGAGTCGGCTTTGCGATATACAACCTACGGTATCTTAGTAAATAAATAAATGTTTCACAATTCAAATAAATGTTTATTGTTCTAAGGCATTACTATATACAACGTACAGATTTCGTCAGTCACATCCATTACTGTATTTTACGGCGTGTCAAAAATGTTAAAATTTGTTAGAAATAGGGTACAAAAAAATTCATCCAAACTATAGATAGTCATATTGGTTAGAAGCTGTTTCACAACTTTTGTAAAACTTAGGATACTACTAGAATTTTTGTAGTCTAGTGGTGGATTGATACATAATTTAAAACTTAGAACGTTTGGAGAGTCTTTGGTTACATTAAGTTTACAATACGGTATAGAAAAGTACCATAAAATTGTGCTTAAATTTAGCTTAATAATTTAAAAACACATATACGCACATTTCGAAAATGAATATAAACATCACAGTTAAAGTGTTGTACTATTTAAAAATGGATCTACAGGAGTAAGTAGATGGTGCATTCGCAATATTCCTCAAAATTTTCTTTTACCATAAACGCACATCCCTGTATGACCTACCCCAGAAACAAACACCGAATACAACATTCTAAACTGGTAAGAGATTGAATTGTTATGCACAAACGGCCCGGCAATGAGTTCTCCAGAAAAGATATTTGTCAACACTAACCCTCAAGAATTTGGCTACGTCGCCAAACTCAACCGGGCTGCGTCAATATTTCGGCGCCGGGTAGTGTTTTACTTGTATTTACATAAATTTTATTGTTATTAAACCACTCGTGTAATCGCTCCAAATCCCTATTACAATTCATGTTCAAGATGTCCAGGGACCTGTTTGAGACTACAGTTGAAGCATCGTTTGCGTATAACGAGACATGAATATTGGGAGCAACGTTAACCAGATCATTGACGTACAGAACAAAAGACAATGGACCCAAAATTGGAACCCTGCGGTATGCCCACGTCCACCTCGAACCCTCAACTCCCTCGGCTACACGCATGTTTAATATAGACATAGTGGATGCGGGTATTAAAAAAAGGACTTGATCCAACTCAGAGGGCTGCTCCTAATGCCATACCTAGATAATTTATTATACAGTTTAAAGTAATTGACACAGTCGCAAGCCTTGCTAAGATCAAAGAAAATCTCAGCAGGGCACTCGCTGTAGTCAAGCTTTGCAGTATTGGAAAGGCTTCCGCTAAAAAGGCCGTGTTGCTTATCCGTAAAAATATTATGGGCCATCAGAAACGGCAAAAGACGATCCAAAAATGCATACTCGAAGATTTCTGAGAACGAAGGGGACACACACATTGGTCTATAATTCTCCACTTGATGCCCTTTTTTGCCCTTTTTAAAAATTGGAACCACCTTTTCGGTCTTAAGGCCACTCGGAAATCCACCTGGTAAAAAACTTAAATTTATAAGATAAACAAGCGGCTCCGCTATCGCTGCTCCTCCTATTCTCTTTAGCAAAACAAACAGGCACGGCGTCGTTACCGGCAGATCATTAATTTTTAGTTTATGATCCATAATACTAGGTACTAAGGCTTGCTGACTTCGTATGTTGTACGAAGAAAAAAGGGAACGCAATATATTGATCTCTGTAACGCCAGTTAAGATCAAGATCAACCTCGAGCAAGGGTTCCGCTTGATTATTAACTTAACTTTTAAAACTACTCTTATTGTGTGTTCAAGCAGAATAATAATAAAACCAAAAATTTTCCCGAATTTTTAGAATTAATTATTAGCAGTAAATTTTTAATTTGTTTCATCACAAAATATAATAAAATAATTTGCGTAATTTTGTACCTCTCGGTGCGCGAGTTACAACTTGCACCTGACTGGATTGATTTTTGTTATCAGTAAATACAACAAATAACACTTTTAAATTTAAATTTCAAGATAAAAGTGATAATAATCTAAATTAAATTGAAAACATCAGAGTTGAGGTTATTCAACTTTGTTCAGATGTTACGCAAGATGTCTATAGAATCTTTTTGAGAACATAAATAATTATCTCTACATTTCCCTATAACTAATTTTTACAAAGAGTGGAAGAAATCTGTGAAATTGTACAAAACAAATTTTTGCCACCTTTACTCCCATCAAAGGAGGGTGGTCTGACTTGGTCCTACGGGATAACTAAGGAATTTTTTGGTAACATTTCAAAGAACAATTACATAAAAAAGAAATCTTTCAATTTTTTTTTTAAATTCGTTTCTGGAATCAACTTGGCGTCGAGCATATGAGTTCAAATAATGTTTACAAAAAACCAACAGCAATAAGTAAAATATATAAACTTTCTAATGTTTTCTAAATTATATTACCGATATCATTCAATTAGGTATTGAAAGGACCATACCTGCAAGAATCTTAGACTTCGCCATTAAAAGCCATGGTTCTCCAAGGTCTGTGATAAAGTCAGGCTCAAAAAAGTCCAAGCTCACAAAAGGTGTCTTCAAAATCCTACACCTGAAAATCGTTAGATTTTCGCCGAGCGAAGAAATCAATACAATCAAACTATCTTAGAGTCAAAAAATGCTTTTAACAACCGCATGAAAGGTAAAGTGTTTTCCTATTTCAACGGCAGAAAATCTTTCTGGTCATTGCCAAAAACATTAGCCAAAATTTCGGTAGAAACATCTTTCCTCCCCTGACCTCTGACAGTACTGTTCAAACATCTGGGAAGCGGCACCACCTTCGACACGTCTCTCGCTCATCGCCGCGCTGTAGGAAATATACCCTTTTCTACCGATACATCCATGAATTTTGCTATGATAGCCGCTGTAATTCCCCCCTGTACTGTTCCCAGCAGAAGAAAAGAGGCGCGGTACGCATGCATCCTTTTACTCTCCGGCTACAAAAGCCTAGAACATTCCATTCCTCTCTCTCATTCATACCTAGGGTCTCTAGGATATGGAACAAATTGCCTGCAGATATTTTCCCATTCCCTCCCAACCTCTAATCCTTTAAATTGCATGTCAATAGATTACTTTTCCCTTCTTTTCAGATGCCTATGGTATGTTAATGTTTAGGCTTGAAGTCTTCGTGGGCTGTCTAAGACATAAAAAAATATAAATTAGTTAGTTCGAGTATGAAAACTAAAAAAGCCTTGTTATTTACAGAATGTAAAGATTTATTTTATGAACTGCTTTTTTTAAGCAACCTGATATCCGTTCATACAACACAGACCCCCTCAGCAAACAACCGCAAAAATATCTCTTGCGTTTTTCTAGAGAATTAAGATTAAAAAGCTTCTGTCCCCACGAGGCATCGAAAAGGAAACTTAATTTTCAGGGCTTCTTTAAAAATTCAGAAACGAATAATCATATTTGAACGCGTTTTCCTGCTTTCCATGGCCTTTGGCATTCGTGTCAGATTTAAAATTTATTAGAATATTACGTGCAGAAAAATTAAAGTTACATAAAAAGGCGACAACTAAAAAATACTGATATTACCTACCTGCAATCTCCTGTTTGAAATACGAGTAATATATCTCGTTTAATTATATTAAAAGTTCGAGAAAAAAGACTTAGAGCTTTGGATGAACATTATTTGTTATTTTAATATTGTTCAGTTTTAAATAAATGTTTTGATTCGGACAAACCTAATTTAGATCCATATTATTCTGCTGATAGCAAAATGACATTGATTTTTTTGTATTGCCTATTTAAGATTTTCTTACATAAAAAATGTTGTTTTATTTTGCAAATTATGTTTATGAAGTAGAAAAATATAAAATTATATATTGTCGGCTCTTTTGGTTAATTAAATCTTAATAGTTTTGTATGGAAACTTTTTTTCGCCGAGTTCTTACTGAAATGTATATTGGACAAATCACGTACTCATATTCAGCAATCATTGTCACACTCTATCGTCCTTGATAACGCCGCTTCATTGCCTTTCCAACTTGGTGTAAGCCTTGCTCCTTGATAATTGCTCCAAGATTTTCCCTGAGATGCTTTAAGGCTAAACAAATTAAATGCCCTATTAAAGTTGTACTAAATTCCAAAATTTGAAAACGTTTCAACATTTTGTAAAAAATCTGAATGTATTGGGCAAATCAAGATTCTCTTCAATCTCTTTGGGAAAAGACAGGAGAGCATCAAAATCAAGAAAGAACTTTAACATCGATTATTCTAAACGAGCTATGATTATGCGAGAAAAATATGACTGTGCATCAATATGTTAAGGAAGAACATATTATAATATATAAGCATCCAAGCGAAGAACACGTTTCATCCTGCATTCCTAAAACCTGGCCATAGAACACGGTAACAATGTAGACACGCCCAACGTGGTAAGTAATTTCTCGAAACGAACGAAATAAAATTCCTAAAAGACCTGGACTAGGGTTGCCACCTTTTTAGAATTGGGAAAAAGGACTTTGGAAAAGGCGGGAAAATTCGCATTTTATCAAAACTGTATTTTTGGGTTTCCTTTTGGGGAAAATAATATACATATATTTTTTTAAATAAATATTTATTTTTGAAACTTAAATCTATATTTTTCATTTGATTTTCCAGCTTATAATATTTTTTGGTCATTCTTTATCGTATAATAATTATTCGTTACAGGTATCCTCAAAATTAACAGTAAAATCAAAAGTTCAGCTTTATTTAAAGTAACTATGCACCTGTTTCTTTCATCTCGCCAATTAATGCCAAAAACAGAAAAAATCGTTCTTCGATTATAGGTTGTGGTTATGTTTGTTTTGTTCTCTTCTCTCTTCGTTTTGATGATGGGGTTGATGGACTTCAGTCGAAACGCACGCAACGTCCATCGACGCGAAAGACGAATAATGCTCTCAGCAGTGTCAGAATATTACGTAAACGTTTGAATCTCACTTTTAATTTTAGAAATTATTTTAACTGCGAAAATGCGCTAGCAAGGTCGTCCGAATATCAGTTTGGGCTTTAAAAAGGACATTTTAAGCTAAAAAAAGCAGAAAGGACAAAACTCCTTAAAAAAGGACTGTCCTTTCCAGAAAAGGACAGGTGGCAACCCTAACCTGGACGCCCTAATTCCTAGAAGATCTACAATACGACTCTGTTCTAATAGTATTAATTTTTAAATATCAACGCAATCACAACGCAATAAGAAAATAAAAAATTTATCCAGCCTTAAATTCTAATTATTTTTAACGTTGCAATACATTAACGTTGGTTGGGATTATAACGTATTGCAGTTATACTTATAAGTAGCATGTACCATTTGAAATTTACCAAAAAGTAGAGTACCTATTCATTTCCATTACAATTTCCCAGTAGTCGAGTTACTTTAAAACTTTAATTTTAATACGTGTCAATGTTCAAGTAGAGTAATAACATTTCCGCACGAAAAAGCCTAATAAATTTTTCATTCAACACGAATACCACGCTAGATTTCCTACTTATATGATGGCTTGCTTTAAAGATAATTAAACCGTTTTAAAAATACGCCCATTTCATTTTTCTTCCTGGGACATGTTTTTGTTCTAATTCGGTCCGAATTATTTTTTTCTAATTTGGGAATTCTTGTTCAAGGAGAGAATGTGTAGTCTTTGTGTGCATGTCTGCCTTTCTACAGCTTGAACGGCTTAACCAGTTTGACGTTCGAGGTGTCAAAAGATCCCTGAGGTCCTGCGAGTGCCACAGGCTTTATTAAATTTAAAAAGAAACCCAAACAATATGGTGGAATCAGGAAGCCATATTGTTAAGTCTGTGAAACGAGTAACCGAGGACGGACTAAACTAGCATACGCTCGCGACTTCGTCTGCGGTATAACATTTTTATTCCCTTACAAACTTTAAACCCCCATTTCACCCCCTTAGGGGTTGATTTACTAAAAACTATAAAACTCGTGTTTAAACATAGCCGTTCAGACTCACTAAGAAAGTTTAAGATTTAGTACTGGTTGAAATTAAGATCTTATAGTTGATCAGTTATGTTTTGACAGGTTCTTGTCCTGTCATTGTTAATAAGTCCTCATTAAAAACGTATGAATTATTATGATATTTTAGCGATTTACTTGGTTTCCAAATGATTTTCGTCTTGGAACGAGTTGCTGTAATGAATTTAGTTCTATTATTGTTGAAAGTACATACTAAAATTGTCATTTTCTTGATAAGCTAGCAAACAAGCTCAGAAATAAGTCCAAAGTATAAAACTTAGTTGTTTTATTCGTACACTTGTCAGTTTAAAACTTTTGGTTGTCAAATTAGACCGGACTAGCGTTGAAGAATCTGGCTGTGTATTTTTTAGAGTATTTCTATGAAGTTTCGAGTAACAGGACCATCTAGTTTTCTTTCTTCATGCAAAGTTTGAACCCCTCAGGTTGAATTTTGAAAAATCTGTTTTTAGAGAGTCTTTACATTATAAAGTAAAACTACTGACCAAATTTGATATTTATAGCTTCTGCGGTTTCGGCCCGGCGATGATGAATCAGTCGGTCAGTCAGGACACGTTATTTTATCTATATACTTAGATTAAAAAATTTTGGGAAAACCGCCGACGCTAGAGTTCATAACTTTCTAAGCCAAATGTGGTTTCCACACAGAACGCATATCTCGCTCGTCCAATTCGACTTCTTACTTCCAGTTGTGGTCTTTCCTCATTACTGACTATAGTATCCAAGTATTTGTATGTTGACATTTTTTCTATTGTTTCATTATTTATTGTTATTCTTGTTGATCCCGGTTGTTGTTTTTTTGTGATCAAATCCAACCATAAAGTTTGCTGGTTTTTATAAACTGGGTTAAAGATCTTGCTCCTTTTCGGCAATATGAATGGATTAGTATAAAGCGTATCTTACATCTTTCTTATTACACCGTTAATTTTAATTCCCGCTATGTTTTCGTCCAGCGCTGTTTTAAGAATCGTCTCCGAATACACATTGGAAAGAAGTCCTGAAAGGATATATCCTAATCGTCCTCACGGTTCTTGAAATTTAATATACTATTTCTGACAATTACAAGAAAGTCAACAAATTTTACTGCTCGTAAGTTAGGGAAGCGGCTGTAACCCATGCAAGAAAGGTTCTACGGCTTGCTAAAAAGGGTTATAACATGAAAGATAATCACCCTGTTAGAGGTGAACCCTAAAACACCCACCTCCAAGCTTTATGGTCGTAACCGGTCTCAAAATATCAAGTTTAATGTAATACTTTTATCCAAAAGTACACAAAACAAGTCCGGTTATAATTCAAAGTAAATGTAAACAAACCATAAATGGTTTATTGTTGCCTTAGCGAGAAAAATGGGATATGGTGAAACATAACGGACAATGGACGAAAAATTGAAGTCGAGAAACATATGAGAAATTGTTGTAAACTTGAAATGCTTTGTTATTTACTTCGTGTTGAGCATAATGCTATTGTTTGTTCCAAAAATAGATTCTGACGGAACAAGTATTTGTTTTTAAAGTTATAATTCAAAACATTTGTACATTTAGATTAAATGTTTTATTAGGAACAATGGAATTTATATTTTATAATTTTAATACCAAATATAAATAGAATTTCGTGCTAACTATTCCATATTTTTTTAAATCGAGAAATAAAACCTACTGAAATTTAGTTAAATTCGAAATATCCAAAAAATGACGTGGGATATTATTTGTTGCCAATATGTGACCGCTTGCGTCTGCTCTTTTGCGGGAGGGTAGCGTATTTGTGTGCATTCGGCATTCTTCAGTTACGTGCGTTGGTAATGGTTTTGTTTAATTTACCCATTATAATCTTAAGATTAAACGAACTTACCAAAGTGATGTCCGATCTTGATTAAAAGGTCTCTTCGAAGTAAATAAATTACACTGTAGTGCCTCTGCTTCCAGCCGATCGATCGTAAATTTTAAATCCAAAACTACTGCCCCTCTTCCCTTAGCGTCCCGCTTTGTTCTATCTTCTGCGTTGCGGACTTCAGTTCTTTCAAAGTAAAAAAAAATTGCAACTCAGTGGGTAAAGTCAAGAAAATAGGGTTGGGTTGGGACTTATTTACTTCGACGAGACCTTCCTGTAATCAAGATCGAACATCACTTTGGTAAGTTCGTCTGATCTTAAGTTTATAGACGGCCTCGTCTCTTAAATAAATTACAGTGTAGATGTTTAATGAAAATAGCAATACTCAAGAAACAAAACTAAGACTTATTATAAAAAATAAAAACTACAGACAAAGGAGTAACACTAAACAATGGCATATAATTAGGACCCAGGACAACATTTGCAAAATCTCAGCGTGTTGTAATGGGTCTGTTATATAAAAAAGCAAATGTTTTGGAAACTCTTGTCCATCCCGCTGGCCATTGTATTAAATCAAAATTGACACCTCTCCTGGCAGTCATTGAAGTAGCCGCATCTCGAGTGCTATGTCTCAAAAAAATATTTGTATCAAGTCCACTCTTGCTCAACATAACTTTTAGCCACCTGCCAATTGTTTGTGTGGTTGCCATACGATAAGGTTTTTTTTATAAATTATTAATAAGGATTCTATAGAGGCACTCAATCTTTTGGTTCTCTCCAGATAGATAGTTAAAGTTCTGGCCACACAAACATCTGGATCTACATAAAAAAAAAGAAGACGTAAAAAAGGTTGTGGTCTATTTCGTGCTGAAGTTTTTTATCGATTTGGAATTTTAATTTCTATTTTTCCCCGAGAGACTATTATGTAAGGCATTTCAATGTTTGGCAGCGTTTGTACGGGTTGACCTGTGGCTAAAGCTACAAAAACTACTTAATTTCTTAGTTAGCAAATTAAAAAAATATTGGAATTTGCCAGATTTCGTACATATTTCAACACAATTGCTGGATTCCAAATGTTATCATACTTAGGACGTAAAACCCTTTTAAAAAATCTTTTAAGACGAAAATCTTGAGATAAAAATCTCAGTACTATTGCAGACCTGTAAGTGTTTAGGGAGCTAAAAGAGGCTCCTTTATTAAATTCCCAGGTAATAAATTCCAAAACATTAATAACAGTAACTAAATAGGGATCAAAGACTTTCTGAGGATCAAAATTCCAACCATAATCTCAAACCTGATGTGTATTGATTAAGAGTTGCTCGTGTTATGGAAGCAACACAAATTTATAGTGCCTCTGGAGGGACTTTTTGATGCGAAGTGCTTCCATGATAACTTCCCAATCGCTAGCGAAAGATCTCTGGATAACTGGTGGGGAGTTCCTCTGAAAGAAAGTAAACCATTGCTAGCCTAGGGATAAGCGGTGTGCTATCTAATAAAGAAAGGAAAACCGGATACCAGGGCTGGAAAATCCAGAGCGGGGCAGCCACTATTCCCTCCGCCTTATGCTTTATGATTTTCTGTAACACCCTTAACAACATAGTAAATGGTAAAAAAGCGTAAAAGGAGAGCTTACACAGTCCAGGGTGAAAGCGTCTACCGCCACAGCCTCTGGATCTCGTTGCCAGAACACAAACTGTTTACATTTCGTATTGACTCTGAAAGGCTCCACTCAGTCTCTATTTGTAGCTTGCGTGATGCAGTATCCACGTCAATGATATTTTCAGACATTATATATGAAGCAAAAATGAATATATTTATAATTTCGCACCATTGCCAAATTGTTGGAGCGAGATTTCTTCAGAAATGGTCGTAAAAGGATTAAAATTGCCTTTAGCTCTTTTAAGAGCACAATATTTCTCTCGCTCAAGCCATTTTGGTATAAAGCAACCCATATTTTACATCTGGGCATGCTGTAACCAGTTTTCCTATAAGTTGAGAAAATACTGTTATATCACACGTATTTTGAAACAAAAGGGTTTGAACAAAATTTGGCAAATCGAATGCGCTTTTCTTCCGGAAGATAAATCGTCAAACTAGTAGAGTTCTATGTAAAGCCGAAAAATGTGCATATCTGAGAGGAGACTAACTTGCATTTATTGTAGTTTGCCAGAAAACCCAAATGTTCTAGAAACTACAGAGTTTCGCTGACATTTAAAACTCATTCTGAGTATGTCCTCCCCAGTGATAAAAACTCATCTAAATGTACTACTAAAACAAACTCTTTTTCCCTAAGAACCGAAATGACCGGTTTAATCAGTTCTGCAAATGCCATTGGGGCTGAACTAAGGTCAGAAGGCAAGGAATTGTACTCATAGAGGGAGCAATTAAAATAAAACTTTAAACATTTTTCTGTTCGTCTTTAATAAGATGGGCAATGGGCATCCTTAAGGCCCACTGTTGCCATAAAGCAGTGCGACCTAATCAACCTTGCTACGGTTTTGCGATCTTCAATTTTAAAATGACAAGTCCTAAGTCCCAACTCTTTATATTTAGAATAAGTCTATGAGTGCCATCTGCTTTTGGAATTAACAATATTCTTGATACAAACTGGTTCTTGCGTGGCTCCACCATGCTCCTGACTCCATAATGCATTAAATCTTCAATTGAGTTTTTAATTACCTTCAATTCAGTAGGAGTCCACGTAGGATTAGAGAGAACACCCACTTGCCTAGGGCTAGATATAAGTGGTATGCTATAACACTTAAGCCAGGATAACTCATATTTATCCTTCGTATAACCCACCCATACACTAATAAAATATCTTGATCTACAACCATAACCAACCTCTAGTGGCGAGCACGCTCATCTGTTTCCATTTTTCTGGTCTCCTGGGATTTTGGAACTGGCATGGAGGAGCTTGACGGGGAAAACGCACAGTCTGACTAGTTCCTTGGTTTGATCGGAATGGACGTTTGGGGTTTAACTGAGGTCTGATCCTTGTTTGTATTGACTTTTTAACAGCTGACTTTTTTGAAGGTTTAAGTTGTTGACCCGACTGAGCAAGAAGTTCAGCAGCCTTTACATGTTCAAGCAATTCTTTACCAAACAACCACTCGTCTACCGGAGTGTTCAATAGGGCTTCTTTTAAATCATTATTTATATTTAAAATAACCAGTTCTCTGCGAGACATCATTCTTGGAAGTGCAAATCGGAAAAAATTCTACCCGCATCACTTAGAATCTGGATATCTGCCTGTTCCCCCTTCCTTTTTTCATACAGGGGTGTTAAAACGTTACTAATAGCTGCTACACCAGCGCCACCTTGTTGTTGTAAGGAACTCAGCATTATATCCCTCAGTTCAACCGATTCTATGACCGCTACCTTCACTTATTTATTAAGCTTATAGGAGGTGTAAAGTTCTCGCAGTTTTGTGGAGAATAATATTTCTTAATAAGCTCCGAGCGCTGTTCAGTCCATGACCTAATATTTTGTTCCACCGTGAAGCGATGTCTGTGTGGAGGGGGCTCGCAGTAAGTTTTCTAGAAACGGAGTCATCTCTCAATAGTGATGACGTGGTTGCGTCCCCTTTGGACGAAGAAGGTATAGGGGAGTGTTCCGCTGATTGGTTCACCGGGTTATACGTATCTGGTGGGATATTTCCTATATCTGGGTCGTCCTTCATAGAACTAACTCGATCAAGGTCTATCTTGTCTAAAAGAAAGAAAAAACCCTTGAAGGTTTAACTGAACAACTAGTTGGCAAACACTAAAATATTTTTAAAAATTATATTGGTTGTGTTTCCAAAACAGCAATAAGCAACCTTGCATGTAAAAGGATTGACATCGTAGACAATACTGCCACATTAGCCCAATTTTCTTTAAGCAATACTCGTATCTACTTAAGAAATACACTGTTTCCCACAACTGTATCACCACGCAATGTGCAACTTAACGTGAGCACAATTGGGACTTATAACCTTAAGACCATGCTGTTAAAAGCTGTGTTCACAAACAGGCAGATAACCTCAACCGAGGGAAACATAAAAAATTTTGTTTAGGTACTTACTTAAAGTTTTCTGAACGCTGTGCTCTGAAGCTTGCCCAAATGCAGTTATGGGTCAACGTCTTTCACAAGATCTCGATACGTATCGGGACCGCGAGGATGAGCGGGACCTTAATCGTACTAATCGCTTTTCACTGCCAGAACAGCGGTCCCTACGAGAAGTTCCTCTTTTTTCCAATGCAACCATTCTCTTGTGTAATCTCTGCACTAACTCCCTAACACTCTCGCGTTTTCTTGAACGGCGACGTTTTCTACGCGAATGCTTCGGCATTGTAGAACGGGAATAAATCTCTCTCGCATGGTATGAAAAATCGACCATCGACACAAAAACAAAGACGCAAAATATAGAACAAAGCGGGACGCTGAGGGAAAAGGGGCAGTTGTTTTGGTTTTAAAAATTGTGATCGATCGGCTGAAAGCAGAGGTACAAAACTGTAATTTATTTACGAGACTTTTACGACAGTCTATAATTAAGTAAGTTTTGAAATGGAAGTAGTTATTTTTGGTAGATAATGATTGTGAGGAATATATATTTCGACAAATCTATTAACTGGGTGTTACGCCACTTTACTGGTGAGGAAAAGTTAATATTTAAAAAAAATGATAAAAGTCACACTGCGTTTGAAAGTACGAAAATAAAACAAATCCTAAAAATAATTTTTTCTGTGCACTGTCAGTGACACCTAATTATTAAAAGGATGCCTGACACATAATCTATCACCTAAACATGGGGTTGTTGCTGTTTATAAATATGATACATTTTTAGATGATTTTTCTGTGTATAATGTAACAAAATTCTGTGTTGAAGGTGTTCTGGAATGCTCATGGTACGATAGGACTTTGGTGGCAAATTAGTTGCGCTGTCAAATGGCTCCAAAGGGTCTTTTAACTTATGTCACAAAGCAACAATTTGCTTTTACATATTCGGTTCCTCTTTTTAAATTAAAAAAATTATAAAAGCGAATGATAACAAATTACTTAAAAAATTTATAAAATCCTCTCAGAAATTTGGTCAAAATTTTAAGGTACGCGTTTTTCGTGCCACTTAGTGTATTTCAGCCACTATATGTACGACACTGCCGTATCGATAAATTTGTCGGCATAGTGGGAACTGGCTCTTAGGGTTTTCTAAAAATTAAAATGAAAAATACTCGTAACACATTCACCACCAGGTAAATGGAAGGTGGCAGATTCCCAAAAAAATTCTTCATACATATATTTTTTTCAAGTCACGTTTTTTACGATCTAACAAATTTTTAAGCCATTATTTCTGGCTGTGTTCCATATTTCTTCCACTAAGATAACAATGAGCCATTTAGGATTTGTTTGCATTGCTTTAAATCGCCGGTCTCGTTATGCTTACACAAATGGCATCATTACGTTAAAAGTATTACGTTTAGGAATAAATTTTGGGTCCGGCTGTTTTATTTTGTGGTAATTTATCACCAATTGTACCAAATGTTTACAATTTATTATTTATGAATCTGGCTTAGGCTTTCTAAGGTAATACCTTTAATAGTTTGTTTTTATTTATTTAGCTGAAAGTGTACGAACTTTAATATTTTACAGTCTCATACATATGATTAAATAGATTTTCCACAGTAGGTATACGCTGCCAGGTTTCTGATATAATTATTTTGTAGTAGGACTACGAAATTGTTTTGACTTAAGCCTTAAGTGACGTTTTTGGTACTGTGCAAAGTGTGTTCATATTAGTACACTTACGTAATTATACAGGGTAAGTTTTTTAAAGCGGCGATATCTCGAAAAAAGTTCAAAATATTTTCATGAAATTTTGGCGAGGTAATAGGAGATGGGGGACATATTTAAATATATTTTGACATATACCCACCTCTCTCTATTTTGAGGGGTGGAGTTAACTTTGGATTTTTAAATGGGATGATGTACTTTTGTTTATAAAATTCGAATCTGTTTAAAAAACTGCGTAGCTACATGTACATTTATTTATTTGCTCTTTCGGTTACGGAATTGTGATTTGTTAGGTTATAAAATAAATATTTACCATTTAATATCAACTTATTTTCATCTGTCATGCTTAAGAAGTTGTTCGAAATGCCCCCTTCAGCTTCCAAACACTTTCTCACTCATTTTCTAAACGAATTTGTTACCCGCTGTGACATTTCAGGTATCACCAATAAGCAGGCAAAGCGGACTCGGTTTTTCATATCATCTAAAGTTGTAGGTACAGTTGCCATCACTTTCTCCTTTATAAAACTTTACAAGAAAAAGTCAAGGGGGGTCAAATCCGGGGACCTGGCAGGGCAGTTGACCGGATCAGCTCGTCCAATTCACCAGTGTTGCTTAATAGGATGGAGCTCCGTCCTGTTGAAACCACATGTTAGGATTTACATTTTGCTTTAAAAATTGGAGTAACGGGATTCTTAATAAAAAACTGTGTATATTTCTCTACTTAAAAAATGTCCTTCTAAGAAATGCGGACCAGTAACTCTAGTCTCTATCCCTGATTATATCACACGAGAAATTAATTGACCAGGGATGTAGATTTGACAGAGTCCTCATCCAGTGGGAATTTTCCAACGCCCAGTTGTGCATCTTGTGTCTATTTACCCAGCGAAAACAACCAACCCAAAAAAAGAAGGGATAACTTAAAATCATACCTGCCCACAATTATAAAAAGTAGCTCCGTCAGCAAAAATAACATTCATTAGGGACTGTTATTTCCTTGCATTTGTCTTGTAAAATGTAACACGATTTTCAAAGTCTTGCCCATATAGCTCTTGGGGGAGTGTAATGTGGTATGGATGAAAATTATACAAGTGCAATATGGTCACAACTGATTTTTGACTCATTGCAGCATCTCTAGCAAGCCGTCTGGTACCCACATGCGGGTCAATTACCGGTCCTAAAACGCCAACTGCCCATTTTTCGTCCGTTTTAGTTCGCTGCTGAACTCGTGGTTTAGTCTTCACACTGCCAGTAGTACATAGGGATGCCAACTAATCGGGAAAAAAATCCGGGAGGTAAAAAAAACCAGTGGTTACAGTTGACCAAAATGAGTTATTGTATTGTGGATGTGTAGACTACATCAAGTAGCGTATTTAGGATTTAATTTGGGGGGGGGGGGGGAGGTCAGCCATTAAATAGAAAGCGGAAAAGTGAAGAAGGGGCGCAAGCAATGCGAACATGTTTCGGGGCCACGCCCAAAGTTCGTTAAAAATTCACGTCATTGAATTAGCAAGAGGTAGACGTGCAAGTAATTTATTTTATCAGTATTTACACGGCCCCAAGAGCGTAGATATGTGGGTTAAAGGGGGTAATCCCCCCCAGATCGGTACGAAAGGCAAACCTAGAACGGTACAAAAATATTGCTAGATGCAGATATCGTCTCAAAAAGTATATTTAGCTCAGAAAGTACTTTTGTGAGCCTTCTTTAAGTTCTTGTTTAAGTTCTTATTGTTATGTGAAAAATGTATGTATGTATTTTTTTATGATGTGTATGTTTCTTTGTTTTAATTCTATTTTATGATACATTATTTTACTTTTATGGTTGATCTTAAATAAAACAATTTGAAATTTTTCTGGTCAAATCGCTCTAATACGTCACGCGCCCGTGCTCTCATTGCATTTGTTAATAACATTCTGAACAAAATTTGCAACATTGGATTTTCAAATTGGAATTGGGCTGTTTTTAATTATTCCAATAACTTCATTCATTCTGATGAACAGGACGAAATAAGTTCGAAAAGATTACAACTTTTGTCAGAATTATCGTCAAAAAACATACTTGATTCTGCCATTTTTATGCTCTCATCTTGTTGATCTACCTCATGGACACAGATCAACCGCGGACAATCCGGGAGCGCACCGAAAATGCCCGATTTTTTAATGGAACACGCCCAGCTGTAAATCGTCGAGCGATTTCGTTTCAACGGAACATAAAAATGCTCTCAGATCGCCCTAACACCGTAGAAGCGATAAATAGAAAATGCTATATGTCTGGTGCGAGTAAAGCGGGAGATTTTTGACATATTCCGGGAAACGGGAGATTATTAAAATTAAGAGTCGAAATCCGGGATAATCCCGGAATTCCGGGAGTGTTGGCAACCCTAGTGGTACATCTTCTGGTTTCCAGCCTTTTAAGTGTCATGTGGGATTTCGGGTTATAAGGAAACTTCGCCACCCACTTTAGTGCAGCCTCTCTGTAGGTTTTTCTGCACTCTCCCAAAATTAACAACATATCAACTTGCACATTAAAATTCGCTTACATGTTTAATTGAGCAATAATCGTTAAAACGTCAAAATTCTCATCTGACTTAAGTAAAAATAACGCATTTCGATGGGAACGAATAATAATTCTGAAATAAGTGACCTTGATTTATTGGTAAAATTTATTTATTTTGTAAATTCAGTTAAAATTTAGCTAACTATATTAATAAATAAAATGTTTTACACACACGTAGTTTTTTACGTAGATACGAATTTTATAAACAAAAGTAAAATTTTAAAGTTATCCCCCACCCCCCAAAATAAAGAGATATCAAAAATATGTTTAAGTGTGTCTCCCCAACTCCCTATTAATTCACCAAAATTTCATGAAAATATTTTAAACAGTTTTCGAGATATCGCCTTGAGTTTGCTTTGTTGCTGCCACACGGCAAATGGTTGCATTTAAAATTTTTGACCTAAACTTCCTTGCGTCGCGCGTCGCCACTTCAGGGGGTCGAAAAAGTTAAATTACATAAAAAGGTAGATTTATTAAGAAATAAGAGATACACCTAAAATCTGATGTGTCTATCTTTATTAATAGCAAATATATTGGCCCATACTAAGACTTTTTGGACACCCTGTATATGAGTGACTGTATTTACTTTACTAATTATCCACAAAAAGTTTAATCAAATTTTGATTGATTTAAATGTTATTTTGACCAATCAAAGCGTTCACTTGTGATACAAAGAACGTCTCGAACAAAATTGAACCAACAAAATAAAGCCTTTGATGTAGCATAAAGTTAGCGAAGATATATAAAAATTTCTTAGTTTACTCTGAACTTTAACAAAAGGACAAATTAAGTTTTGAAAGTGTTATTTCTTTAAAAGGCTTAGCTAAAAGTAGAAAGTTTTCTTTATATCTATGTGGCATCCCAAATTTGTGATATTCTTGAAGTTCCAGCATCTATAAAAGTCTGCTACAACAAATTAAATAAGGAAAATATTTTCTCTTAGAAGAATTTTACACGAAGCGTTGCAGATAGAATATATTTTTTAATTAAAATGTGTAATATTTGGTACATTTTCGTATCTTGTGGTTTGAAGTAAATAGTGTCTCCCTCTCGTTCCAAGCGAGAGTCACGGTCGCACAGTGGTTCCGATAACTAATCTGACTTGACAAAATTATTTCTATGTTTTTTCCGGGGAAATAAAAATAAAAAATGGCTGGTATTTGTATATTTCCTCATAAATATTTAGTGCAAACGATTATTTGTTTTTTACAAAATTCGACAGTTTTTTTTCGCACTGGTTCGCGAATGTTTCCATCAGGATCCTCGACGCCGCTTTTAGTCATTATATTATAATCACACACACGCACTCTAGTCTTCTTGAAATGTTAGCGGCATTTCGCCAAACCTCAAACAATTCTCTTCTTGGAATTCCAAGATCACTGAAAAAATTATTACAAAAATATATGGTTATAAAACAGTTAAAATTATACACACAAAGAGGTAAAGTAAACGCTGAATATAACTTTATAACGGTCTTTGGCGGCCTTTGCAATTGCAGGCTTACTATTTCAATTTGAAATTGAACACTTTAAAGAAATTTGACTCTATAAATACGACCACCAAAGAAGACAACAATAATAACAAAATACATAAAAATATATTAAAAACAGGGGATATACCTGTAATTTACTCTGCCAAACTCACTTACTTATTAGATAAAATTTTACCCGTACAGAGACTGTAGTTCCGATGATAAATAAAGACTGATGCCAACGGGATACAAATGATCACGGTAACAGAGACTTCTGCTTGATTTTGTGTAGACTCTATTATGTTATTTCTAAAACGGGTTGTACTTTATAGGTACAAAACTATTTATGAACATAATAAGATAAAATATATGTTGTTTTAAAGTTCAAGAAATTTTACCTTTTGTCAAGCTAGATTTTTAATAGGAACGTCTGTGGCACAGATTTACCCACACCAGATAAGAAAGCGAGCGATAAACGACGAACGCGCCTTTGCTGTGGCCACACCCTATTTCAGTTGTTAATCGGCAACTGCTATAGTCAGTGAGCTCCGCGACATCAAGTAGTGTCTGCACGAGCACCTCATTACTGTTTAGTGCGTGACTTTGTATTAATTCGGCAGTGAATGAACTTAAAATACTTTATAAAATTAGTGTTATATTTATTTTTATAGACTTATAATTTTGTATTAGGTGTGTTGTGTAGGTGTTTTAAAATGACTGGACACAGGTGCGCTTATAAATACGTTATTATTTATTATTATTATAATAAAACGTTGTTTAGAGCAAATGACTGACAACCTTATTTGCCTTCGTTGGTGCAACTAGCTGCCGTACACTCCCACAAGGTCACAAGAACTTATACTGACGATTCGGCAAACTTACGTAGGTATCTGGTGTGGGTAAATCTGTGTCTGTGGGTCGCAGAGAGTTGCTCAAAATCATGAAGGATTTGTGAAATTTTCGTGAATTGCATTTAGCTTTTAACAATTTTCACATTCACCTATAAACCTGAAAATATAGAAGTATCTAAAGAAAAAGAATTTAATAAAATATTACGAAGTTCTCCTTTTTGATTTAAAACGTGTTTCAGCTTAGTGTATCCTAAACTAATGGCCTGAAGCTACAAAAAACAAACTGAAACAAAGTTAGAACAATAAAACGAAAACCTTTGATATCGCTGGTACTTGGCGAAAATATATAGAAAAGTCTACAACAAAGTTTTACAAAAGGAAAAATTTAGTTTGCCAAAGTGTTATTCTTTTTAAAGGGTGAATTGAAAGCATAAAGTTTTCTTCTAGGAATGTCTGTGAAATTTTTCGTATGGATTTTTCGATTCATTTATTAAATAGTAGCAGCACCTTCGCGGCTTCGACCGCGAAATTTTTATTTTGTATACAATTGGTAGAAGAGTTAAAAAAAATAAAATAATCTGAAAATAAAAGAAAATTCTGGTAATAAAACCGCTTTTATCAATAAACATGATAATCTTCAAATCAAAATTAGGAAAACTTCAAATTTTCGGGTACCTATTATATAGCATTTCTTTTGTGGGTGTGTTTCCTATTGGAACAAGGCGGTGAGACACATTAAAAGTTGCATCTCTGGCGTGATTTTCACCATACACAAAGCTTAACTGCTGCCATCCAATCAAACCCAACCCAACCCAACCCAGCCTTAGACAGTTTATAGACAGTATAAAAAAATCATCTGCAAACATAAATGTTTTCATATGTTTTTGTCCTGCAATTGTTAATAATTTCTAGTTGATTATTTAAGCTTTGATAGGTTTATGTCTTGTTATTTTTAATAAATGGTCATTAAAAACATCACTCCATCTACTGATCCACTTAGTTACATGGTAAGAGCGTCGGTAGCAAATTTCTTTACTGTTTACCCACTAATCTAAATGAACTAAAAGAACCTATATCCGCTATTAAAAACAAAAATTCTTCTGGAAATGATGAACTGCCAGTAAAAATATTTCTTAACCTCTCAGATACTGTGCTGGAGATTTCGGTATAGGCAACTAACTCTTCGTGGGAGTCGGGAGTGTTTCCGTCTTGCTTAAAATTGGCCAAAGTGATTCCCCTACATAAAGGCGGTGAATTGGACGAATCTTCCTACGGACCAATTTATTTGCTGTCTACGGTTTCAAAAATTATTGAAAAGTTGGTTAAAATGAGAACAACTTCATTCATGACTAATAATAATATCCCGTGTAGTAGTCAGTTTGGGTTTCTACAAAAGAGTGGCACCAATGATGCAATGTATAGATTGTTGGAGAGTTTATATTCACATATTGACAGAGGTGGCGTAGCTGCGGTAGTGTTCTGAGACTTCTCTAAAGCCTTTGACTGCGTCAGTCACGGAATTATGCTACGAAAACTCCACCATTACGGTTGTAGGGGTGTAGCGCTCTCATGGTTTGAGTCATATCTTACTGGATGCTATCAGAGGGTTTTTGTAGGGAATAATTGTTCAGTGAGTCAGGGCATCGACTGGGGAGTGCCTCAGGGGTCTGTTTTGGATCCTCTGCTTTTTCCTCTTTTTATAATCGATTTAGCAACTTTAGATGTAATTGGTCAGTTTGCTCTTCATGCGGACGATACAACTATATTATGGCACAGTCCTGATTCTGCAACATTAAGGAATGCCATTTCTTGTGACCTTTTTAAAATTAAAACATGGTGTGACTCTAACCTTTTGATGCTTACTTTAATAAAACAAGTATTCTTGGCTTTAAATGTCACCCTGATGATTGAGAATACAATTGTTGAAAGCCGTCCAAATACCAAGTTTCTGGGATTAATTAAAAACGAGCTTGAGTTTGATTTCCATATAGCTGCTCTTGACCAAAAAAGTGACTTCAGGCTGCAATGCCGTCAAGGTCACCTTTAATGAGTTAGGTCCTTTGATAGGCAGTACCATCTATTACGCGCTTATATAACCTCATCTTAGGTATGGAATATCTTTCTGGGGAATGTCCAACCTCTATTTACTTAACACCATTTTTGTTATAGAAAAGCCTGCTGTAAGATATCTTTGTCGTGCCAAGAGGAGTGATTCATGGAGACTTTTGTTTGTTGGATAGAAACTCCTGACTCTTTTTAGTTTGTTCATTTTGTCAACTATATGTCTTGTGTACAAAAATCGTCACAATTTTATTTCTGGACCCTCACACTATAAAACTAGACAATCTCATACTTTACCTTTGCCCATCCCCTCCTTAACATTAACCAAAAAATCCATGATATATAAAGCTTGAAAATATACAGTCACCAAATGAACTGAAAACTTGTCCTACAGTTATAATATTTAAAAGAAAGACTCGAAAAATGTTAATTGGTAAGGCCTATTATTGTTTGGATGCATTTTATAAAGATGTTCTGTGATATTTTAGTTTTAGTTTGTCTTATATTTTTTATTGCTAGTAGTTACTTATATCGTTATTTTTAACTTACTACGGTTATTGTAATGTTTTATAAAAAACTATTTTTGAAATTTTGTTCTTAACTTTTTATTATTGTTAGTGTTTTAAATATATATATATGTATTGATCTTGTTTTAATTCCCCATATTTAAGTAACGTAATTGCAATTCTTTTTATATTCTCTTTAGTTTTACCTGCAATATGCTTTGTAAACGAGAATTTTGTTCTTCTTACAATAAAGTATTTTTTGACTTTGACATTGACACGTTCACGTACTCTAGCGATATTTTCATTAGATCGAGCACTATGTGAACGTGGACACACAGGCTTCAATCACTAACCGATCCGGAAACCTCAAATTTTCGAATAAGATTGCGAATTGCGTAGTCATTTGGCACAAAGATTACGCCCAATTATTAAACGAAGTTTACGAGGAGTTGTCACACAAGAAGGTGAATTTTCGTAGTAAGTTTGAATATTTCTAATACGTTCTTCCGTCGTAAAACTCCTCATAATTAAATTGCCGGGTTTTAAAATTTCTAGGTTAAATTGTTCAAAAATAGCGCCTAATTTTAATCCCGAAGTACCTTTTAGGACACCCCTTACATTTGTTTTTTTATTGTTTATTCCAGAACATAATATACTGTTTGAGGTTTTCGTTAGTACCCATGAATATTCAGCGGTAAAAAATTAAACAAAGACTTTCTACCATATAGAAAGCCTTTGGTTTTTCACGTAAAGTGACGCAAATTGTTTTTGCAAGCCTTTTAGGTGCTTTACGACCAGCACGTCGGAACAACACTTTTAAGTTCTTTGTTTTGCTTGTCATTTTCTTTGCGCGCCATATTAATTAATTTTCCGAAATAATGGCCAAGCAAAGAAAAAAGGAGTAATATAAGGGTCATGGGGTATTATGTTTGGTGTGAAATGGTTATAAATTAATGTATCAAGCATATACATGGTGTACGGCAACGAATAATACATATTTTAACAGTATCGTTCTTAGGTCAAATTTGTACGATTTAAACCAATCTTGCTTTCATATACTAATATAAAGTTCACGTTGAGAAATATTTTATTATATATATGGAGGGAAAAAACTAACAACCCGATCAAGAGGAAACTGTCTTTATTTTTAGTATATATTTTAGCAAAATGCAAAATAAGTCAAATAAATCTTATATAATTAAATTATTAGCATTGAAAATCTGAAACTTCAGTTAAATTCAATCGAATTTTAAATGCTAATTCAGTGACTTTTTTATTTTGCATTTTGCTCAAATAATACTTAAGAATAAAGGCAGTTTTCTCTTGATCAATTTTTGCATTTGTTAATTTTTAGACTATCTGTACATAATAAAAATAAAATATATTTCTAAACGTGAAACTTGTTTTGCAGAAAACAACTAATTCGAAAATTAAAATATTTGATTCATTTGTCCTCTTGTAAAACTCATCCGTGAACATAGTGTATACAGGGAGTTATGAAATTCACTGCATATATTGAAATTAGTGACTCCTGGGGTAGTCTACAGACATACCCAATACTTTTTTTCTTAAATCGAACATTTTAAAAATTGTCAAAAACACCTTAAAGCCCGTCCATGTTCGCCGCACCTTGCTAACCTATATGTTCGCTTGACAGAAAATTGCGCGGGGAAAAACTAAAAACAATTGAATTTGTTGTAACGTTGCCAGACATATTATAAATCTTTAAGAATAATTTATTTTCTGTTATTAACAGCAATTTAAGACGAAGGTAAAACAAATTTAACCCTTTTCCGAAAAAAAAAACAAAGAAATTGTAAAAATGTCACTGGGAAACCACTAATTTTTGTGAGCAGCCTTAGTTTTAACTAACAGTTGCCTAACATAATTTAAATATCAATAAGTAAAACTAATAATAAGTTGCAAAAAATGATACTTATCTAGTAGGCAATGTGTTGAAAATTGCTTCCAAACAAGCATGCAGTCTTCGTAGCATATTGTCCCGAACCCGTTGAAAGATGTTCTCCATAACATTCCTTATTTCTTGGGCTGCCATTTCAACACGATTTCGCAGTTAATTCACTTTTCCAATTGGCATACTATACACGATTTCGTTCATCGTATCCCGCAAAACGATATCCGTAATATAGGCATCTTGGATTAAGAAACATATTAAAAATCGGTTAAAATCTCTATCTAAAACTCATACGAACTGGCGGCAAAAAGAACACTTTGTTTTTCTACATACAAAAATACTAGCGGATAGCGTCACCTCAGCCAATTTATTTTCCAGCACGGTTGCCAAATTATAGAAGCAGTGCAGAAGAAATGCAGCATTGACTCTGCCACGTGAATATCGATGTAAAAAATACGTACATGCATTTTTATTACATTACAAATGAGAAAAAGTTCTCGTTTTATAATATATTTTTTTAAATTATTCAATTAACACTAAATCGAGTTGCGCCGAATCGGCAACATGAGAGGAGGAGAGACCTTTCAAAATTAATCGCGTTCTTACTGGTTATAGGTTATAATAGCGGCGGCGTTTTTGAAATTCTTACGGGGCAGTTAAAATATGAAATACACACATTTGAAAAAAATTTTAGTATCAAATTTTCTTGAAATATCTTTATTTGAAATACTTTTACTACAGGCTATGCTCTACATCACTGGCAAACAATTATACCTATATGTATGATGGGTTGCATATTGTAATGTAATATCCTCGTTAAAGTAGGCCCTACACGATCATTACTTCTGTCAATATTTCACACAACAGTAATAATGTCAGTATTATAAAAATTTTCGAATAATCTTCAATACTTTACTTTATTCCATCATTCTATACCCCGTACACGATCAATATTACTGACAATATTTATTAATGCTGACAGTAATAATGATTGTGTAGAGTCTGCTTTACAAGATTCTTACCTTCCTTGTCGGAATATTAATACTGTTTTTATTAAGAAGGTAGCCTTAATTACAGTAGTGTTTTCAACAAGTTGTGGTCACTGTTGGAATATTTTATTTTGCTCATTAAAATAAAGTTTTGTACTTTGAAGTGTTTATTAAATAATCCTAATAAATTTAATTGCTAGTTGTTATTGCGCTAATGTGTTTAAGACCAGGATTTCTTTCTTTAAAGGTAACAAAAATATAATTTTTTCAAACTTGTTACATAGGAATATGGTAGAGAGACTTGGCAACGCCACAACGAGTACTGACTTCAAAACAAATATTTTTTTTCCTACGACTGACGTTTTCATTGTTTTTTATATGGCCATGTTTTTATTAGCAGCGGTGCGCAGTTATTTAAAAAAATTGTGGGACGATATCTGCCTCTTTTTTTTTGCGTGCAGCGCCATTTATGAATATTTGTATTCACTCTGAATTCATACCAAGATTTACCGGTTTCAATATATGCAGAAAATTTCATAGCACCCTTTATATGGGTGTGTATATCACACGCCTCTGAAAAAAAGTAGAATACCGACTAGGTCTCAAAAATGGCTCACACAGGCATGGATGGCCATATGGAGTATTTAATTTTTACTAGGTTAGGTACTAGAATTTGTGTTGGCAGCAGTCGCTAACTTCGTGAAAGCTGATGGGCGGTAATTTTGAAAGCAAATTGATAAAATGTGAATGTTAACATTTTATAATGTAAAATATCTTCAAATGTTTGGCTAGTTAAGGTTATTGTTTTAAACCGATTTTACAAACCGATTACTTAGCATAAACAGAAAAAATAATTCGGTGAAGAGCAGTACACAAATCCGAACGCTCCACAGGCACTCAAATTCGGAAATAATAGTAAAATGCAAAGTTTGCAAAAATACAACAAATATATCATTTTAGAGTAATATCGTAACCGATCTATTGGAAACAAGGTTTATTGGCTCGGTGAAGTGTGCTAGGAGACAATAACAAATTCAGAAATTTGCACCTCGCACAGATCAGTATTTTACGTTTTGAATGCGGATAGTATTTACTAATTTTGTTCTTGAAATTGCGAGTACGGATTTTTTCTATCATGGAATTATCAGCATCAGGTAAGGCCTTATTTTTAATTTAAGATATTTTCGGCTTGCGTTGTAATACTTTATATTTATTTTTTTATTGTGATAAAAAAGGGTATACCTGTTGAGATTTTGTATAACTTAATAGGCAATTTTGTTAACTTCCGGGACTGCCAGGGTTTATATCTTTATGCCATATGTAACTTAAAAATGTTTACTTTTAGCCTCCAAAGAAAAAGTTTGCACATATTTGCTCAACTTAAAAAAAACAATATTTTAATTTTTGTAATGCATTAGCCTAAAAAACTGATTTTATTACTTCCACATTACAAAGTGGAAGTATTGTACCTCCACAAACATTTTGAAAACTATTTTTGTAAAAAAATTTTAGGGCAGCTTTAAAATTACAAATTATTTTACGAAAAAATGTTTCTGTGTCTGTCTGTCTGTCCGACTGTCTGTTCTCTCGATAACTTTCGAACGGTTTAAGCTGTTGACTTCAAATTTGGTACATGTATTGAAGATGGAAAAAGAAAGGTCCAGATTGTTTTTGGCAGGTATCAGTCTATAGGGAGGGGTAAAATGGGGGGAAGGGTTTTTATATTTTTGACAGTATTGCCTGAACTTTGGAAAATTTTGTCCTAATTTTATTTAATGACAATTTAAAGTCATTTTTCACGCAAAAAAGTAGGGGAAGTTGGGGAGAGGGGGCAATATTTAAGTAAATTTAAAATATTGCTGCATATTGGTTTCGGGATTTCTTGCATCCAGCAGTTGAAAAATGATGTTATTTATTTATTAGGTTTTGAAATGTGGGAGGAGGTGGTGCAAAATGGTTCACAATAGCTGCAAATCTAATCTACTGTTTTATATCTGTTTTTTCAGTTGTTTTTCTCGTTGTAAGGAGTCTAATGTTAGGTTAATAACAATCTTAATAATGGTAGGGGAAGGTGGTGCAAGAATGTGCAAAATTGCTGCAAATATAACCTACTCGAACAGAAACAAATATTGACATACTTAAGAGACTGTTAATTTCTTCCGATCCTCTTATTTCAAGCCTTCATAAGCCTTCAACAAAGAAACGTAATTTAGATAAAGATATTATAGAGCTACTGGAGGACTTTGGTACTACCAGAAGTGAGGATATTTCAGAACAAGATTCTTCAGAGAGCAGTTATTTATCGGAATAAGATTTACTATATTTTTTTTTTATTAAGACTCCCTGTATAAACTTTAATTTTCAAATTGAATTTATCATCTAAGTTAATTTTAAGTTTTACTTAGCCCAACTGAAGTAAAAAAAATTGAAAAATAATTTTTTCCGAATTTCGATATTATTGGCCCCTCTGTGCGCTCCCACGAGATAATCAACTTGGTCATATTGTTTGTTGATGACGTATTTTAAGTAACAAAGCTACCAGCGTGCCGGCATCTAAACTTCAATCCCCCAGAGAGCCATCCTTTGGATATGTGTGCCATTTTATAAACAAGGTGTCTTATGGGAAGTAGGTAATCTATTTCTTTTCAGAGGTGTATATACTTTTTGTTTGAGCCCAAATATTTTAAAAAAGTTTTTTGATGTTGTGGAATTTGGAAATTGGCATATTTGTATTTTACAACTCCAGAAGCCTGAACTAAAAAAAAAACACGCTCAAAAAGACGCTGTTTATTTACTTTAAAATTTTAATATTGAAAAAGTTCTAGGGCTCTCTAAGAAAGCAAAACTTTACTAACAAAAGTGTTCTAAGTCACATTACTGGTATTTTAATCTAAAGAAACCGCTAGTAAACAATTATTTTCGATTTGTGAGTAAGTACTTAGAACCAACCAATACTTAAAACCAGAGCTTTGCTTTCTCACCCTTTTCCAATGCGCGTTTCAATTGGCTTCTAGCCTCATCAGTAAGGCAGTTACAAAAGGGGATGGATTATCAGAAAATGCCTAAAAGAAATAAGCGTTGACAGTGGGATGTCAGACCCAGAAAAATTTGAATGAATAGATCTAACAGACTATTTTTGAACCCTTGCCATTGTCCTCGTAATATTTAAACTTTAATATAAATAAGCCTTTTAGCTTTTTGTTGGAGAGATTTTGTTTGTTTGCAGAAATTTTAGCGCCTTGTTTATCAGCTAAGTTTTCTTCTTGTGTTTGTATAAATAAAAGGGCATTTAAAGTATGAATTTTCTAAAATATTAAACAAAAATTACTCTAGCAACAAGTTCTGAGATAAATGCATTTTGAAACCAAGCAAATTGCAAGAATAATAGAGCAACACGGCCTATTACTAGGCGTACGAGCTCGGTTACATTCCTGCGTCAATTTTATAAACAGTCAACTATGTTGCTAGAATAATTATAGTCTACATGATATAGGAATTTTTTGCGATATATCGTTTTATAAACGGTATCAAAATTTCTATAACCGGTGCATTTTTGCGGATCATCAGCTACGACACTTCTTTACAATTAGAACTTCAGAACGACAAATCATAGGAAATGCAATTCTGTTTAACTCGTATAATTTTGAGGCATCTCGCTTCCCTTATCCCAACATATAATCTTTCTTTTGAAACCAAAGGAAATAGATTTTGGGATATTCCTGTGACTTTTTGCTATCTTTGAAGGAGTAGATTCAATATAATCTCCGTCGAGATTATTTTTATCATTATTGTTATGAAATTTCACTTTTATTCTATATAGTTAAATCTCGTCGATGGAAGTCGGGTGGAAGTTGAGACAACGCCATCAACAATTATTAAACAAATGAAATAGGTTGCAAGAATGCAGCTTTCAAATTATTATACACCTTTTAAAAGCAAAAAACACGACTCGGCGACCGAATATAACTGACTTAAGTATTTTAACGATACGTGTAATAATCTACTAAACTAACAACTAAAAAACAATTTGTAGCTTTTGGTTTTAAAGTAGAAATGTATATTTAAATAACGGATCGCCATCACCATGAACTCATATTTTTATTTGGCTACCCCCAAAACCAGTGCTTTAATAAATAGTAATAATAATAAGCCAATTCATTTAAAAATTTGAGAATGGATATGATGATCTATATGTGTGAATAAAGAAAAGAGCATTTAAAGTATTTATTTATCAAAATATTTAAAAAAAAATACTGTATCAACAATTTCCAAGATAAAGGCGTTTGGAAACCAAGCAAATCGCAGAAATAATAGAATAACTGACAAGTTTCTAATGACAACTTATTAATAAGCCCATATCCGTCGATTTTATAAACAGTCAATTGTCAATTGATTTTTTTGCGACATGTCGTTTTCTAAACGGTATTAAAATTTCTATAACCGATTTATTTTTGTGGATAAACCATTGTGGGGGTAAATGTAGTCATGACGTCAGCGATGACGACGATGTTTTATGAAACGATAACATTTTCATAATCCTAGTCGAGACATAGGTTACTGGCGGTTAAAAGCTGACGTTAGCACATAAGAAACTAATTTGTGTCAAACTGTTGCGAAATAGATGCGAGATGGTGTATTTTTGCAGATTTTTTGAATTCAATACCTTTACCATGAACCTGTATTTATTTCAGTGCCTTTCACCTTAAAACTATGATCAAAATGAAACATACCGATTAACCGTTGCATTGTAGTGACCACTTGTATTTGGGTATACACACTTAGAGACAGGGAAATTTTAGGAGTGGGGGCAGTATCCGCACCCTTTATAAGCGGTCACAAACAATATGTCGCAAAAAATTCCTTATATTATGAAAGACTTACCCAGGGAATATTAGAAATCCGGATGGGCTCGGCTAAACATCTTCGGCTAGTAGTGTCAGTGTCTCTACACTGAGGAAAACGATCAAATAAAGCAGTACTGCTAAGGATTTTTTTGTACGGCTAACGTTTCTTTTCATGAACCAGTATTATTTAAACTATTGGTGTAGTAACATAGGTAAGAGTAGCACCAATACAATTATGTGTTGTGCCATCCAGTCCTAATACAACTTTCATATAAGGGCAAAAATTTCATTTCTAACTACTACACGTTAATAATATTATGATGCAACGCTTTATTACCTTCGCAAAACTGTCATGCAACTGTAGAAAATCTTTTTGTATCTGTTATTATTTAAATCCCCATTAGGGCGGGATTACCATTTCCGCACAATATCATTGCCCATCGGCAGTTTATCATTTTATTATCATTCTATAGGGGAAGACCAGGCATGAGCATTTTGCGTTTCGGTGTATACCTATTTCATCTTTTCAAAATGGAAGCCATAGTGGCAGATTGGGGATATCATGATGTGTGTGTTTTCTTAGTGGCTTTGTGTTGTTTGTCGTTGTCTTAGTTTTTTGTGCAAATCATTGGAACAAGAGAAATCTTTTTATACCAAAGTCTTAATTATCAGTGTACCATATTTTAAAAATATTCCAAAAAAATCCATATTAATTTCGTGAATAATGTTTTATATTTAAGTTAACTTTGATATCTATAGCTCGAGAACTGAAAACTGATCGAGTTGTCGGAAAACTTTCCCATCTTAACACTACTAGTATCAAGTTTTTTTTTCTATTTGTAGTACTACTGGTACTATCTAGAGTCAGTACTAAAACAAGACAGTACTAAATTACAGTACTAAACTGAGTGGAAAGTAATTCACCTTCTGATATTTCAAACCGTTTTTGAATCTTCAAAGCTGGAAACAGAGTAATTGTCAACTGACTGAATTTGACAACAAGTGAACTTAAATGTTGGACACTTTACAAAATTAATTTCAAATTTTAAGAGGAAACCAAAAATTTATTGATATAAGGGATTTTTCATAACAAAGTAAGTTGTGAATTGTCACGCTTTTTGATAGATCCTATATACATATTTTAGAATTTGCAAGTTTATCACTTTCTCCATAACTTTGCTGACAACAGAAAGAAGAGAGATATGCCTATAATTGGATGGAAGGAACTTGTAACCTTTCTTCGGGGCAGGCTGCCCATGAGTAGTCTTCCAGCTATCTGGGAGGACACCCTTATCATAGGAGATCTGGAAAATACGAGTTAAGATGGATGCAAGTTCTAGAGCGCATTTTTCAGAACAATTGCTGGTATGACATCCAGACCGGAGGACTTTTTAGTGTCAAAAGATAGAAGAATTTTTTGAACTTGTTTGACTTCAAGCATAATGTCGGGCATTTTGGGGAGTACAGATGTAGCCGTTGGAAGAGCGAAATTGGCGGGAGGGGTTAGGGTGGAGTTGGCAGCGAATTGTTTGGCAAATAGTTCAGCTTTCCCTTTAGAGGCGGAGATAATTTCGTTGTCAACGGGCCAGGGGAGGAAAAGTGCTTCTACAGAAGTTTTGACTAATGTTTTTGGAAAGTGACCAGAAACATTTACTGCCCTTAGGACAGGAAAGTACGTTATCTTTTATGCGGTTGTTAACAGCATTTTTGGACTCTAAGATAGTTTGGTTGTGTTGATTTCTTGCCGCGGTGAAAATTTGACGATTCTTGGGTGTATAATTTTGAAGAGCTTTTGTGAGCTTGGACTTTTTTGAGCCTGGCTTAATCACAGGCCTTGGAGAACCATGGATTTTGGTGGTAGAATTTAGATTTCTTGCGGGTATGTGGAATGAAACTTTCAATACCTGCTTGAATGATATCTGTGATATGAGAACCGATTTCAGAGGGATCACGAGTGGAAAAATAGAACTGGTGAAGCAAGGAAGAAGCTTCGAAGGCCCTCCCAGTCGGCAGAATTGTAGAACCAGATCGTGCACTCTGGCATGATGTCAACGAACTCTGAATGTATGGGACAAGAGACAGTAATGAGACCATGATCTGAACGACCAAGGGGAGCCCATACAGATGTTAAGTATGGCTCAGGATGGATGGTAAAAAAAGGTCTAGTGGGTTTGGATTACGGGTAGAAACGCGGAGAGAGTATGTTGGCTCTCTGATTAAATTAATAAGCGAGTTGTTGATTGCGAGGTTTTGTGCTGCTCTGCCTTCTGAGTCGGTTGTTGTGAACCCTAGCCATTCCTTGCTATGGACGTTGAAGTCGCCTAGGACAATAACTTGAGCGGAGGGAAATTCAGAGATAAGATGGTCAATTTTTACCGAGAGAAAGTCAAAGAACTCATTGTGGGAGTTTTAAGGGTAAGCTTTAGCCAGAGAATATCGAACTTGTCTGTTTCCAGATTCGGGAGTCTGGTGCAAGGAAGACTGCTGCGAATGCATGCGCATACTGTACCATGAAGACGAGAAGATGACAGAAGTTCATAGCCTAGAAATTGCACGTTATCTAATATTTGCAAAGACTCCGCTAAATGCAACGAAGCCTTCTGCAATTTCTGTCTTGCTTAAAACTATGTGCTTCGCTTTGCGTTGACTTGTTTTCATTCGAGGTACCCGATTCTCCGACAGCACAATGGAAGTGAACCGAAAGTGGCCCGCCTTTCTAATGAATGTTATCATTTATTTTTTTGCTACAGCAGGTTCTTAGCTATTACGTATATCAGTTCTGTCGCTAGAAGTATACTAAGAGAGCAACGCATAAGCTAGTTCATCCGATTTTAAAAATAATTCTTAAACAATTTAATATTCTACTTTAGTTTCTGTATATCCCAGGCAGAATCTGACTTAACTTAAACGGGTCAAACGAATATGTTGCTGCTAAATCCGGGATCTTTTCAAGAAAGCGTCCAGTCCAAAACATCTGTTATATGTTTTTCAGATACGCAGTCAATATTTAAGGTAACATATTTTAAAGGCCATTTCTTATTATTTTTTTTTCTAACGAAAATATAAATTCGGAGCCCAGGTGCGGCCTGCAAAAACATTTAGATTTCAGAAAAATTATTGTTAAAAATGTTTAGCTTAAAGAGAAAACAACTAACGTCAATAAAGGTTATATTGAGGAAAGCTTATAACGACGAATGAAATCAATTGAAAGAAAATGCTGTTTTGAAATTTTTTTATTTTTTATTTTTATCCCCTCCCCCTCCGCCATGTTATATTAGATTTTCTGACCTCAGTAACCTCAAAACATAATTATATTATGACATATTAATTAACATTTTTGAAAAAATTCCAACCAGTCCCTTTTAATCACCCCCAACCCCCACCCGCCTTTAATTTTTATAACATCAGTTACACGAAATTAGCTTCTCTGACCTAAATAACACCAAAAATGTTACATTAGTTAACATTGTATTAGACAAAATTATATTTCTTGACCTTAATCACCCAAAAAATGACCCTCATTAACGTTTTGACCATCTTGTTAATCCTTTGGACAAAATTAGATTTTCTGACCTCAAAAATGATACATTTAACATTTTCAGAAAAATTCCCTGCCGCTTCTTTGTATTTCCCCTTCCTCGGTTAATTTTTTTAAAATATTATGTTAGACAAAATTAGATTTTATAACCTTAATAACTCCGAAACTAGCATATTCGTTGTCATTTTTATAGAAATTTCCAACAGCTCTCTTGTATCCCCCCTAACCGATAAATTTTTTAATATTTGTTAGACAAAATCGGATTTTCTGACCTCAGTAACCTTAAAATTGATATATTAATCATTTTATATGACATAGAAATTTTGATCAAATGGAGATCTAACTTTTACTTATACAGGGTGTTTCAAAAAACATGTGCCATCGCTTAAAGGGAGATTGCTTGTAAGAAACTAAGGCAAAAAGTTTATATGAACATGGGTCCGCAGATGCTTTGTTTCAAAGATACAGGACGTTAAATTTTTAAAAGGTCTTTACATGTTAAAACCGATCGATGGTTGGGAAAACTAAACCAGTAAGACGGTTAATAAAATTACATTTATCTCCTATATGAAATGAAAACTGAAAAATATGAAGAGATAAGTTTTGTTAAGAATTTAACGTACTATTTGGCCGATATAAGAAAATGTGAAAAAATCAGTGGCGTACATGTTTTTATTTGAAAAATATTGTACCGTCTTCTCATATGTACGCCCCTGGAGGACCTGTCAAAGTCTTTTAATGGTCAGAATTATGCTTACTTGAAGTACTTTACACAGTGTAAATTTCGTCAAAATTGATGAAGCCATTTTGAAAATATTTTGAAAAAACTGAAAAAAAATTAAAAATTTAACACCCTGTATCTGAAGCATCTGCGGACCCATGTTTATATAAACTTTTTGCCTTAGTTTCTTACAAGGAATCTCTTCTTGAGCGATGGCACATGTTTTTTGAAACACCCTGTATATCTACCGCAACAAATCTCGTCATTATGTATCTGCGTATGTTTTATTTTAAATTTGAAACGATCCAAATAAACCTTGTGGCGGCAGTTCTCGAATATGATTTAATAAAACCCAAATGTGGCGTAAAGAAAAACGTGACGTGTCTTAAAAAATATTTTAGCAAAATCCAATTTTACGTTTTCGTTCGCATTTATTCGCGTCATATAAATATGTATGTTGCTGAGTGAGGGATCTCCCAAAGGAGAGCGTGCCGCCAATGTCCGTAACAGCTGCTACACATTTTGTCAAATCTGCAGTAAATATCGGCGAAAGATATTTTAAATCTAAACATGTTAGCCCTAAATTTGTTTACCCTTTGGATGTTTCCATTTATTTTTTCCGGCTGCTGGATTAAAAGGCCTTTTAAATTTATATTTCATTAATGTTTATTATTTTCATTAAAATTTGAAATGTGTATATGTTTAGGATTTTTTACAAATTAATCTATTAAAATCTACCTGACGAGTTGACCATTGACCTTTAGCAAGACAGACAATACCAAGAGAAAGGTTTTTAATAGAGTGTCCAGTTCTAGTAGAAATTATTTACCTACTCACAAATTAACACCACAAAAAACATAAAATACTAAAGTCGCATTTTTGCTGTTAAATACTTTTTATAACTTACATGCAAACAGTTTCTTGCACCGTTCAAGCCATTGTTAACATAAGGGGTCTTCTGCACTTAAGGTATGACGAAATTAACAAATTTTCGAATAGGTAAAGGTAATATTACCTTTGGAGCACTTCAAAAAAAAATCGATGGATGATACAGTTTTTCCAAGAAAATGCCTGAAAAATAAAATTTGGAACGTAGCGCAGCACGGATTTTTACAGGTAGATGGACGACACACAACGCCAAAAATATGTTATAATCATCGCTTAGGATATGTATCACATATACAAAGATTGAGAATTCACCGAAGCTTTTTTTATAATTTTTACTATTCTATCTATATTTTGTTTCGGTTTGCTTGGGTACGAGAAAAATGCCTGGCTTTCAATTTTAGCTCTCGACGATAATGTTGCGGTTGGTACATTTTTGACAGCTAGATGCAGCAGGGTTTTGTTTGTGACTTCGGTCGATACCATCCAGAAAGTCATCCCCTGGTGCTGCATGCATGGAGTTGCCCTTTTTGCTGGTATTTGTCTCATTGAATTTAGCATCTCGAGTCCTTTTGAAGAGGGTTCTTCCGGTGGGCGTTAACGAGCCTATGTTCTTCGGTAGGGGCTAAGAGCCATCCTATCTTTTTTTCCGGTGGGTGCTAAGGATCCTTACCATCTATCTTCCGGAGAGGGCTAACGAGCCTATCCTTTCTTTTTTGGAGGAGACGAACTCCCCGAACGAACTTCTGTCCCCAAGGACAAGTTTTTTTTTAATTTTCTTTTGCGGGGGCAAAATCGCCCAAATATTTTTCTTGTTTTGTAACGACATTGTAACGTGGAAAATTTTGTATAAATATATGTATATAGGGTTAAATGTATTTACGTTGTTTCATTTAGCTCACTATGCCTTACATCTTGATTTTGAATTATGAATAACAGGCTTGTTGTGTGTGAAGCAGGTTCCTAGACCACCTAGGCGACTTCCAGTTTATGTCGGTGTAAAAAAACTGGTGGCGTCCAATTGAACCTATCCGGCTAACTGAGCTAAGGACTAATTTGCACGCGCTCTGCTACAACTTGCTTCGCTCAGGACATCCTGTTGTTTCTGTTTTTCTCTAGGGTACCTTTCTGAATTATTTTGATGTTCTTTTCTTTCAAGTTTTAAGCGATAAGTACTTGATCAAAGATACTTTTCATATTTTTTAACTCATCACTTTTTCGGTAACAAAGTGCGTCACGGTTTTTTTTGCTGTTACTCGCCTTAGGGACAGAGTATCTAGCAATGCATTATTGGATGTCTATTAAACGCTAATCTGTTGTCATCTCTCTTATAATGTAATCCTTTGGAGAAATTGTGTGAATAATGAAAGAATACTAATCTCACAAAAATGTCATAAGACTTATCTATATCATACCTACTAAAGAAAGTTGTAAACCGTATTTATTTAGGAATAAAATTTTAACAATTCCTTGTATACAAGTTGCTACTGTATGTAAAATACAATGTTCACAATTTTGATGTGAATGCAACGTTTCATTCTTATAATACGAGAAACTCACCCAAATTAGTATTGGAGGTCCATAGACTTAGTAAATATGAGAGATCCCCGAATACTTAGGAAAAAAACTATATAATAAGTTGCCTGATAACATCAGAATTTCATGACGCAATATCTATTCTCTATTTAAAAGAAAAGTAAAGGATATGCTTCTACACAAGGCCTACTATTGTATAAACGATTTTATTTCTGAAAAATCTTCACTAAGATAGATATTTACAGGATAGATATTTCTTCCACATTTTAATTAATTGTAATTAATTGTACCGTGTGATTTCAAAACTGACGTGTGCATCCAAATATTATACTTGTCAAAAGTACAAATAAGCGCCTAATGTTTTATGTGTTATCTTTCTGCCAGTCACTGTATAAAGTAACTAATGTGAAAGTAAGTTATCATGTCAATATCAAATATTTAATAAAAATGTATTTAAAGATACCAAATCCTCACTACTTGGCCGAGATGCACTAGGAATGCAGTAATCGTGGTCCATGATAAATTAATATTATCTAAAAATGTTAATACAAAGTAAACACACCACTCCACAAATACTGATTTTTTCTGGAATTACGTAACTTGAGGCTGAATACAGCCAAAAATAATAGAACCGAGACCAATCATTTTTGATCGCGCCGGAGATGCTTTACATGGGCCAGATTGTCTACGATCATAAATATTCTCTTTGTGATTAACATATCCTCTAAAAAACATAATAAATTAAAAAGAAAATTTTAAAAGCTATAAGTTTTTCCACAAAACATATAATTCCGCTAACAATATTTAATTTTGTGGTAATATTTTCCTAGATGATTGTTAAACAAATAAAATATGTTTACCTACTTACTTTTCTATACAGAGTCTAACAGAGGCCAACAATATACTGCCAAAATGTTTAATAAGCACAAAATAATGGCAAAATGCTTTCTGAAAATATCGAAAACTCACAACAATATTTGATTTTACACGTTATAATCGGACGACTCTGTAAATAGCGAACTAACGCGGAATAGACAAGACGGGTTGAAGACTGCCTGAAAGAGAAATGCCGGTGCAAATGCGTAAGACAAGGATGCCCGTCTATACGGCATTCGATGTGAGGTGCTGCTCCACCTGTTGACGCTGCAAGGATTAGATGCGGAATAATAATATGTATCTTCGTCGCGTACATGTAAATGTATGACCATTTATATATCCATCTCCCATCAGTTCAGCGATTGTTTGTGTCCGCGAGGTGTTTTCTGAAGTAGGGAGCTCTAAACTATAAATTGGTAAATATGTTTTTCATATGTCAACGGCCGCCATTAAAATGTTAGGTGATGTTAAGTGTAGTTATTAGAGTGCTGTCGTCTCCTCTTGCTTAAAATTATAGACGAATGACCAACATAATGACATGACGAGTAAGTACCTCAAGAGGTTCTTTTTTATTTACTTTAGTATAGACTACAACATAAGATTGTAATTTAGACTTTATTTAGGCTTCCATTAAACGAAATTTCTATATGGGCTCTTGTTAAACTTAGAACCAATCTCCTACATTAAGGGTAAATAGAAACATATCGAGCTTTGCTAAAATATTAACAGTATGCGTTCCGCACATCTCATTAGTCTGCGGGCAAAGTTCGCGTCGCAGAGGTGTCCAAAGTTCTTCAGGCCCAGCCACAATATACTCTTGGCCTTTCTTGTAATTAATCGAGCTCTCAGTTTTAAATGCCCTGATTAACTTGAGGTTTTACTGTGCCTCTTAGATAAGGATGGCCCTTGAGCTTTGTACTGGAGTTTCCTTAAAATAATTAGGGTCTTTTACCCTCGAGCAAGTAACCCTGGCAATCATTTTTGTCGCTATGGTTATATTTCTTTGACTAATTAACTAACCGTCCTAATGTCTGTATCGTCATCCAAGTTTGTAACGTTTTAAAAATTAAAAATTTGTACAAGTTCACGTAAAAAGTGTTTAAATTAAAATATTAAGAAGAAAAAGTTAGTTGCTCAAACTAAATTAACACTTTTCTGGCAAAAGTCAGGAATAACATTTAATTCACCAAGGTATGTATAATGAAAACAGCGATTTGCGATCGCATATTGGGTCGTCTTTGGATATCAATCATCTTTATCATATATATAATCATTTATTGATCTTCCCAACACAAATTATGGGATTTGAAATAAATTTGGCCGACTGGTTGCAAACATTCAATGGCTGGTAGACTTAATTTTAACAAATAGCAAAGCAGTCAGAACTGCTAATTACTGAAAAAAACTTTGTGTGATTCGGACACGTGAAATAAATAAGTACCTAGTATTGCCACAAAACCCAGGAAGGTTACTGCCTGTAAATATATCGGAAAGCTCAAAATTTAGAAATTTTTACAGCAATAAGTCAGACCTATGCTTGTGAAATATTTGTAAGGATACTGGAACATCAGCACTTTACTCGTAAAACAATAAAAATAAGCAGACAGTGCGGTTTCAAAGCACTTTAACCCAGACATAGAGCTCTGATGAGTATAGAACTATTAAAAACTCTACCTGAAGGAACAGGTTGTCTGAGACACCCTGGGTGTGAGCCTGCCTGATAAAGGTTAAGGGACCAGAAATCGCGATAGCAGGAGGGCACCCAGACCAGAATAAAAAAGTCATGTTTATTTTATTTTTATTTTTCATTTTACGGTCTTCTTGTTCTGCACTAGCGAAGAAGTTAATCTTCCGAAACATGTGGAATTTTATTTCTATATAATTATTCATTATTTCCCCTACGTGGTATTCCATATTATATAATACATAGGTATTTATTAACCAAATGAAATCAGTCCACGTGCTGTGCTGTTTATGACGTTGCCATTTATTCTTCGTGGCTCGAGAGGTAAAGACGGCTGTGGTAGATATCAATTAAGTGGCAATTGCCATGCAGTCCTAACTTCTTACCTGTGTACTTACTCCTGTTGTATTACAAAATGCTAATATATATATATATATATATATATATATATATATATATATATATATATATATATATATATATATATATATATATATATATATGTATATGGGTGTCAACGAGATCACTTTCCGGCTGCCATTTCTGTAGTATTTAATCGAACACGATGAAACTTGGCAGGAGTCATACGCTAATAAAAAGTCACTTTTCTAGGTACTTGTCAAATTTCGACGAATTCCGGTTTAGCCGGAAGTGACACCATCTTTAGATTTTCAAATGAGACACCCTGTATATTTCTTGATTTTTGGAATCTAGAGATCATTTTACGTAGAACTGTATTATTTTTATTACTTTTTGTGTCAATTTACCATTTTTAAAACAAATTTTTTGTTTTAATCTAGAGTGCCATGACCCACCTTAAATCGTTCTAATAGACGTGTACATCTGCACAAAAATACCTACATAATTTTATCACCTTTCATTTGTCTTACCAGAGCGTTCCAAGTTGACTAAATCACTGTTTTGATAAGAACTTAAAAAAATTAAATACAACTATAACACTTTCATAGTATAATTAGATGTAGTTTTTTATTACGAATCCAACGGTGTATCAAAACATCAAAATTCTCTTGGATTTTCTAAAGAAAACTGCATTTTATAGCCATAGCCATTTGTTATGGTTTGATCAAACATGTAACTGCACGACGATCAAATATTATATCCATTTAGCCATGACAAACAATTAAATTATTATAGATGTTTAAAAAATAACGGAATGAAGCCTCAAAATATTGTTAAATTTGCCATGGAAAACAATTGAATTCAGGATAAATGATAGAATTTTACAAATTTGTAAACAATTATTTTTTCTGGTATCTAATATTATGTTTCCGGATTGTGGCGAATTGTTTACAGCCACCCATTATTATTATTCAGTTTTATCATGACTAACTGGATATAATATTTGATCGTCGTGCAGTTGCATGTTTGATCAAACCATATAAAATGGCTATTGCAATGAAATGTAGTTTTCTTTAGAAAATCCAAGAGAATTTTGATGTTGTAATGCACCTTTGGATTCGTAATAAAAAACTACATCTAATTATACTATGAAAGTGTTATAGTTGTATTTAATTTTTTAAAGTTATTATCAAAAAAGTGATTTAATCAACTTTTAACGCTCTGGTAAGTCAAATGAAAGGTGATAAAATTGTGTAGTTATTTTTGTGCAGATGTACACGTCTATTAGAACGATTTAAGGTGGGTCATGGCACTCTAGATTAAAACAAAAACTTTGTTTTAAAAATGGTAAATTGACACAAAAAGCAATAAATAATACAGTTGTACGTAAAATGATCTCTAGATTCCACAAATCAAGAAATATACAGGGTGTCTCATTTGAAAATCTAAAGTTGGCGTCACTTCTGGCTAAACCGGAAGTCGTCGAAATTTGACAAGTACCTAGAAAAGTGACTTTCTATTCGCCTATGACTCCTGCCAAGTTTCATCTTGTTCGATTAAATACTAAATAAATGGCAGCCGGAAAGTGATCTCGTTGACACCCGGTATATATATATATATATATATATATATATATATATATATATATATATATATAGAAAAGATTTTTTTTCTCGGGATAGTCACCGAAACGACATAATATAGTAAAATATATAAAGGTACAACACTTAGAGAGTTCATTTGGCCTCTAACATAAATTTAGCAATCTTTGCAAACGCGGCTGGTTTTTCTCTCCGGACACGTGTTTCGGCTACCTCATAGCCATCATCAGCGGAGCTGTATAACCAGAAAGAAATGAAAAGCCCTCATAGTTGAGACAGTTAAGACCGTCTTAGAACTATGGATTCCAAGTTGTGATGGAATGCAGTTTGCAAAGATTTAATGCTATTTGACTGTGAAATACCGCAGTGTGCTGGTATTTGTTAGTGTGTCACGCCATCTGTGTTTTTAGGCCGCAAGTTGAAAGCCATTCTTTAATGCAAGCGCTCTCGCGGTGATTAAGGATGGTTCACCCTTCAAGTGTTACACGTTAGGTGTCATCCGGTGATGGCACATCTTAGGTGCTATTATACTCACCGGTTTGTCCATTGTGTAGACCTTTTTTCGACTTAACGAAGCTCTGACAAAATGAGCAGTATCAAATATAGAAAAGATTTTTTTCCTCGGTATAGTCACCGAAACGACATAATATAGAAAAATATATAAAGGTACAACGCTTAGAGAGTTCATTTGGCCTCTAACATAAATTTAGCAATCTTTGCAAACGCGGCTGGTTTTTCTCTCCGGACATGTGTTTCGGCTACCTCATAGCCATCATCAGCGGAGCTGTATAACCAGAAAGAAATGAAAAGCCCTCATAGTTGAGACAGTTAAGACCGTCTTAGAACTATGGATTCCAAGTTGTGATGGAATGCAGTTTGCAAAGATTTAATGCTATTTGACTGTGAAATACCGCAGTGTGCTGGTATTTGTTAGTGTGTCACGCCATCTGTGTTTTTAGGCCGCAAGTTGCTCTCGCGTTGATTAAGGATGGTTCACCCTTCAAGTGTTACACGTTAGGTGTCATCCGGTGATGGCACATCTTAGGTGCTATTATAATCACCGGTGACTATACCGAGGAAAAAAATCTTTTCTATATTTGATACTGCTCATTTTGTCAGAGCTTCGTTAAGGCGAAAAAAGGGTCTACACAATGGACAAACCGGTGAGTATAATAGCACCTAAGATGTGCCATCACCGTATGACAACTAACGTGTAACACTTGAAGGGTGAACCATCCTTAATCAACGCGAGAGCGCTTGCATTAAAGAATGGCTTTCAACTTGCGGCCTAAAAACACAGATGGCGTGACACACTAACAAATACCAGCACACTGCGGTATTTCACAGTCAAATAGCATTAAATCTTTGCAAACTGCATTCCATCACAACTTGGAATCCATAGTTCTAAGACGGTCTTAACTGTCTCAACTATGAGGGCTTTTCATTTCTTTCTGGTTATACAGCTCCGCTGATGATGGCTATGAGGTAGCCGAAACACGTGTCCGGAGAGAAAAACCAGCCGCGTTTGCAAAGATTGCTAAATTTATGTTAGAGGCCAAATGAACTCTCTAAGTGTTGTACCTTTATATATTTTTCTATATATATATATATATATATATATATATATATATATATATATATATATATATATATATATATATATATATATATAACTATATTACTACAGTTTAAAAAGGGAAAATTATATTGTTTCCTTCTATAATATTTGTCTCTTTTCGTTATTTAGAAACGATTTATTGATTTATGTGTCTTCTTAATTATTCTGTACCTGTAGTCGAAACTTCGCAGCATATTGTTTATTCAAGCTGTGCAGGTTAATCTGTCCCATCGAGAGGATTTCGGTAAGAATAAATTATTTGTTAGTCAGACGTAAGAATTTTAAATATTGTTCTAGTAAATTAGTTAATCGAAATAAACTTTATCAATTTTAAACGACTTTTGATTGACTAGGCTGCATTTCCATTTCCAGTATCGGTATTTATAAAACATCAAATCATTTTTAACATACACATTGCTTTCAAACCGTTGATCAAAGAAATACATCCCTAAATATTTAAACTTGGTAGAAGCGCGCCTTCACAAAAGAGAATGCATTTATTTGGCGTTGCTTGCTTTCTATAAACAAACTAGCATTTTCCTGTAATGCGTAATGTACCAGTTACTTGTGTACTATTCTGCATAAAAATGGCTATATAGACTCATCGCAACGTGTTAAAAAATGTCCCCTTATTTAGGTGGCATCGAATAAGATCTTTTAAAGCATATTCTTTATTTGGACTAGAATAAAATTCGTTATTTTATTTTGTTTTTCTATTTTTTTAAATTAAATTAAAATATGTAGATACAGAATAACACTCAAATATCATATTCAAATAACGTAACATTCAAATATCGTATTGTATATTGCATTTTCCTGTACTGCATAATTTACCACTTACTTGTGTTTGACACTCTCTTGCATGAAGATGGCGATGGCTATGGGCTAGAAAAAGTCCCCTTATCGTGAATCCATTGAACAAGATCTAAAAAAGCATATTTTTTGTTTAGGCCAGAATAAAATTCGACATTTTCTTTTGTTGTTTAATTTTTTTTATTTGGGATTAAAATATGTAGATACAGAACAACACTCAACACATATTGTAGTTTTTGAAGATCTTGGGGTTAAATCCAAGTGTGTGTCATTTGTGCAGATTTTGCCTTAAGGTTTTCAGTAACGGTAGAAAACCGTGAAAAGATTTGGAAAATTCTATCGGAAATATTAGGCTAATATTTTTTTAAATAGCACTATAGACCTTTTTTACGTAGATACAAAAAAGTTTTAAATAGTAAATTTGACAATAAGAAATACATAATAGTTCCTAATAAAAACTTAAACTCTCTTAAAAATTAAAAAAATTAAATACAGGATACATACCTACAGACAAGCTGTACTACTATATAGAGAATTTTGAGACTGAGTGAACTACATGCGAGCTTACTGATATTTTCTAGTTGCAAGTTTTATGACAATTGACATACATATATTGGGAAGAGACTAAAATATGTCATCTCTATATACTTATATGTATATACAGGGTGTTACAAAAAGATGTTTAGAAAGTTTAAGGGCAGATTCTATATCCAAAAATATAAAAATAAGTTTATATAAACATGGGTTCTGAAATGCTTCTTTTTCGAGATACCGGGTGTTTAATATTTTCTTTTTTAAATGTTTCTTTTTAATTTCTCGAAAATGCGTTAAGATATTGACATGAATTTTGGTGCATGCCAGTATGTAATCAACGGGTATCTTTATGTCTAAAAATTTATTTTCTAAAGTACTTGCATCAGTGGCGTGCGTGCGGGTAAGTCTTTATTTTTAGCGAAAAAAATGGCACTCCACTGTTTCTTTGCAAAATTAATATAGTTTTCTTGAAGCCCAATTAATTCTGCGTGAAAACTTCTTTTAAGCTTTTTTGTTCTGACGCGCCGTTTTCGAGATAAAAATTAATTTATTTCTTACAATAAACACAAATAATAAAAATTATGTTTTTAAAAATATTTTTTGTTCAGGACACAGTGCATTTTAATTTAAGTTTATAGTAGATGCTGGAAATGGCTTCTCCATGCTTTAATACATGCTCTAAATCGTTTGCGCATATTTCTCCTAACTGTTCGGAATACTTGAGGTGTGAAAATATTAAACACCCTGTATCTCGAAAGAGAAGCGTTTAAGGATCCATGTCTATAATATAAACTTATTTTCATATTTTGAGATATAGAATCTGCCCTTAAAATGTCTTAACATCTTTTTGTAACACCCTGTATACATTCAAATCTGGCCAACTTTTTTTCTTCTTGAATTTGTAAGGCTAAGGGTACGGCCAAATCAGCGACTTTGTCGCTGCGACGAAAACGCTGCGACAAATTTTTATGTCGCAGGAATATTTAAGTCTGGCCAAATTAAACGACTTTCAGTTAGTTTTACAATGGACGCGGAAGAAGAGGCATTGTTAGCGATTGCAGTTTCTAGATATCTCAGGCGAAAGAAATTGAAAAACAAAAGATTTGCAGTTCATCCTATAAATATGAAGAGAAAGAAACACGGCCAGTTTCACACTTTATACAATTTGTTACTAAAGGACGATGCAAAATTTTTCGCTTATTTTCGGATGTATCCCACAACATTCGAGGAGTTGTGTGAATATGTGGCAAACATCTTTGCTGCTTGAAATACAATCCATTACTGAATGTCTGAGCTGGTCGCAACGTGTAGCCCGGCGCTAATCTGGCCACTTGCATTAAAAACAACGGAGAGCGTTTTTGTCGCCGCCGCAGAAAGTCGCTCTCGTTCGCGACAGTGCTGCTGTCGGTGCACATGAAACGCTAGATTTGGCCAGGCCTGTTTAGTTACATTTGTTGTCAAGCTGCGATTGAGTCGCAGCGTTTTCGTCGCAGCCGTTAGAAAAAAGGGAGTCAAGGAAGAACCAGTAGCGATTACTAGCAATTCTAAGCTTCTGTTCAAACGAGTGTCGATAGATCTAACCATTTTCGAATACAAGTCAGGTACAGAAACTCGTTTATAGGCTCTTAACAACAGAAGGCACTGCATATTAACTATTTAAAAGTGAGTCGTTTGACACTGCTCCTTATTAAAAACATTTATACTTGAGATTTTATTTAGCTTCAGTTTACAGAAATGTTACGTATGTACCTAAAGGCACATAGTGCTCCTCTCTCGTTATAAGTTTAGGTAATATAATTTTATAATTTTGCGAGAGTTAAAATTATTGTACTGCATGCACTATTGGGATATTTGTAACAACTGTTTTAGTTTTTCTTAAAAGTAGTGCGTTTACGTGAAGTTAAAGTGTGGTGAATATACCTTTTTAAAACTAATTAAGAAGATATGTTTAATTTTCCTGGTTGATAGGTAGACCAAATATGTCCAAAAGACAGTACAAATAATTTTAAATAAATTATTCCGGGAATAATGAAAATTTGTAACATGAATTTTTTTTTAGAAGGTTTTTTAACTATTTCTGCCACAATATTGGGCACAGATGATGTTCCGTATCGAGTGGATTTAATTTAGTTTCAATCAGTTTCGTGTTTTCACCTCTGATTTGTTAATCCTGCTGTAGATCCTAAAAATAAATAAAAATAACAGAAGCCTAATACAGAGAAAACTTAAAAAACTATACAATTTATACAAATTAACCTTTTTTTCACAATTCCTCACAGATTTATACCCATTGTGCAATATTAAATCTTGTAGAAATTTCGGGAAGTTTTTAAGTTTTACACTAAGTTTTGAAGAGAAAAAACAGAAATTTTAAACAAAGGGGAACGGATTTGTTTCAACTTCAATATTTCTTATACTATACTATCACCATCTAAAATAAAGGGCAGATTTAGTTTAGGTATTCGTACTTTTCATTTTCTGTTTTTTTTTTTCATTTCAATTATCCAAAGTGGAAAGGTATTAAGTTAAAAAGAAATTGTGTTATTTTTTCTATTTGCTTGTTTTCCAAATGCTTTTCTTTTACCTTGTGATAGCCCAGAAAGGCCGAAACATAAGTACACCTTGGGGATACTGGAAAAATCCGACCGACACATCCAGAGCTGAAAACAGGTATTTTTTTATATTTTTGTGTTCAAATTTACAAATAAGCCGAAAAACAAATTTACATAAACTGATCGAAATAAGTTAAGGATATTGTAGTTTCTCTGAGAAAAAATAGGTTAGGAAAAGGGTTGACATACGTCCATGGTCCCTCATCTTTTCTAGAAATAAAACATATTTATTCAACTAAAAAATGTATAGTTTCAAAATTTAACAATATGTTTTTCTCCCAGAAACCTAAAATATTTTTGAAAATTGCAAATTATTTAATATCGAATAATTCCACATTTGTTGCTTATAGCCGCTTGGACTCGTCGAGGGTACTTATAATTAGGCATCCTGTTCTAAAACTACCCAGGCTCTATGTAGGCGAACGCTATCATCTAGGAATCTGAAATTGAGGTCCAAATTCCAACGGTAATCATTTACTATGTTGCTAACGATGTCTCGGGCATAAATTCTAACTGTCATTGTACGTTCACAAACATGCACCTTCGTAAAAAATTCCACCCCATACTATATCACCGCCACCTTTGAACGGATGATCTTCTTGGACATATCGGTTATTAACTCGTGCACGAACTGTACGTCTGACATCACGAACACAAAAGCTGTTATCATCTGTAAACATCACGGTGTTCCACTCATCACGTCAGTTTACCCGTTCATTGCACGAAGGTAAACGTTGAGCTCTATATAGGATCTGCAGTCAAAGGAGGACGCCTTATAAGTAAGCCTAAAGCAAAGTAGACCTACCTCATAGAGAAAGATAAAAAGAGAACTTTTAAAACATAGGGAAGGAAGTGGAACAGCTCTCCTGCGCAACTTGTAGCGCATAGCGTGTCAGTACAGGCGACAGGTCCCGCCTCCCGCTCCAAACTATACTTGAATCGCTACTTTATATGGTTTATTTGTTGCGGCCATTTTTGGAAACGTCACAAACTTTTTTGGAAGTTTGGAATATTTGAATATTGTTCTGTGAGAGTGAGACTTACTTGTTTTTTTATTATAATACTGCTTTTTTTACTACCTTTTGGAACAAAAAATGTTATTAACATATTTCTATATTGGTAAAAAGTCTTATTTTTTAAGATTAGGGATTATTCCTAAAATAGTTTTATTAAATATATTTTTCCTACTTAAAAATTTTGTTTACATTTTTTCCTATCATTCCCAACAATATTAATATGTAACTTCTTATTGTACAATGTTTGTAGCGGAACGATTTAGCACGATAATATTATTTCTTAGTCTTTCTATATTTTGGCCTTAAAAGAGTAACAAACAATTATTAAAGTGCAAAATCGTTTAGCTATGAATATTGTACAGGATTATCAAACGAAAAAAACCTGTTGATTGAAGAGATACCAAAAAGTGTTAAATAGGAAAGTCTGTTGGGATTTTTATGACGAAATAGGAGCATTTAAGCCTGAGCAAACTGTTCTTCTTTACGTTCTTCTTTACAGTTTAAGAGCTTCTCCCTTGTTTGAAGAATCATCGCTTGAAAATACAACATTATTATTAGTTTTATTTTTCAGAAAAGAAAATGATGTAAAAGGGATCTGGAAAATATTTTCGCAACTTTTTTAGGATCTGTTTTTGGCTCTGAGGATTTGTGGAAAAAATGTTAAAATATATAAAAATTGTTCCACACTAGCCGTTTGGTATGTAGTACATACTTATTACAAGTTTTGAATAATAAACTGATCGAAATAAGTTAAGGATATTGTGGTTGGGGTGTAGAAAGCCCGTAATAACCGATCGTAACATTCAATCTTGTTGCCGTCGCTTTTGAACATGATCTCAGCTGGCACAAACACATTACTTCAGTAGCCACATCGGCAGCTAAAAAGCTTGTTTTTTCTGTTTCGAGCCAGAAAATACTTCTCCCCTTCCAGCTTATACACTCTCTATGTTTCCCTAATAAGACCTAACCTAGAGTACTGCTCCTACATCTGGGGAGCGACATCACCGTCGACACTTAACATCCTTGATTCTATCCAAAAGAGAGCCATTCGACTTATCAATATCCCAGCCCTCAAGAGAAAACGCCCTTCTCTCGCTCATCGCGCGCTGTTGCAGATTTAGCCCTTTTCTACCGCTACTTCCACGGATTTTGCTCTGAAGAACTAGCCGGTATTATTCCCCCATTGACTGTTCCTAACAGAACAACAAGAGGCGCGTTTCGTATGCATCCTTTTATTGTCCAGCTACAAAAGCCGAGAACAGACCACTTCTCTCGCTCATTCATACGTAGAGTCTCCAGATTATGGAATAAGTTGCCTGCAGATGTTTTCCCTTCCCGTCCCAACCTCCAATCCTTCAAATCCCGTGTCAATAGACTCAATTTCCCTTCTCTTTGGACGCCCACGGTACGTTAGTACTTAGACTTGAAGTCTACGTGGGATGTCTTAGATAAAAAAAAATAATGTAGTTTGTTGAGGAGTACGTTATGCCATCTTGGTGACCGGCCTTGAAAATATTAAAAACAAAAATTTGGCATGCGCCACCAAATTCGAGATACTTGGTCCAGTTATATGTGACAAAAGTAAGGAGATTAGCTGTGAAGTTGTGGACGAAATCTGTACTGTCTGTCACGAATATTTTTGTGTTTTCCTAGATATTTTAGTATTTGAAAGTTGATAGCTTTCTCCATAACTTTACTAGTAGCAGAGAGAGGAGAAATAGGTCTATAATGGGACGGAAGGGACATGGAACCTTTCTTCGGGACAAGTTGCACACAAGCAGTTAAATTGGTAGTAGGTAGCATCACTAACAGTCAAGGGTTGCGGGCCACATGAGAAGGAGCCGCGGTTCGTGTTTTGGATAGCCCTGATCTAGACCATTTCCATATGTGTTGTAATGACTTTTTCGATAATCATCCCTTGTTGACTGAAATCTTCGCTATCATAAAGAAAACCCCACGTTTCCGAAATCTTGGTAAAAGTAATTAAAAAACAATTACAAAAACCTTGAAATGCAATTTAATCAGAATGATTTTAAAAAGGCACGAATACTTACCAACTTCTTCCGTAGAAAATAACCTTGTAAGCGAATATGTCATGTACTGCTGACACAATTTTCCTTTTCATTTTGTAGGTGCTCAGCGGGATATTTAGTATTTGAAATTAAAGTTATTTTCCGGCGAAACGAATCGAATTAACAACTGGAAATGACATTTCTAATTTAAATGTTCAATAAAGGTTATTTGTAACAATTTCTGTTTGCAAATCATAGTGTTTAAAAAATATTTCTATACAGGGTTACATTTTATACTTATAATAATAGTTGCAAAATTTTGACAAAATGCACCTACTTAAGGGTCATTATTTTACGACGGGATAAAATCAGAGAGAGAACAAGGTTTATCAAAATATGTCTAAATAGTAATTTTTAATATCACAATTTGTAGTACTGAATACTACTTCCTAGTATAATAAGCGGCCACGAATTAAAAAAAGTAATTCTGGTTTTATGTAAAAATATTCATTTATTTTGTCCACGGAGTGGAATGTAAGTCCATGGAGTTGACAAATGATGAATGGAAGGTCAAGGAGACCTTTGTTTATATATATATATATATATATATATATATATATATATATATATATATATATATATATATATATATATATATATATATATATATATATATCCGTCTCCTTGTTTCCAGATACAGCGTTTTTTGTGGCTTATATAATTTGTAGGATCCAAAAACCTGGTTTGTCAGTTTTGCTAAACGATAACGCTTTACAATTGTCTTCTTGCTTTTCGACTTTTACCCAAAGCTTTAAAATTGTCTGACAATTGTTTTTTTAAAACCTCACCAAAAAAGTACGTTTTTTAATTTCGGAGGATATATATTGTGACCTTTCTTCTGTTGTAGATTTTGGTGAATATGTTCTTACGGCTTTTTCTTTTTTTTTTATATCTTCTCAATTTCGTTTTATATCGCGTTGCTCTTTTCCTATACTTTTCCACTTTTTTCTCCAGCTCTTTCAATCTTCTAAAAGTGGCCGAACGTTTTCTTAACTCGTTTTCTGCCAGCCCTTGCACGTCCTGACATTTAATACATTTTCGTTATTCTCCTCATTTGATCCATGTCTAGGTGTAGAAGGGGGGGGGGGGGGTGTTTTCGTGTAAGAACTGAGTCGTTCTGTCCATATTTTTTTATCTTCTCTATATTTTCTCTTCCGGTCTTTCCATTTTTTTCGTAGGGATCTTTTTTTCCTGCTGGATACTTCACCAATTAACTTAATTTTTCCTTCCTTTTTCCGTTTATGGTATCTCTGCCCCTCCGCTTCTATTGCTTTTTCGTATTCGCTGGGATTACTACGTATTCTTTCTCCCCGTTGTCTTTCACTCTCTTTTTTCTGCTGTCTGCGTTTTTCCATATATGTGTTTGTTTTTGCCATTTTAGACGCTAAAACAAAACCTCAGCATTATTTTATAAGGTTTTAAAATGTTATAAGTCCACTCCACAGACATGTGTCTACTCCATGGACAAGCAAAGTCCATGGAGTGGATGTCCATGGAGTGGAAATATTTAAGCCAAAACGTCTATTTTCTTACAGAAAAATACATATATTAAAAATAATTGATAAGTTATAAGTCGAATAAACTTTTCTTTCACATGCACTACAAAAAAAGTTAAAATTAAATTTTTTCTAACGGTTTTTCTGCTGACATGGAGTGGACAATAATAAAAATACTTACCTTAAGTTACGAATGTTTTGGCCATACAACTACATTTTATAATAGAACTTTACATCACCTTTCCTCAAGAGTTTACAGCATACTGGAAAGAATGCGTTGGTACACGTAGTAGGCTAACGATGTTGCCAGATATATATTAAAAATTTCAATTGCTCTATGTCTATGGAGTGGACATCGAAAGTGGTTACAGCCATAAATGTTGACATAAAAGCTGTGGTTTGGTGAAATAGCCAGAATCCTTTTATACAGTGTGTTCTTGTATATTTGTGCACTAAATATACTGTAATTAATTTTAAAGACTATGATAAAATATTATCAAAATCAAGCCCGATAATACCTAACTCAAGAGGGTTACAGTCCACGGAGCGGACTTTTGAGCTATAAAATGACAGTTAAAAAAAGAAGTAAAAGAAAAAGTGCCTTAAATTGGCATTATTGATAAAGGCGATCTGGTTTAAATTTATGTCATACCAAGTATATATAAAAACATGTTTAAATTTTTTATATACAGCACGGTTACATCCTTTTATCCCATATATAGAGAATGACCCTTAAATGAAACCTTTGACAGGGTGCTTGGTAGCAAACCTTAGCAGTGGCTTCCCTAGCTTAATTTAGGTCGACTTAACCTAACTTATCTTAGTACAAAAGTTGGAAATAAGAGAGATACAGGGTGTTGAAATTAAAATTTAATTTTTTCTTACATATTCTGCGCAACGCCGAATTCAAATGCATTTTTCTCAAAAACAGTTACTTCTAGCGACATTAACAAAGATGTAGCTTTTGAATTTTTAACAACCATTAGTATTTCCCAATATTTTTGCAAAATTTTCATGATCCAGCGCATTCACCAACCTCCAAAATAGCTTTAGCATTTGCATCCAAGCAGACGAAGATGCCGTCTAGTATCCATGCGTGGTATAGTCCGCCCAAGATATCTGCAACCGGCAAAATAATTTAAAGAATGCAAGAGAAGGCTTAAACAACGTTACCAATTGTTTTTAAGTCAGTTTTGAAAAACTGTTTAATTTTTCGTTAATAAGATTTCAACTTTTCTTACCACATCTGGTTTACAAACAAATTTGTAAGAGGTGTAACGATTTTTTTGACTTAAGTTTCTTTAATTCTACAGTGCTGTTTTATGCACCAATTTAGATTATTTTGATATGAAGTAACTATGTCTTTTTGCTGCCTCATAATTATTCTTCCTGGGAGAAATCCCATTTTAGTTTCTTAATCGCCATGTGCGCATAGTTTGTCGAATCGCCTCAACCTAGAGGTAAGCCAGTTAATTTTCTTCAATGATGTCGAACGGTTTTGGTTATTGTAAATGTTATTTATAGGGTGTAACAAGTTCACGGGATAATTCTCACTCATGGATTTTAACGTAACGATGTAACCAGTACTTCAGAGGCGTAGTTGCCCGTAGGAACTCGAATTGGTCATGGGGCCTAACATCTAACCACCAACAAATGTCTGATTATCTTCTGTATGAGACACCCTAGAAGCTCTCACTAGTCTTCTGGATCTAAAATTTTCTTGATGTACAGTGTGTCTCGCTTTTTATAATTCCACGCCAGTTTCTCTGTTATTACTACTGCGATTTTCTTCAACTTTGTGTGGCAATTGTATGTTGGAAAAATGAAATATCTGGCATAGTAAAAATTTACATTTATCATTGGCTTGCTGTTTTCGGGGATATAAGGGGCTCTGTTTTTCGGAAAAAGTATAATAAGGCTTATTTTAAATTATGTTTCTTGTCATATTTACATTAAGCAACCCCAAAAACCCCTCATTCCATATTTTCAAAAACTGATTAAGGCAGGAAGAAAAAAACTATGAATAGCAAATTTCCGTACAAAACTTCGACTTCAGAAAGCACATCGACCGTGTCAAAGAATGTCACAGAATGATTTGAAATAAATATTGAAGCTTTTATGTATTTTTTGAAATAAATTGAAGGTGTGTTTTTTTATTTTTGTCGCACCTTAGTATTGGTGTGGAACCAGTGTATAGTGAGCTGTTTGACATATTTATAATACTCTAAGTGGCGCCAAATTGAATTGCTTATCGGCCCATACTAACGATGTTGAAGAGTGTACATTTATTGTTGCTAAATACATTGATAGGTCATTCGCATGGGGCATTAATGAACTAAAATTATCCCCTCAAGTAAACTGCCCCGCTAAATCAGAGCTAGTCGAGGGCTTATTGTCATATATCTTGACCTTTACAATAACGACTATTTTTTGATGACAGCAATAATTTTTATAACAATAAAACTGCCCTTTAAAGTAAAAACCAAAATGAAAATGACTCCACGCCAATATTTTGATTTTAGCAGCAATGGTGTTTACACAAAAAGTGTTTATATTTCTTAACTTTGTAGTTCCAGTCTTCTATCTTCAGTGATTTGGGAAATAAAAAGTTGGGAAACATATTAGTGATGAACACTGTATGTTTGCACTGCAATCGTCTAAATATTGTTTAATTTTATTTTTCATTTGAAATTGAAATGAAGAATTGGAACATCACTCGAATTTACTGTTTCCATATTTTATTTCAACTTACTTTGTAATACAAGTTTGACAGCGTCACAAGCAACGAAATGAAGACCAAAACCACAAAAACTCCATTTCTGCACATGAAATAAAACTTTTCTACCGGTTGGACGTCCGAATCAGGGAATGCAATTTAATTTAAATGTTTCTAAAATGGGTCAAATATCTTTGGGTTCTGTGAAAATATTCTTGTAGCGAATATGTCATGAGCTGCGGACATGGTTTTGCTTTTTACTTTTAGTTTCACAGCAGGGCAGTGTGTAGTTATATTTAAACTTACCTAGTCAAAACCCATTGGTAAGCCGATGAAAATCAGTTTTTTGCGAGTTTCGTTCTAAGCTCTAAACTTCAGCGTACCTAGTCGTACACACATTAATTTTAGAAACTTTTCGATTTTCGAAATTTACCTTGGTTTAGTGAAACCCAGTACATAATATATATGGCGACGTATTTTGTCCCTTATAAGTAAAGAACGGAATATATGCAATTTGCATATATATTGCAATTTTTACATATTTTGACCAATTTAATAAAATAATGCATATTTACTTTAAAAATACATTATTATCCATATCTTAGGATTTCTAAATAAACTAAATTTTAAAACTGCCTGTTCTGTCCACTTCGTAAATTTAATAGGAGCTTAGGAATTTAAAGATGCATTTTCGATACCAGCACTGCAACATGGATTAAACGGAGTCGCTGAATCAATTAGAATTAAGTACCATTTAGTAAATAAATTAATTTCAAATATAAAAATGTGTTTTTAAAAGCACTTAATATAAGGACAAATTGCTAAGAGGAAACTTACCTCCGAAACCTGTAATCACCCGCTGGGGAACATGGATTAAAGCGACGATATTCTACGTCTGGATATACAAGAAAACTCACAGTGTGTGGTGCAAACTCAAGAAATGTTAAAAAATCCAGTAGTTGCTAAGCAACTTGTGTTTATAAAGGTTAATTTTAGTTTTAAACCAGACATTGCAGTTTCCTTAGAAAATAGAAATTTAAGTTTAAGAGCATCCATTGATTTGATTAAAACATTTTCTGATAAATATAAAAATGTCCCCAGTGATATAGGGATTTAAATTAATATTTAATGGAAGTGGAAAATATTTTTGATGGTAAATTAACCAAAGAAGGTGTACCTTGGCCACGTGCATTAATACTAAAATATTGTACGATTACATCAGTAGATATTGACTGCCCCAGGAGTCACCCATTCCAATATGTGCAGTGAATTGCATATCACCCTTCATGTAATATCCCCATTTTTTAGTAAAAATTCATGTAATTTTAAAACGACTTGCATCATCTTTTATTTACTATGTGTACTATTGTGTACTGACCTAATTGTTTAATCCAGGTTTTCTGTTGTGGGCCAGATGCTTTGATTATATATATATATAGAGAGAGAGAGAGAGAGAGAGAGAGAGAGAGAGAGAGAGAGAGAGAGAGGATTAACCTGATGATTTGTTGTCTGTGACGGTGGGCAACAGAACCATCTGGCAGAGCCCCTGGGTTAACGGCGTGTATGCCGTCATGACAGGCACAAGCGATAAGTGCTTTACTATGCAGGGATTCGGAACCCCAGTATCGGCGTCTGGTCAGGGTGAGAAAACAGACCCGCAGGCGTCGTCATCAAGCGACTTCAACTCTACATTAGTGGGTCACTTGGCTTCTGTAGAGTATAATAATAATAATATAATAAGTATAGTGAATCCAAATCCGAAGTCCGTTTGGCCCGTACACTCTCAAAATTTTGAGTAAATTGCGAAAAAACGCTGAAAATGGCCAAAAATTGCGAAAAATTGCAGTTGTTATGAAAATGAAGAAAATTTTATTAAACTAGATCAAGTATGCTTGTTATGTATTTTGATGCGCTGGATCCAAATTCAGAATCTTCTAATCTCGATCATTCATATATTTATCAAAAATCGTAAAAAATAGCGATGAGTAGCAGAAAATAGCAAAAACTATTATTGTTCTTACGTACCAATGAGGACTTTTATTACCTATGTGGGGGTGATTTCTTGTATCACCCCCACATAGGTAATAAAAGTCCTCATTGGTACGTAAGAACAATAATAGTTTTTGCTATTTTCTGCTACTCATCGCTATTTTTTACGATTTTTGATAAATATATGAATGATCGAGATTAGAAGATTCTGAATTTGGATCCAGCGCATTAAAATACATAAGAAGCATACTTGATCTAGTTTAATAAAATTTTCTTCATTTTCATAACAACTGCAATTTTTCGCAATTTTTGGCCATTTTCAGCGTTTTTTCGCAATTTACTCAAAATTTTGGGCGTGTACGGGCCAAACGGACTTCGGATTTGGATTCAGCGCATCAAAATACATATAGATAGATAGGTCTGGTCAAATGTACAGACCACTTTGTTTTGTGTGCCGGTGTAATTATTGTCAAAATCAATTATTGTGTGTTTTTTATCTTCTAACCCATATATTTTTCATGTTTGGGTAAAAATGCTACATATTTTTGATAAAAAAGATTTACTGCTATTATATTTTTAATTTAAAAATAAAGGTTTGGCCTTGAAAATCAATTGTACCTATGTGTTTTCTTACATTTTCTGATTTCTATCCATTTTGCATATTTGGAGTAAATTGTTTCATATTTTTGTTAAAAAGAATGCATATTTATGGACATAATTTGATTAAAATATATTCTGCTCTCTACTTATAAGTAATTAGCAATTTTGTGTTACGTAGTTTTAAAAAAAGTTACCTGTCCTCATAGGGAACTTCTGTTTTAAACATTTTTCACCATTAGCCACGAAACAAAATTTTTGCAATTAATGCAAGTTTAAATAACGAAACAATGATAAGGAGTTGGTAAATTGTAAATGCATATCTATAGAATTTTCTATGCTAATTAAAATATACCATAAATGTAAGCCAAAAGAAAAGTTTTGCTTCTAAGAATACTGTTTTTAGAAAGACCAAAAAAAGAATAAGTAGAAAACAAGATAAATTTTTTTAAGAATTTTCTATTTTTTAGATTTATTTGTTGAATCCCAACGGCATGGTTACAAGTATCTCCATCATTTTAAAATAAAGCTAGGACAAAAGTTTAAACTGAAACTCAGAATTAAACTTGTTTAGTTGATCTTATTAGCTGCGATAACAACTACTAAAGACGCATCGTAAATTAGGATTAAAATTGAAAAATAGTTTATGCTCAAGATAGATTTTCAAAAAATACATAAATTTATTTGGTTATTAAGAGAATTTGCTTAAAAATTTATAAATTGCGAAAACGTATCTACTGTAGCAATCTGAAAATATTCTTGTTGGAGGATGTGTTATTCATCCTTTACATGATTTTACTTTTTGTTTCTGGAATCACAGCAAGTCTGTAAGTAGTAACAATTAAAGTTAACGACTGGAAATAATGTACGTTTTAGCAATACAAATAAAATATTTTTATTACTTTTTCGTGTTATTTCCGTTAAATTTCTTCCCGTACAGTTACAGGGTGTACCTTTTTGGACAGTGACTCTTACAAGGAAAATATCCCAGGTGCACAGGGTAGATACAGGGTGGCCCACCGAGAACTTTCTATTCAGGTTTATTTTCATTTAAGTAAATAAATCTAAAAGCCCGTGTACTTTAGTTTTCAGGGGGGCATATTTTTTGTTCCTTTCATCCACCGTGCTTCAATCCCTAAGCCGGGCTTTCAGTCTTAAAAACTTAAATGAGAAGGGGGATCAGGTGATACCTAATTTCAAAGGAAATTGAATTGCCTTTCCAACGGGACCGCGCTCGTTGAAATCGTGAGTAGTTCCTAAAAAATGAGACCTCAAAAAAATTAAAATTTAAAAGTAACTAGATTTCTTACCAGTTGCTTCAATCAAGTAAATGCCGAAAATGTCCACCTCAAACCTTAATAAAATACAATAATTATAAAGGCACTGCTCGAAATGTTCGCGAACATTGTAAAACATTTCGGGAGTTTTTATTCGGCACTATTCGTTGTCGCAAGTCTTCTAAAGAATTGGGCTGGGTTCCATAAATTGTTTTTAAGTGTCCCCACAAGAAAATGTCCAGTGGCGATAGATCAGGAGATCTTGCAGGCCATTAGTCTCCCAATCCATCTTCCTGGAAAATTGTCATTTGAGACTTGTCAGAAATAAATGTTAAAAACAATTTGTGGATCGCGAATGATTCTTTCACTCATTAGCTCGCAAAATTCCAAACGACAATCGGTATTGTCTCTGTTAAGTTTACGAACCAGCTTTATTTTGTAGGGATGGAATGTATGCTATTTAAAAATTCTCTGGATGGTTATACTCGAAACACCCGACACTTCTGCCATTTTCCTCGTACTAAGTGTGAGATCAATTGCAATATGACCCAAAACTGCAACTTCTACAGCTTCATTTCTTACAGGATTTTCAATATTTCGTTTTTTGTTTAGCACTGATCCTGTTTCTCGAAATTTGATGAATTTGAAGTATGAGACAAGTATCCATTTGTGTGGAATTCATTATAAGATGACGTGGCACTTCTAGCACAATCGTTCTTTCTAAAGAAAAGTGAAATAATTTCAACTCTTTCTTCAAGAGTATACATCATTTTAATGCGTGGGAAACGAACGAAATGAAATTTATAGAAAAATTATTGGTTTTACTATGGGTTTAACCGATATCAACAACAAACTAATGATAGCCATTTTTTTCGACAGAACAAGTGGAATACCAAAGACCTATTATTACAGTATTGCCATGTTTATGCGAATTTAGCATTTTGCTTACATCTAAATTTCTTTAACATTCAATTTCTCGAAAACTACTCACCAAATTTCAACGAGCAACATCCCGTTGGAAAGGCAATTCAATTCCCTTTAAAATAAGGTATCACTGGAGTCCCCTTGAAAACTAAAGTGTACGGGTCCGAGCGTTTTTTGAAATATTTATTTAAAAGAAAATAAACCTTGGTGGAAATTTTCCGATGGGGCACACTGTGTAGTAAATCAAATAATATAAGAGACGTATTTTTTACTTTCGCTTTCCCTCAAACTAAAGTAGAAAATAACCTCTGAAGTTCACCCCCCAAAAACGAATTTTGGACGATTTTACCCCTAGAGATAAAATTTTGAAAACAAACCACTGTCAATTCCTATCACATTCCTATATTATATAACTCCAACAATCCGGTTGCACAAAACATTTAGTCCTAATTCAGTGTTAAAAACAAAAGTTTTTTTTGTATAGAGTATAATTTTATTTTCTTATTCTTTCTTAAGTTTGTTTTCTGGTGTGATTTTCTCCCATCTTTTGGGGAATTAGTACTAAGAAAAACATGTCTAAGATATTTTGTTGTACTGAGTATAGCATATTTTGAGTATGATGGAAATCGGTAAGGTACACTGGGGATACATTCCTTGTCAGTAAGGAATGCAGCAACAATATTAGTAAAGACAATTCGGGCATCAACAGGTATTTCAGGAAGAAAGTATTCCGACCACATTAATCCAGTTGAAATATTAATAAAACTATTTATTTTTTCTACAAACGTGTTAAAAATGCATTTTTTAACACGCCGCAGACGCCTTAAAAATGTTACTTTATGGCACTAGTGTTAAAAGTACTTTATAGCGCTAGTGTTAAAAGTATTACTATGGCAACTACGACGCCAACAATGGTTGGTAGATTTTTTGGCAAATGTCAACTTCATAATTTTATATTATATCTACGATGCTACTTAAAACTATGTGTTCGAATATGTTAAACTTTCTAAAAATTGTAATTGTATTTTTGTTTTTTATTGTCGTTTGTAGAAAAAATTTTGTATGATATTTGTGTTAAAAGTACTTTTAAGGCACTCATTTGAATTGCAGAATTCGCTTCGCTCATTCTGCAAACTTTCAAATTCGTGCCGTAAAATTGTACTTTTAACACTTATATCATAAATAACTATTTTATGCTTTTAATAATTATATATTTTTATTTTGAACCGAAAATAACAACTTTTGGAAAATAAAATAAAGTATTTCTAGCTTATAGTGCTTATATCATCTTTCAGTGTCTCTGTCGACTCGTGCCTTTGTCGGCCTGTTCTTTTCTGATGGTTAACAATCAAAACTGCTACTGAGCCAAGTAAGAGAGCACCACCGCATACATATGTCAAAACATTTCTGTAAAATGCTTTATTATTTTCTTCGGCGTGAGTACCCTGTATAGCTTCTACTGCAATGCCATTAGAAAGCTTATCTGCAAAGCTCATGATACCATAGATAAATGCACCACTGTTAGTTTTACAACCGATCAGGTCAGTAGTAATATCCAAGCTGGAAACAAGTACAATAGTTGCAGCAATACCTAAAAGTACTGCAACAGCGAAAATAGAGTATGTTGTGTAGGTTTCTCCTTTACCCCACTGAATCCAAAGACATCCTGTTAAGCCAAACAGCACCCCCAAGAGATACGTTAGTTTTCTTCCAATTCTTTTGGTTATTGGACCAACAGGAAATGAGGCCACAAAGCTAGCGATGTACATGATCAGAGGTACCAATGCTAGGGCACTCGCATACATTTCCAAACTTTCAGCCAAGTACAAGCTGATGAATACTTGAGTAAGATTAATAAAGAGCCTTGATGACATGTATACTATTCCAACTAAATAAAGGTTGTAGTTTAAAAATAGCTCCTTAAAACTGCTTCGTCTGCCATCTCTGGTATCGTGAACATTTTTGGGTGCTGAATGTTCTTGAATCAATGCATAAAACAAAACTGAGCATATAAATCCAAATGCCATCACTGACCATACAATGTGCTGAAACTTTTGTGCATCGGCTGGTCCAATCTTAGCTTCACTACCTCCAGACATATGTAAAATTCCCCATGTTACTAGATATACCAAGACGCTTGCAACCACAGTGGCTCCGTTTCTTATAGCTGCCAACTTAGTGCGCTGATGTACGCTGGATGTAATTTCAGGAATTAAGGACATGTGAGCAATTTGGACTGAAGCCCACCCAAACTGAAATATTATTATGAAAAACGAGTAGTATATCATTTGCGCTACTCGAGAAGAATCATGGCAGTTGATACATGGTGAAAAAATAAACGGAAATGTGAAAATAACGCACACAGTTCCCAGAAAATACCATATTTTTCTTTTTCCAAATCTATATATCCACCAATCGTGATCCGCGTCTGAATGGTAACCAACAAATGGAGTGGCTAATGCATCTGCTACTTGCCCCACTAAAAGTAGAAGTCCAGCTTGACCGTTGTCGAATTCCAGCACCTAAAACAAACAAAACAATCATGGAGGATGAACGTTTACAAACGAAGCTGAAAATTCTCATAATTTTTAGACACAAAAAATGACGGCCATTTTGACCTTAGGAAGCTGTTTTTAAATATATTGGCACTAGTTTTGAAAATGCATGTAATAAAGTAGTCGTACCTATTATCGACGGTGACCTAAATAACCATCGATTTGCCATATTTATAAAATAGTAAAGATCACACTGAACCAAAAGGCTTCGAACGAACTTTCTTTTTCAAATTTTGAGCTCTATGCGATATTAAGCTGAAAAATTTTATGTAATAAAAATAATACTGTACGTAAAATGATTTCTAGATTCCAAAAATCAAGAAATATACAGGGTGTCTCATTTGAAAATCCAAAGTTCCGGCTGAACCGGAAGTCGTCGAAATTTGACAAGTGCCTTAAAAAAGTGACTTTTCATTAGCCAGTGACTCTTGCCAAGTTTCATCTTGTTCGATTAAAAAGTAAAGAAATGGCAGCCGGAAAGTGATCTCGTTGACACCCGGTATATACTAGGACACCCATTACTTTAATGCTTTAAATTTAAACTTCGCCGGTTTTCTACCTTGATCCTTAGTATCTCTAGTTGCTCTGTTTTGCTCTACTTATATACTACCCCGAATATGCAAGGAAATTTTAATATACGACTATAACACAGGACCACAAATGGGAACCGAAAAAGTCCTTTGGCCAGATTGATATCCTATATGTATTTTGGTGCGCTGATTACGAATCCGAGGCCCATATATCCCCAGCACGTCACGTTCAAGGTCATTTGAAGGTGAAATGCATGTATTACGGAAAAACAGAAAATCTGACCACGGATTCGGAAAGAGCGGGAAATTTTACGTCCAAATATGTAGTTTTTAGTTTTTCCAAAATGACCCTCCAAGGTCATCTGGGGGTGAAATGACTCACCGATAGACCAAATTCATATTTCCCATATACATCATTACAACTGCAGACTTTTACGTACAACTTAACAATACAACGTGATTCTTCCATTTGCATTTCTATGTTCTCAGCGCCTACACTCGTCAAAATCACAGGTTCTTTAGGAGCCAAAGTGGCGAGAACATTGTGTGGTCAGATTTTCTGTTTTTCCGTAATACATGCATTTGACCTTCAAATGACCTTGAACGTGACGTGCTGGGGTTATATGGACCTCGGATTCGTAATCAGCGCACCAAAATACATATAAGATATCAATCTCGCCAAAGGACTTTTTCGGGTCCTATTTGTGGTCCTGTGTAATTTAAAATGTTGCAAATATTATTGGCATTAAAATATGCTTAAAGAAATTTTAACTATTTAAAATTAATGATGCTATTATCGCATTGAAAGTTTTCCTTATTTTTAAAAACTATTAAAACGTGGTTCTAGATTTTTCGTGTTTTGAATCAATAGTACTCATATTACGAATGTTTTAAAAATGCGTTATGTGACTGATGCAATTGGTGATATGTGACCATTAATTGAATAGTGCTTGAAATAAGTAGGTATTTTAAATGGCACCAAATCCCAATAAGTAGCTATCGAAAATATTGATTAAATTTAACTGAGACGTGCTCAATATTTAATGTTAGAATAAAAACTTAGATAAGAGAATTTTTCTGGACGGGTGTATTATATTATTTAAGTTTGTCCTTGTTAACTGAAGAACTTTAAGTAAATTATTTCATCATTATCATGATGTATGCGGCGTACCCGTACCTCAAAATAGTAAATTTTGAGGAAGCTTTTTCTAAAATAAAATAGTTTGTGCGTTAGAATCAGAAGAAGAAAGTGGAAATAAATATTTTCTAATTAATATTTGGTATTAGTAGGTATATAGCATGTCCACGGATGGGGTTTAGAAGAGGACAGTAGACCAAATTTTGCAAGACATGTAAAAATGTCACTCTTAATAAAAGGTTTTGCTTGTAAAATAAATAACATTGACGTTATGAAAAATTTAATTTTTATACAGGGAGCATAAAAAATACGAAAACATTATTTTGCGTAAGAGTAAACATAAATTGATTATCATTTTCGACAAAAAGAACAACTACAAAATATCTTTTAAATATTAGAGAAATTCCTGCGATGTCCCTTAGAAGTCGTGTTAAACATCTTCTAGAAGTTGTGAAAAAACCCGTATTTAGATGACCTTAAAAAAAATCAATAATTTTCGTTTAAATTCCACTTTAATCAAACATTGGAAGAAGGAGATGAAGCGGAAATACTAGCTTTTTTTATGGGTAGGAGACCAAATGTTAAGGGGGAAAATCCAATTTTACATAATTTGATTTGTTTCCTGATGACTGTACATTTTCTACTAATGGAACTGTAGGATTCCAGCATGTCAAGTACTGGTTTCGAAAACCACGAATTTAGAGTAATGAGGCGAAAACAATATTTTACAAAAGTAAACGTGTAGTGCGCGATATCTGTCCATGGTATTAAAGTCCCAATTTTTTTAATAGCACCTGCAATAATATATCTTACTTAGAAATGCTGGATACAATTTCGCCAAAAAATGTATTTTCAACAACATAGTTATCCAGCACATTGCGCTCGCGAGGTAATAGGATGGCTTTATCGACGATTTGGTCCAAGGTGGATTGCTAAAAATGGCTCAATTTAGAACTTAAAAAAAAATAGTGTGATAAAACTCGTTGCTTTTAATATTTAAATTTAATAATGAAATCTTTTATTTCGGCATAGGGTTTAATTTATATTATTGTTTTTTCGGTAGAAAATGATAAAAAAAGGTATGTTTACTCCTACGCAAAATAACGATTTTTTATTTTTTATTTTTGATTTAAATTTACATCAAAATGTACGTTTAACAGCATACATGAGTATAGTGGGGTGCCCGGTCTAATTTCCCCGCAACCCCGAGAAACCCTCCATGAAATGTTTTTTTTTGTGTTTTCTTAAGTCATCGAATACATCGATGTGTTTCTTAAAGTAAAGTATAAGCTTTATAGTTAAAAAAAATAAGGTGCCTCCTCTTAGTTCGCCGCATGCTTCTGCCAGCTTTGGTTTTAATTACTGTGAGGGTTATGAGCATAATATGCTGAATCAGTAAATTAGATCACTTATTTATAAATAAAAATTATATCGCTCTTCTATATTTGGCCTGGCTTCCAGGCATAAACCGGTTGCGATTATATTGCAAATTTCTATAAAAAGGGTAAAGCTAAACCGTTCCAAATTCTTAAAAAATAAAAAATACCAAAGGATGTTCGCTTCAATCAACAAACCCTCCAATGTGGAAAACGAAGAGAGTATGGAAATAATACGAGTTTACACGTGAAATGTATGGCATTTAAAAATGCACAGATTTGTATTTGTCACCTTTAATAATTTTTGAGAACGAACGGCGTTAATTCGGTGTGGCAGAATGTAATGAAAATACATTGTATTCTGTCTGATTCAATGGAGTGTGGTTAGATCTACGACGAAAATTATTTGGTAACACCATATTTGTTCGAAGGACATCGAACCCCACTCCAAATGGATGACATTGTCATATCAGATGGTAATAATGATATTAATGAAGATGAAAATACCCACGTTATAGATTGGAATGAGGATGAATGAAAGTAAGATTCACAGTTTGTATTTTTGTTTTTGTAACAAAAAAAAATTACATACAACAAAATAATGTTTTTATAACCCTATATTCATTCCTAAATATTTTCTCTTCCTTACTTCTTTTTTAATACATGAAACTAATAAGACAAAAATAAAAATAAAATGTCTGAATATAAATGTATAAAAAATATTAAAACGTATTTTGGTATTAAAATAAAAATATAACATTAATAGTCTATTTAGTATTCTGGAGTAATAAGTAATGACTAAAATTTTGGAACATAAATTTAGATCAATTATGAGTCAAAATAATTGATAATGATCCCTTTAAAATGAATTTCTATTGAAATTAATAATAAAAAATCTTTTTTTATAAATAAATGATCTAATTCATATACTGTTGTGAATGCTATGATTGTTATGCTCATAATAGTTATTAAAACGGAAGCAGCCAGCAGGATGCGGGCAGCTAAGAGGAGGCACCCTATTTTTTTGGAGCTATAAAGCTTAGATTTTACTTTAAAAAAATCATCGATGTATTTGATGACTTAAAACACAAAAAACCTTTAATGGAGGGACTCTCGGGGTTTCAGGGAAATTAGGCCTAGCACCCCACTATAATCTTAATGTACATATGCAGTAAAACCTACATTTTGATGTAAATTTAATTCATGTATGTCATGACTTAAGAAAACATTAAACATCGTAACCGGAAGTGACTTCAGATTCCATGACGCGGGCGAAATTAGCTTATATAAAAGGTTGTCCTTTAGGTCTGTGGTAGGGATTCACGATCTAAATCGATATCTTGGAAAGATCGATTTTTTTTTCAAATAAAAATTGATTTTTAAGAATCGATCTTTTACCTTCGATCCTGCAAGGAGGCCGGCGATTTTCCGTAGGATCGATTCAAATTTTGGTATTTTCATGCATGTGAACTTTAAAATGCAATCAATATTTGGAAAGTATTATTTATATATTATTCTTGACAAATGATACGATCGCCACGCGACGATCAGAACAACCCTAGTAAGAAATAAGAGAAGAAAAAGGATTTTATTTAACCGCAAACGAAAATATTATTTTAGTTTAATAGAAATCTTACACCTATTCGTAGAGATTTTTTTCAATGTAGAAACTCTGGTAGTTGTAGTGCGTGACATTTTAAAATTCATTCATATTGAGCAATCAGACGAAATCCCACCTAGACTTTTAAATTGATGGAAAATCGTTTAATAGCAAGTGATTGGTTAAAACTTTTTTTTATTTTTTACGCTTAAACATTTGTTACCATTGCAAGAATAGCAACAATAGACAGAATTTGGTATAAAGAAACGGTGGTGACTAAAAAGTATATTTTTCTCTTTTTATAATGTGTTTCAGATTGCAAAAGATTCACCAAGTGAATAAAATATTACCATTAGTTTTGTAATATTTCTGTGATAATATATTAATGCAAATTCATTAACTAGCAATAAATTTTAAAAACTTACCAAATGTAGGAACACGAGCAGATAACTAAACCACATTGCAGCACATACGTCATTTAATATATGTCCCATTCCATAAGCCAAATATACTCTAAAAGGAAGCCTTTTACTGATTTTAAAGCACAGGTCTTCTCCTTTGTTTTTATAATCCATATTGGTTGAAAAATAAAATCTTTCTGTATAGTTTCAAATGTGACTATTTTATTTTAATATAATATATTTATAATTGTTGTGTATTTATAATTTTTATCTTATTTTACTGTCGTAATTTGTTTCCTTTAACATCGACAGCCACAACAAAGGCAACAACAAAGGCAACGACAACAAATAACTTTGACGATAGATACAATGCTGTTATTTTCGTTTGCCCATACAGCTTTGGCCAACCCAGGGTACTCTGAAACTAGAAAAACAAAAGATTAACCTACCGTGCTTAAGTACTTTTTGAAAAATTTTTCTATTAACTTTTCCTATTAGTTTTATTATACAAATTTGCTACATATTATTTTGCATGATTGGTAGACGGTTACGATTCTATAAATATATACCACATCGTAAAAATTGCAACACTAGAAATAATAAATCATACTCAACCAATATCGGTATAGGTACGTGTTTATGTCTAGCTTTATTACCAGTATTAATGAGATTTAAAGACAGTCGGGCCAAAAATATACGTATTTTGTTCAATTCATTTTTATTCTCTTCGGCAGTTTAGCTGGTTATCAGTCGGATTTCAATTTAATACCACGGACTTGGAAATGTTTGTTTCAACAATATGTTGTGTTCTCCCCATTTGGCCGCCATATTGAAAAGAATCACTTTTTTGGCGATATTTTTGTAACCGTAAGTCGCACACAAATTTTATACAAAGCTTTTTTCTAGAAAATCGAATTGCCTACAACTTTTACGTAATAACAGTTTTATGAGCCGGGAAAGATGAAAAATTAAGTTAAAAAAATCTTTGAGGCGATAAAACTTTTTATTGTTTATTTTTATGCAAAAGCACGTCAGTGCTCTTTTGTATAGCATTCTCTGACACTTGCTCTGTTTTTAAATTATCATTATTTTTAAGGGCTTACGGTAACAAGAGTATACATATCACATCAATCCCAGCATCTTCATATTTTCATAAATATATCTCCCCTTAGCACATCAACTAGATAATTTAAAATTAATAGTTTTGAGTAAATGCAATTTAAAGATTTTAAGGGCAAAAAATTACACCCTATAAGTAATGACTAATAATTTCCTATACAGACGTGTCACATACAAAACTCTGATGAGGTTCTATGCTTTTGCAGTATTTTAACAAAAACTCCAGGTATCTAGTTGTAGCAGAAAATATTGCCAAAAAAATAAAAAGTTATCTACTTGTAAACGTGAGCATTCAAAGGCAAATTATCGGGGATAATACCACGAGAGCTAAAAAATTACCGATAATTTTTCACGATTGCGTGTTTTCTATAATTTCACGAGTCCGCAGGACGAGTGAAATTTGCAAAGAAAACACGTAAGAGTGAAAAATTATCAGTAATTTTAAAGCTCGATTGGTATTTAGGGGATTATTTCATGAAAGAAAACACACGAAATTTTTCGAAAAACCTTTAAAATGTTGATACAAACAACTAAATATCAAATCATGCCGACGGTTTCTAACAGTAACTACGGGTTTATAACAATTGCAAGCCATTTGTTTGTATCGAAATTAATATGACAACCAAGAAAATGACAGGAAAAAATTATCGGTGTAATTTTTTTAAATTGACGTAACGTCAAAAAATTATCGCTGTAATTTTAAAAAACTTCACTCATCTTACGGGACTTTTAACACATGAGTGAAATAATCTTTTAAAGGCAACTTTATTTAAAAGTGAAGAAACAGTTTAGTTTAACTAAATTCAATATCACTTATGTCACTTTCGGAATCTTTTTTTGTGGAGGTCTTTTACGTTTGTCTCCTTGGAATGGGAGCTTTTTCTAAAAACATTTAAATACATTATCACATACCTGTGATATTTTCCGCTTGCCTAAGTGCTTTTTCCAAGATTTTCTTTGTCTTGTCGTCATTTTTGCAATTTACCAATATTTGAAAAGCCGGTAAGAAACACTCATATTATCAGTTCTTCTAAGCACACAACTAGATACTATCTCATACAGACCCACGATACAGACCAACAATGTGCAGGCGGGTAACTTAATAATGTCAGTACGAATAATGTCAGTACGACAACTAGGTATCTCAAGATATTATCTAGTTAAAGAATGTACATTTCGTTTGTCGTGGGAGTTATATGTTTATTGGCACTCTGTGTTTAGAATTTAATTGTTCATGAAATAATATGTCTAGCTGTAGCAATTAAAACAGTATATAAGATAGAGCAGATCTAACTAGATAACTGAAAATTCATAAAAATTAAGTTACCTAGTGTTTGCACTAAGCGGCGATATTATTTTTTTAAAACTATATGTTTCATTTTTATTTTAACATGTCGCAATTTATACTATAATTTAAGAACTCCTTTTATGTAGTTTTTTTCCACGAATATTTGTTAAATAATAATAAACGTCTATACAATTTTCTGTCGATTTGAGGGGACAGGTTGCGAGATATTATCAACTGGTAATGGAGGCTCTTTGGTGATGTGTTGAGGAATGGTATCAGTCCCAAAAGGCGTTAGTGTAGGATAATCAATGTCATTGTGCCCTGTGTCCGGAGATTTTGTTACTTCCACCACGTTTTCACAGCTGTCTATGCATCAGTCTTGGCAAACACCTCAGCACTTTAGTCCTGCCGTAGGCATCCACATCCACAGCCTGCACCACACTTGCCTTTATATTTAAAAAAATTAATTTCATGAGCTCAGGAGTGGCAGGTACCATGGTACCTTATACTGGATTAAACATTTGTGGTGTTTTTTCCAACTCCAAGATTCCGGATCTTTATATCTTCCGAGATAACTTTGCACTTGAGGTACCGAAGACCACCAATCGATTCTTCATGCTAGTCAGCTCCGTATAACGCAATAAAAAACTTTCTCGGATGAAAGTAAGCACAGTAGGGTCGACTTTTTCATGCTGAAATAATTTCAATTCGGAAAATCAGTAAGACTTTTTCTCAGATATTGCATCGCAACCGGAAAAAGCATTTAAAAATAACATGTTTTGAGCAACGTCAGCTCGTAAGAAAATGCCCGTCCGGCGTTGTAGATTTACAAAAAAATTTAAAAGCATTCTGAAACAAACAGCGATAATATTAGAAACTTCTTGGGGCTGATTTAGGAGCCATGTCCCAACTAGTTTCCTATACATTTTTTGGGGTCCTTTTGATCCAGGCAAGCATAGGGGCACATTCCAAAATACAGTCCTGTCGTAAAATATGAACAGGTAGCAAAATTAACTTAAACTGGCAATTAGGGCTTTGGGGAAAACTCCGTAAAATTATGCACCTAGAAACTCTACCTGAGGGGTGAAGTAAATTATAGTATACATTATTGCGATGTGTTAAAATCATAAAAATAAATGATATAGTTTTAAAAAAATAATACAAAAATGAAGATACTGACATTGTTGTCATATGCAGGTGCTTCACTTACCGTTCGCTTCCCTTTTTTGCGACCCAGTAGGGCTCTTAAAAATAATGATAGTAAAAGTAAAAAAATGAGCAGGTTGTATGAATTGCCAGAGAATGCTCTACAAATAAAGCGCTGGTTTTTGCATAATAATAAAAAAGTTATATCGCCCCAAAGATTTATTTACCTTAATTTTAGTTTTTACGGATCATAAAATTTTTATTTAACAATGCTACGTAAAAAAGTTGTAGATAATACGATTTTATACAAGAAAATTCACGGTTACGGTTACAGAGATATCGCCAAAAAACTGATTTCAACCTTCTTTTCAAAATGGCGGCCAAATGGGGAGGGTTGCAATACCGGAAAGTGAGATTTATACTGACCAATGACCCCTCTACACATCGCAAAAACAAATTGCTGCCTACCCAAAATGTTTAATAAAACTACCATATCATTGAACTAGAATGCATTCCTGCCATCCTAATCTTGTACTACCACTAACAGTGGATCCATGACGGCCGAACCTTACACGCAGGAGGTATTATAATCAGTGGGTATACTCTACATCCAACGTATTGGAAATGTGCTTCTCCAGCAGTATAATATGTGACGACATATCGCTCTGGCTGCTACGCTCTCCTGATCTTTCCCCAATATTATGGGGCATTGCAGGAAGAAGGCTCAGCAGTTTGCCTAATTCAACACGTACATTAACAGAGTTAATTGATGAAAGAGTTGTCTGGTATACACTGCATTAAGAGGAAATTGATCATTTGCCAAACAGCATGGCCAGACGTACTGACAAAATCTATTGTGTAAATTTCAAAGGTGGGTATAACTATTCTTAGGATTTTAAGGACTTCGTCTATGTCGTTTGTGTACATAGCATTTTATGTAAATTTGCAAACTGCCATTAATCATATTATGGTGTAAAGCTAGTTCGCGTCCGTAGTAGAATACTACACGTGCACCCTGGGTAACGCTAAGTGAACTAGCGATACTGGCAGCCAGACTATCTTCTCGATCTCCTGGCTCATCACAATGGCTAACCATACAGAAATCCATGGTTCTTCTCAGAACCAAAAGACTAGAAATATTGGACCCTCAGTCCGAATTTGCGTGTTAAACATTGAAGGCATAAGTAGAGCCAAATGCCAATACTTATCAAAACTCCTGCAAGAAAACGATATTGACCTGGCTGTCGTCCAGGAGACTCATCTTAGGGATGAAACAGATCTCCGTGGGAGGGGTACGATACCGGACTATGAAATTCTAGCAGCAACTTACGACCGAACATACGGTGCTGCCACCTATATACGAAGCTCAATTGAGATCGCAATTCTGATAGACAAATCCTCCACCAATAATATCCATGTAATCACTGCCCAGATAGGAGAGATAACAGTCACAAATGTCCACAAACCCCCAAATACTCTATGGCCTCAGGATATTCTACAACAACGTAACCACCCAGCAGTCTACATCGGCGACTTCAACAGCCACCACCAGGAGTGGAAGTACCAGAGTAATGACATAAATGCCGAGCTTCTAACCAGCTGGGCCGAAGATCACAACTTACATTTAGTATTCGATGCGAAAGACCGAGGAACATTCAGATCTGCTTCATGGCAAAGGGAGTACAATCCCGACCTCTGCTTTATTTCGACAGACAAAGACAATCTCCCAATAGCGACGTCACGAAAAGTGCTTTCTGATTTTCCACATACCCAGCACCGACCCGTTCTCATCGAGGTCGGCACTCAGGTCCCTCTGGTGTCAACTATTCCCCGACCACGCTGAAATTTTAGTAAAGCAGACTGGCCCGCTTTCACCGCTCAGCTTGATAGATGCCTCAGATTTATCCCTTCAACGAGCGCAAACTACGAACGATTTGTTGGCCTGGTAATGAGCCAATAAGACCATCTCTAGGGGCTACCAAAAGGAATATATCCCTTGCTGGAGTAACACAAGTGAAACCCTATACCAGGAGTTCCTTGAGAGTGGTGATCAGGAAATAGCGGAAGAACTTCTTCATAGCCTGTACGCTGCACGCAGACAAAAGTGGATCGAAACTGTCGAGGCTATGGACTTCAAACCATCCAGCAGGAAGGCAGGGTCCCTACTACGAAAACTGTGAAGTGGAAACGTGCCGATCCGTGATAACCCTGCCGAAACACCAAATGCCGCTGCGCCTCATGTTGTCTCTACTTCTAGGACACCCGTGGATCGAGAGCACACTACCCAAGTCAAGAGGGAGCTTAAACGCCTGAAAGCTACTACTGACTCACAATCAGAATACTCCCGGCCCTTCGCCCATGAGTAAGGTCACTGAAGGACGTCAAGCCAGGCAAAGCTCCAGGGTTCGATGGTATTCACCCGGAGTCTCTAATAAATCTAGGTAAAAGTGCCCATGACTGGCTGGCCAGGTTTCCCACTGATATTCTCAATAGAGGAACTATCCCACGCTTATTCAAACAAACAAAGATAATGGCGATCCTAAAACCGGGAAAACCAAATGAGAGACCGGAGAGCTACCGTCCCATCGCGCTTCTAAGTGCTGGCTACAAACTACTAGAACGGCTTCTGTACAACAGAATAAGCTCAAAGATCCTAGAGAGCATACCAGTGGAGCAGGCTGGTTTCAGGCCGGAGCGAAGCTGTGCCGATCAAGTCTTGTCACTTACGACACACATAGAGGCCGGGTACCAGAAGCAGCTAAAAACAACCGTCGCATTCATAGACCTAACTGCAGCATACGACACTGTCTGGAAGCAAGGACTGATCTACAAACTCCTTCGTCTAGTACCTTGTAAAACAACTGTGGGACTAATCGATAACATGCTGAGTAATAGACTGTTTCGGGTCGCCATGGGAAATTCACTGAGCGACTGGAAGAAACTCAATAACGGCCTGCCTCAGGGCTCAGTCCTGGCTCCACTCTTGTTCAACTGCTACATTGCCGACATGCCCGCAACAAGATCCAGAAAATTTAGCTATGCTGATGAGTGGGCAATAGCTACCAGAAGCAAGTCAATGGAGGAAATGGGGGAAACGCTTACAGATGACTTGAACACCCTTGGGAAATACTTCCATAACTGGAGACTCCAACCTAGTGCTAGCAAGACGGAGGTGGCATGCTTTCGCCTAAACAATCGCCGATAGAGAACTCGGTGTGAACATCGGCGACAGGGAACTGCACCACAACGGTAATATCTTGGAGTAACTCTTGACAGAACTTTATCCTTAAAACAACACCTAACTAAGACCGCCTCAAAACTCACAACAAGAAATAACATCATACAAAAACTATGCGGCACTTCATGGGGATCCTCCACTACCACGCTTCGATGTTCCGCCTTGGGACTTGTTTACTCTACGGCGGAATATTGTGCTCCGATCTGGCTAAACAGCCCACATGTCAAAATTGTCGACGTACAACTGAATCATACGATGCGCCTAATCTCGGACACAATTAGATCTACACCCAGTCACTGGCTACCAGTTCTGAGCAATATACCACCTCCAGCGGTGCGGAGATCCACTGCACTAGTCAGAGAATACAACAAGGTTCGTCAAAACCCGCAACTACCAATAAACATAGATTTGGATGACGTAGGAAGGAACAGGCCGCGCTCACGAAATCCTCCCGTCAGAACAGCGGAAATCCTGGCGTCCGCCGACTTCAACCCAATAAATGAGTGGAGGCAGAAATGGACCAAGGCAGCCCAACCGGAACTTCACAATATGCCGTGCATAACAACTACCCCAGCCGACTTTGAACTACCACATAAGACATCAAAAAATATATAAGAGGTTAGAAATGTTAACTCCTAAGTAAAACGAAGAAACACGAAATTTAAATAAAAATTAATAAATTAGTATGCCAGCGTGTTCTCAGATGTCGCTCCAGCTCGTTTTCTCGTGGCGGGTAGTTTAAATGGTATGTTCAATATAATATTAATTTATTTTTAAGCTAGTATTTGATTGTTTTAAAGACGATTTATTGTTTTTTTTTCGTATGACACAATAAAATATTATGTATTCACTAAAACCAGCTATAAATTGACGATTTTACTGATTAAATTACATTTTAGAGGAAATTAGCTATAAACAAACTAAAAAACAATAACAGTCTTAAACAATCAAATACTGATACTTCTAAACCCTACACAGTATAATAATATGTAAAATATAAATTATATAATAAAACTACAAAGTATGTACATGTCCCCTTTATTTACCAAACAGTTATTGTTATCACATTGTTATTTACAAAATAGTCCAAAATGCAAATAAATGGGATATGTTTCTTTTATATGAGTAGTTTTCCATGTACCTAAATGTGTAAATTTTCATAAAGTTGAGACTATATTATCTTTTACTAAATACCGTTAACTCCTGAGCTCGAAAGATAATCCACATTGTTATACGAATTCATATTAGCATGCTGAAATTCATGTAGGAATAGATAACTACACAAATGTAAAACCAGCATTAAAACATCGTCTACCAGGATTTCTAAAAAAATTAGGGGGTGAAGGGAAGAAAAATTAAAAAAATTAACAGACAACATTGAGTCGAGGCTAAGTAATTTCTCTGCCTGCACTGCAACCCAGAATTATTTAAAACAGATATTAAAGATATTGTTTAAACACAAGCAGAATTATTAAAGAACAACCAAAAAGAACACTGTTAAAAAAGGCTTTTTTGGTCTATCAAGACAGGTGACAAAAATGACATTTCTTGTGAATTTTGACCTAGTGAACATGATGGCACAATTAAAATTACCGGATGCTTCCGGGAACATCTTTTTCTTTAGTATCAAGTAAATTCTAATCACATCACGTTGTTCAGCAGGTCAAAATCCATTATAAATAATATTATTATCTTTGACGTTTGATACCTTTGCAGGCAAAAAATTGTCTTTTCTTACGATTGTTCTTTAAACACATTTTAGTATTACAACATACACTTTCACTTCACTTCTATTCATTTAAAACCATCCTAAAATTCGCAACAGTTTCTACGTTATAAATGAATTGAAAAAATACAAAAATTGGGAATGAAATTGTTTAAAACACAAAATGATTATTGCACCGACCTGTCACAGATCGCTGCGAAATTTGACAAACGTGTCAGCCAAGTGTCAGCTGTCTTAAAGTTCAAAGAACAAGTGAAATGATGGTTGCAGAAGAATTATCCTACAGTGCCACCTCTGTTTACGCTGGCACACTAATGGTTTAACGGTCGTGTTTCCACTTATTCAATTCAAGTTTCACCCATGTGTAAGACATGGTCAACACTTAACCGTATCAGGACCAGCCATGGCAGATGCGCCGATGCTTTCTACAAGTGGAACATAACACCCAGGGCTGCCAATTTGTGAGTAATTCCTCACATTTGTGAGTAATTTGCTGGTCTGTGAGCAATTTTGTGAGTAAGTGGCAATTGTGAGTAAATTGTGAGTAATCGAGAGATCAACGTATATTCACGTAGTATATTCTTGGTAGTTATGCAGATTTCTAATCTGACAATTTATTAAAAATTTAATTTTAAAAATATAAATTTAGGCATAATTTTAGGCGCTCTAGCAGTAATTACAATTTTGCAGTTTTTAGATTTGTACTGCTTTTAGCGACCTCTCTTGCTTAGCCAATATAAAAATATAAGAGGATAAGTAAGGTAGCTATATAGTGATTCGTCTGTTTGATACTGCAACTTGCAACACTAGGTGTCGCAGCGTCTCGGGTATTCCCCTCCTGTGTGATTTACATAAAACATATTCCTGTCAAAATGGTGAAAGCGCTCCTACTATAGCTTTCTTCCGAGTTGGCAACCCTAGCAACACGCAACACCAGCTTTTGATGTTTAGCAACATTGCACAGTAGTAAAATAAAAACAAAAGCGCCATCAGTTGACACTTATTAGTATTAACAAATATACCTACGGTGTTTTACGGTTTATACAAAAAAATGGTGTCTTGATATTGATATGTTGAAGTTGTGAGTAATTGTGAGTAATCCAGGAAAGTTTTGAGAGTAAATCAGTAAAGGTCAGTTGGCAGCCCTGATAACACCCTTCCCACAGTGTGACTGCGGTGCTGAAAGGCAGATGATCCGCCACATTACGGAGCATTGCAACTTGAGGGCATACGGAGGGCACCCGGGTGATTTTCGGACAGCGACACCAGGCTCAATTGATTATATTAATGATTTAGACATTCAACTGTGAATTGTGTTTTATGTTTCTGTGTCTTACATTTTGCTATATGTTGTACCGTTAATTTACACGATGTACGTTATACAGAATGTTATACTGTGCGATGTGTGCCATACGATAAATAAAATAAATGTTATTATTTATAGATGTTTTTTATGATATCTAAGTACATTAGCTGTATATTAGCTAATTTTATAATAAATATATTAATAGGCGCAAAATATAGTGGCAATTTTTCCAATATTTTTTATCAGCTACTAAGTACTTGAGAAAGTAGAATGGAAGTCAAAAATTAATTTGAAAAAGTATATATAAGTAAATCTAAATTTAATTGTCATTAATTTATTGATTTTAGAAAGTGTTTACAATAGTAATATTTATTTTTGTTGTACTTGAGTAGTTCTTAAAAAAATATCTGCTCTATTAAAAACAAATTGTACTGATTAGTGATTATCATACTAAACAAATTAAAGGTATTTAGGCTACAATTAAATGTATTATTATAGACACTAAATAACTATTGAATTTATATATTAAACGTATTTTTTATGTTATATTTTTGTAATGACAAGAAATATTAAAAAAGAATAAGAAAGGAAATCAAAAAAAAATTACATGTGCTATTTTTTAGCAATAAATATTTCTGAAGAAGGGAAAATACGTTTAATATATAAACTCAATGGTTATTTAGTGTCTATAAGAATACATTTAATTGTAGCCTAAATACCTTTAATTTGTATATATATATATATATATATATATATATATATATATATATATATATATATATATATATATATATATATATATATATATATATATATATGAACGTAGACTTTCACGGATGGAGAAATGTGAAGAAATATTGATCCGGGAGTACATCCGTTCGTTTGTTAAATTCCTATTGGAATCTGGCAGACGTTTCGCCAAAGTCTCACTTGGCATTATCAATGCTTACTCGTTGCTGTCAAGTCGTAAACTGTTTACGACTTGACAGCAACGAGTAAGCATTGATAATGCCAAGTGAGACCTTGGCGAAACGTCTGCCAGATTCCAATAGGAATTTAACAAACGAACGGATGTACTCCCGGATCAATATTTCTTCATATATATATATATATATATATATATATATATATATATATATATATATATATATATATAGATATAAAAGTTCAAGAGACGCTTTTCACGCAGAATTAATTGGGCTTAAAGAAAACGATATCAATTTTTCAAAAAATGGCTGATTGCTAAAGATAAAGTCGTACCATCACGCAAGCCATTGATGCAAGTACTTTAGAAAATAAATTCTTGGAAATAACTGTAACCTTTGATTACGTACTGGCGTGTACCAAAATTCATGTCAATATCTTAACGCATTGTTGAGAAATTAAAAAGAAACATTTAAAAAAGAAAATATTAAACACCATGTATCTCGAAAAAGAAGCGTTTAAGGATCCATGCTTATATAAACTTAATTTCATATTTTTAGATATAGAATCTGCCCTTATAATTTCTTAACATCTTTTTGTAACACAATGTATACACATCTCTTTAATTGAAATAAGTCCTATCGTACGGTACTTCTGGTTTAAGTAAAACTAAGTCATAAAATTTATTTTCAAAGCTGTTTTGCATGCTGTAAAAGTTCTCTGGTGTTAATTGGTTTTGATATGTCTGAATTTTTACAAAATATGAACTAAAGGTCTAATATCCAGTATTATAAAACTTTATATAAAAATAGGTAGAAACTAACTATTAAATTCGCTACCTGAGTACTAATGTATTTTTGTAAAAGATTGTCATTGTTTAAAAAAGGAAAAACCAGATTCTTTTTCTTGTTTCCATTTATTGTACACAAGATGAAGTCGTAATTGAATTATCTAAAACATAAGAAAATGTGTATAAAAATCAGGACAAATTCTATAATAGGACTAATCTATTTAACTTAAATTGTTCCACTTAAACATGAATTAGACAATCAAGGGTTTATTTAATAATACATAATTGTTTTTCAATATGACACTTTTCCTCTTATAATTTTATCTTAAGATAAGAAAGAACACGAATTTGTATGTATTTTTCTAAAGATGCACATCCAGTTAAAAGATAATATCCAACTTGTAAGGTTCGTAGAAAAAAAGGACGGTCTTGCGCAGTAATCCCTCGATTAACGCGGGTTCTTTTTAACGCGGATTTGCTTATCCCCGGTTATAAATAAGACGCCATAGATACTTACTGAATTCTTAATGCAGAAAAATTTATGGAAATTTTGGAATTTTTATAATTATGTTAGTTGTTTTTGTTCTGTATTTACTCATACATATTATAACTTTTCTAGTTAGGAAAGAAATAAAATGGCAGAAGATAAGGAAAATTTTTTTAAACTATAGTAATTATTGTATTATAAAGTAGTGGACAAATTTATTTAAAAACATATTTACATACAAACCAAGAAACAATAAAAAATGAGATCATCACTGAAAGTCCTACAATACACATTCCACAAAAAAAAATAGACAAACAACTGAACAGTAGACAAAAAAAGCAAAACACGTCTTTACGCTTCCACAAAATGGCGATTCAGTGATATCGAGTCGCACCGTCCTGTAAACTCGGGTTTAATACCGCCTGACGACCATTGAATTCTCCAACAAGAGCCGTTTAAGAACCGAATGCAAAAGCCGATTTTCGCAACTGGGCTGCCAGAACCGTAACCGCATTCGATTCGAAACTGAAGTATCGTTTCTGGTGTGCCGAGTCCGTGATGCTTTAGGTTGAAGGCTGTCAATTCATCGCATGGAAATACCACGCGCAGTCAGCAAATGACAAAAAAACAGCCGACTTCCCACCAGGCAGCCGAATATTTTCCGACTGCCGTTGGTTCAATGGGATTATACCAAAAAAAAGGGACGGATAATTGTACTAACAGCTAGGTTACAATAGAACTCCGCTGTACTGGGGTACCACGCTAATAACAGGGACTATACCAAAGAAAAGGGACGGATAATTGTACTAACAGCTAGGTTACAATAGAACTCCGCTGTACTGGGGTACCACGCTCATAACAGGACAAACCGCGCGTAGGCCCAACAGCAATACTCAAACATAAGGGGCCTCGCACAGGACAACCGCTTGTGAATTTTCTATAGCTGAGGACAGAAAGGGGCTCCGCTGTACCAGGGTACTACGCTCGTGACAGGACAAACCGCGCGCAGACCAAAGAGCAAGATTAAAACAAAAGGGGGTTCCCTATATAGGAGAATCACACTCGTGACAGACCAACCGCGTGTGAACTCTCAATAGCAGAGGTTAAAAAGGGGCTCCGCTGGATCGAGGTACCACACTCGTGACAAGACAACCGCGTGTAGACCCTACAGCAGAAAAGCAACTGAAATCAAATGATGATGATTGATGCTTTACCCTTTTAGGTTATAAGATCTTTAGTCTACGGGCTCTGGAGCTCGAATGCACCTCTCCGGGTGGCCTTTTATACCCGTTGATCGTCAGGGAATTTATTTAACTAACATTCAGTGGAGATAAATGTACAATGTTTTAAAAACCTGTCATTGCCAATCTTTTATGTCAAACAATAGCTTTTACAAGAAAAACCAAAACTAAAAAAATCTAAAATCCATAGATGGAACAACGCGAACAAAAAGAAAAGGAGAGAAACAAACAAAAATTGAGAAAATGGTCTATATAGTGGTATATACAGTGTGGTCCATTAAGTGTTCAACAAATGGAAAATTTTTTATTAGTTGCATAACCGAAATATAGGTAAATACTGCCAAAAGTTAGTGCATGTCCGATACCCATATCAGGTGTACTTAGAATGGCTTCAAGTCAAACAGCATACAGGGCAGGCCAAAAAAAAAAATGTAAATCGTTCAAGAGTGAAGTACCTTTATTTCGAAAAATACAGAAAAACGTTATTAAGAAAAGTTGATTAGAATTAAAAGATATGTCCAAATACAAAACCCTCTATTAAAAAAACATATTTTTGTGAAAATTTTAAATTTGCATTATCTTAAAGAATATTTGCGAAATTCGAAACTTCTGTGTAATATCATTGCAACGGACATGAAGTTTGTGGTTACTTAAAAAATATAAATCTAAGTAAAGTACGTCACATTTAAACAGTCACAAATGAATAAGGTACGTTTAACGTGCTGTTGTCCGTAGCAGAAAATCCTAGGAAATCTCTCTCTCAGAAAGAAAAGAACAAGTTGGTATGTCTTCAAGATCAGTGGGCAGAATTTTAAAGCAACATAGATTTGGAGCGTACAAACCAAAATTTATTCATACTCTTTTATGCACGCATAGATTTTTCATTTTGGTTTCAAGGAATGAAGGAGAGTGATAGAAATTTAAAAAAAAATCTTTTTATTGATGAGTCTACATTTACATCAAATGGTATTATAAGTTTCCAAAATTGTAGATGGTGGGCGAATGAAAATCCAAACTTTGCCATAGAGGCAAGAAACCATTATTCATTTAAAACAAAGGTTTGGTGCGGTATTATCAATACAAGAATAATTATCGATCCTTACTTTTTCAGGAATCTTAATTATTACTAATCTTAATTATAATTAATATCTTAATTCAGATAGGTACCTAGAGTTTTAAAGTAATGAGTTAATGGATGATCTACATGAATTACCCTTAGTGCGACATGAAATGTTTTCCAACAAGATGGCGCGTCAATACATAGTACCGCTGCGGTAAGGCAATGGCTGGGTACACATTTTCCTGGTAAATGGATAGGCCGGTTTTCGGTAAATCCATAGCCTGCAAGATCTCCGGACCTGACCCCAATGGATTTGTTTTTGTGGGGATACGTTAAAAACAAGGTATACAAACAATGGCCATTTAGAGACGTAGATCATTATTTAGAGGATAAAATACGATATCATGTCGCCAATATAACACCAGATATCCTAAGCAAAGTACTAAACGCGATGGAACAAAAGACAATTACATGTATTGAACGAGATGGTAGGCATGTGGAGTAATTCAGAAGTTAAAATATTGTTATTATATGTTGTTATTGTTAATATTTGCAATTAAATTTCTAAGTAGGTACTTTGTTTATCATTTCCAATTTTTAATTTCTTTTGAATAATATTTAAAAAGTTTTGTAATAATAAACCTGTATCAAAAAACATAAACACGTATGCCCTTTTATTAATAATAAATTGATTTGAGGGATCTAGCGTGCAAAGGCCGTAAAAATATTTCGTTATGAAAGAATGGAGTACCAGCCAGAATTGAACAATTTTCTTTTTCTTATTAGGAAAGGCAACTAAAGAGTATAATTTAGGGAACGTGATTTGAAGTGATTATTTTAGTGCAGTTAATAATATTTTGCACTAAAAATTGCATTATGAGTCTCGAGAAAGTTTTAATTTGACAAAAGCAAGTATTTCTTATTTTATTCAATTGCTGTTTAAATTTTTGAACGTCTTTATAACTTAATTCTAAACAATATATCTTAATAAAAAAAACATTGATACATTTTCATTTGAGGTCATTTTTACTCTTTAATTTTTGATTTTTTTAAATTTCCCGCTTAAACTAATAAAGACGGACGCCACTGTTTAATGGTTTTTGGGGTTTCCAATGATGCAGAAATAATTGCCAACTTCGGTACCTATTTGTTGAAATCTAACAATACAAATTTTTCCCATATGCTGCGTAAATTCTGCCCATCACTGTATATGCAACACAAAAAACATCCACATCTAGAGTGTGACTAGCGTCACATAATTTATCCGATTTATTTTTTCCTCTTCCCACAACATCAACCAATCAACCAGACGAGGAATTTAACTTCGGAAACAAATGTGTGCGTTGAGACCGGTAGCATGTGAAGAGCCGTCTAAATAAGAGTAGCGTCACATTACCTATCTGATTTATTTTTCCTCTTCGCAACACATGAACTAATCAAACGCGGAATTTAACTTCGGAAAACAAAGGTGTGCGTGTAGATGAGTAGCATGTGGAGAGCCGTCTTATTTGCCCAGATAGTAATTGTTATTTGTGTTACGATCGTTTTTTTGATACAGTGTCATTTGTATATTCTTTTTAGTAAACAATCCCATAAATATTGATTGTGCCAATGAGCAAAATTACCACTGAAAGTGCCCTGAAAACCTTATTTTTCACGTGCCCAGAACAGAAAATGTTGGAAGAAAGTACATACCTAGTTCAAAGTGAATTAAAAATTTTTCATTAATAGGTATCATTAAAGGTCAGTATCGTTATATTTAAGAAAGCATATTTGGCTGCACGTTTATGTTTCTCTTATAAATTAATAAATATTTGTAATGAAATTTTAAAGACAAATAAGCGGCTATCCATCATACAAGCATCAACTTTAACCCTCCAGTGCTCGCTTGGGATACGTACGTATCCCACTTGCATTAAAAACGCGCTTGCGCGGTTTCACGAAGTACTCCGTAGACATGCCTTTAGGTAATCCTCCAGAATAGTTCGCTTGTAGCGGTCATTGAGTGTGGTTGTGCTTCCGTGATAAGAAATTGTTTTTGGCGCCGTTATTTGTCTTTGGGATACAGGTGTATCCCACGCTACCGTTGAAGTTACCTTTATTTTCAATCATTGTTGGTAAGTTTTTTTGTCTGTTTTTATTATTTTTACTTATTTTGTTCCTTTTAGTTGTCTAAACTATGGCAAGTAGTGATCCAAAAAAATGGATGCAATGGTTGAAGGAGATAGAAGAAGAAGTATTAGGGGAAACAGATCCCGATGAAGACGATGGAGATATTTGTATAAATAGTGATCACGATTCGGAATCAGAACAAGATGCGGATGAACAGGGCTCTGTGGAGGAAACTTTAGAATGGTATAGTGATGATAATGTTCCTTACTATACAGGGAAAGACCGCACTACACGATGGAGAAAAATTTGTCCACCGAAAACAAGAACGAGAGCCCATAATATTTTTGAAAAAAAACCTGGACCTATGAATAATGCAGTGCACGCTAAAACTGGTTTGGAATGCCTTCAAATTTTTCTGGACGACGACATTTTTGACATTGTTACTATTTCGACAAATATTTATATAGAAAATATAAAATTAAAGTACAAACGAGAAAGGGATGCGAAACTAACAGATACTTGTGAAGTCAAATCTCTATTTGGCATGTTGTATTTTTTAGGGGTCAACAGGTCAGGTAGACAAAATATAATGGACTTCTGGAGAACAGATAGCACTGGTATGGACGCTATTTATTGCACTATGTCCTATAACCGATTTCGCTTTCTTCTACGTTGTTTAAGATTCTACGATATAAATAGTCGTGAAGACCGAAGACAAATCGACAAGCTAGCGGCCATAAGAGAGGTTTTCGAGAGATTTTTAGAAAACTGTCAAAAATCAGTAGTACGAGGTCCAGATCTGACAGTTGACGAACAATTGGTAGCATTTAGAGGTCGATGCCCTTTTAGGCAGTATATTCCTTCAAAACCAGCTAAATATGGCATAAAAATCTTTGCTTTAGTAGATTCAGATAATATGTACACTTTGAATCTTGAAATATATGCTGGTACTCAACCAGAAGGTCCCTTTTTTCGGTCCAATAGTCCTGCGGACGTTGTCAAGCGGCTTGTAGGAGTAGCCAAAGGAACATTCCGTAATATAACTATGGACAATTGGTTTACTAGTTTTCCACTGGCACTAGAGCTCAAAAATGAATACAAGCTTACGATGCTGGGAACTGTAAAGAAAAACAAAAGAGAAATACCCCTGGAATTAATCAATACAACAGAACGACCGGAAAAAAGTAGTCGGTTTGCTTTTCATCAGGACTGGACTCTAGTTTCCTTTGTTCCTAAAAAGAATGTGCTTATTGTATCCACAACACACTCAGATGGCAGCATAGACGATGGTACTGGCAAACCCATGATGATTATTGACTACAATAATACTAAGTATGGCGTTGATGTCGTAGATCAAATGTGTGCTACTTATGTCGTTGCTAGAAACAGTAGAAGATGGCCTCTTACTATTTTCTTTGATGTTATGAACATAGCGGGAATAAATGCACTAGTACTTTACCAACTAAATAACCCGAATTTCACAATTACCCGAGGTGATTTTTTACGCTCTTTAGCATTGGATCTAATGAGACCGCAAATTAGTAGGAGATTATACATCCAAAGTATTCCAAAACAGCTAAGGGAAAAATGTCGACTAATTCTTGACCTGGAAGAACCTTCAAGTTCCAATGGAACAAATGAGGAACCAGACAGGAAGAAACTCAAAAAGGGAAATGGTCGATGTTACATATGTCCTCGAAAAAGGGACAAAAGGACTAGAAATTACTGCGCTGCATGTAACAACTGGGTTTGTAACGAGCATCAGAAGGATTCGCCAATTCTTTGTATTAAATGTGGAGACAAGATTATTTTTCTTTTCTATGTTTAATAAATATATTTCTTCAACATTACTGTTTGTTCTTGTGTAATGCCTATTAATTTGTTCATTAAACTACTTGGGGATACAAATGTATCCCACGCGACTGTTCGTGTAACAAATCACCGCGCGAGTAATCGAGGGTTAACCAAATTATCCGATTTTCCTTGTACAAATTTCGTTTCAGTCATTGTTAAAAAATATTCCTTTTATTCCAATATAATGTTTCTTATCCACGAAATCTCTTAATGTCTGGAAAATTATCAAGAAAATAAACTAACACTCGAATTCACTACGTACTAGCCATTATATTTATTTTATTTACACTACATGTGACGTCACAACCAATAGTACACGTTTTGCAAGTTAAGAATTTTGTATAAAAATTTATAGCAGAAAATCTTTTTTTTTTGTTAAGATAGACCAAAATAAATGGATAAAAATATGGATGAATTGGAAAGGATTCGGTGTTCCGTATACCGTGAGCGTATCGAATGTTAAGCCTGTTTATTTGTTGTTTGTTATGAAGACATTTACCATAGAGGTCTAGTTTACGAACTTTAAGGAAATACGTAATTGAATCAAGAATAGTAGTAGAAGGAGATAAAATAGCATTGGAGTGTTGCAGCTCAGAAGTGTTGCTGTCTCTGCTAGTTGCTTAGGAAATACGTCTGAACATTCGGTTACACGTACGTCTTTGTCTAATGAACTAGAAAAAAAAAGTGCGATTTATAGATTTATAAATGACTCCGAGCGACTTTAAATAAACCTTTAGAAATAATATAACCTCTAAATAATAAAACCTTTTTAACTTAAATTTATTATTATTTAGCAGAAAAATAAAATATTTTATTGCTTTTATTACTTTTAGTAAATCTTGTGATGCTTCTAACGTATTTTTTGTACAAAAATACAAGGTAAAATACGATGTAGCTTATGTTGACAAATTGTGTCTACAGTGTCTCTTAGAATGGTTTGTTTTTGCTTCAAAGAATGTTAAATCATCCCGTATCCATTCTTAATAAATCCATGGATTAAAACAACCACCATTAATGTTTAGTTTATGTAGAGAATACAAAAAAAAATATATATATTTCAGGTTCATTTAAATTATATTATGCATGTTCCCTATTAACTTAATAAATATTTCATCACAAAAATATTGTCCAAAGATTTTGAACAATCTGTTATAAAATCAGCAAATTCCTGTTTTGTAAATGCTTGGAGTTAGCTACTGCTGTCGTGTCGTATCGGTAGATATGACACACAAAAACATAATATAGTGGACAGTAAAACGTAATGGTCTACATTTTCATTAGCTAATTTAAATAGAGTTTTAGGGTTCTGAAACTGTTGGCGTATTATCACTGTTTACGAAACGCGCAAAAATGCAAAAAAATGTGTCCTAGTTTCTAGCAAAAAATTGAATAAACGATGTTACTATGGTAATGTTTCCAATTCCAACAAACTGCGTGGTTTAGATAGGAAATGGATTTTTTATTTTTCTGATTCTTCGTATTGTCGTCCAATAGGAAATACTTATTAGAATTAAAAACAAAAGTAGCGAAAGAATCAATTTTGTACTTGCCTAATTTGTTTTTGCCGGCTCTGATAAGAAGTTGAACACGGTGTAACACGAACTGAACATTTATAACATATATTTTAATATTTCAAACATTTGTCAATTACGACAATCAAAAACCAAGCATTCTATGTTTGCTTATCGGACAACTTTTTTACTACATTATTATAATTTTTTTTTCAGGTTTGTAAGAAGTTTAAGGGAATGTTAAAAATCCAGTTGAACAATACATTCAATTTCAAATTTGATTGACATATTGCTTGTTTACTGCCACAAGTCCAAAAATAATTAAAGGGAGAAATTAATGAGAAACGAGGAAGCTATATGTTTCTGTTAATAAAATACCAGAACAGTCAATTATAAAACTTTCTATGTAAAATTATATTTTTTTTAGTCAAGTTGTTATCGCTGTAGATATTTCAATAAAAAAATATCTTTAATTTTTCAACTGAATCTAAAAAATAGTTTTATGTGGCGCCATATTTGATTTGCTGAGTAAAAACATTGAGTTTGAAATAAGGTACCTAATTTAATGATAAAACCAAATTAAACAATGTTAAATTGAAATTTTTAGTAAAAATGACTCTGTAAATTTGATTCTTGATTAATTTTCAGAAAAGTCATTTATAGTGATAACTCAAAAATTATCAGTTTTGAGTTGTGCCATGCAGCATTTTTGTGAGGGAGGGGCTAATTGGTTAAAAGATCTACGTTGTATTTCAAAATTGATGATGCATTGAATAAAAATGCCTTCGCCCCCCCTCAGCCAAGCCAAAAAATAGCGTTCCTGTATGTCATGTATAATTCTATTCAAATCCTTGGGTCAGATTGTAGAAAATCTATTTGTTTGGCACATTTGCCCATAATAAGTTTATTGTAAATATTTTGCGAACTGCTTGTAGGGGTCAGAAGTTTCCTTTTATTTTCTACTCTTCTGATTTTCTCCAATATAAAATTGCAAAATAATTAATCTTTTGTTCCTTTTCATTTACGTACATATTATCACAGGCAATATATTATATTGCCTGTGATATTATCCTGTTTAGCAAGTGGGGAACTACGCTCACCGTCTCGTCAGTTTACAAACTATATTTTGTATCAGTTTATGTACCGTCACAGTATCAAGTGTCAAGAAATAGTTCTGGAAATAATTCTTATTCACTGATACGATGTTAATGAACCCGAACCAGTATTATTATCATTGTATTATTTTTTGACACACAATATATTCGATTAGTAGAGTAAATTCTGGTAACAAGAAATAAGCAGCCAATATGGTACACCAAAGTATCTCTATAACAAATCACTGCAGAAGTCAAACTTTGCCTAGTATCTTTATATCTCCCTCCAGCCTCCTTAGTCAGATCTTACCCTACGAGTGAAGTGTGTAGGTGTTTAAGAGGACAACAGATCGGTTTTACGTTTCTAATTTTTCGGAAACTTTCTCAATTTTATATGAAATCGATAAGTCCATGATCTTAAATTTCGCCCTAAGATGATTAGATGCAAAAATAATACACTTTCTTAGAACATTTATTTCTATCTCCAAAAGTGGGTTTATCCTGTTTTTGTAGAAAAGCTCTCAGTTTTATAACTTATCTTCATTAATTGTCAAAGCAATTCATTCCTTGAATTTTATATGAACTTCTAAATTGTTTGTTTTTATGTAAAGAATAATATTTATCAGTTATTTTATTTTATTTTTATTGTTTAAAATTCATTGTTTACCAGATTTGTCAATTGGAGATTGAGGCTGATTAGAGATGTAAAATATTTAATTTAGAAAGGCTTTGTTAGTAAAAAAACGTTTTTTACTGTAGCTCACTAAATTTTATTGCTTTAAAAAACATTTTACGCATAATTTGCATTCTTGCCAATATACTGACGATAAGGAAGAGCAGCATAATCATAAAGAGTAAAAGTACAAACTAAAAACATATTGAACATTTTGCCACCTTACAGCAAAGAAAAATAAGGGGTTTGTCGTTACAGCCACCGACGGAGCGTAGAACAGAGCGTGTTGGCTGCAGAATTCAAAACACAACAAATGAACAACGCGAAAACTCGAATTCGCCGATAATAACCGAAAGACGAAGCAACGCTACCAAACTGTGTTTGTCTATGCAGCATTTAACGTTTAACAATCAAATTTTGATTCAAAGTTTACAGCAATAAATCATATGGTAACACTGTTTCGTCTTGGCGAAGTATGACACATGTTCTATAGCCTTCGCTAAATGAGAGATTATCTGTTTCTTTTTGTTTTTATTTTCCACATTTGACAATTTTTAATTTTTGTAATGGTGTCACGGGCATGTATTGTTATAAGTGACGAGAGCAACGTGATATAAGTACCCCAAAATTTCCTTTGATAAAAAAAATTCCCAAACATTCCCTACGAGTGATTTTTTTCTCCAAAATTGCGAAAATCTACCTCAATCTGGCTGATTGTATCCTATACTTAGTAAACAAGATGCCCTTTAGGGCGACGATTGTAGTTTTAGAAAGTCCGATACTATTGTATTTAATATTTCTAATTATACAGATGTCGACGACACGCTATTGTGGAACTAATTGTAATTGTCTTATTGTTACACTATCAATATAGAACATTAATTGTCAAATTAGTCGCATCCTAGCGATAATGAATTCCGGTGTGACAATTTTTAAATAAATTTTACCATTATCTGCATCACTGAAATTAAATTTACTAGATAATACTTTATTAAAATAGTTACGATTATCTAGTATGTAACTTGTAACTTTACGTGTTATTCAATTACTAAAAATGCGCACTTAAACATCTTAAAAGGAAGATTAGTTTGTTTAAGAGTTTATCAGTAAATGAAGTGGATAACTATTCGTAGAAATGTTTAACACTTCAGGATTTCCAGATCTAGCTTACTTTCTGTAAATAAATAAACACAAAAGTAACAGTAATAATTTGAAATATCGGATGACAAATACACTGACGACATTAACAAAATTAAGCAATAAACAAACATGTGATACAATTATTATAAAATAGTTACCGGACAACAGGAACACTGTCAATGTTTAACGTTTAGGTTTAGGAACTACTTTTATTATATTGCAGTAGGTATACTGTCTATGATAATATATATCCTCAGGTGAGCTAATTCAGGTTTTATTTAGAATTTGTTCTTTGTGTCTTTCAAAAAAAAATGAACTAATATCTATAATAAAATCTATAACGAAAGTACACTGGGTGGCATAGAAAAAAGAACAAAAAATTAAAAATGGTAATTTGGACATTTCTTTGATGAAGGGAGAGTTCAAAGACAGCCATGGCCCGCATGTAGCCCAGATCCAAACTAAATAGAACATTTCTGGCATAAACTAAAAAGAGCCGTTTGTCGTCGTCCTGTGCAACCAGATCTTTGCACGAGTTAAAGCTATCACTTAGCGAGGAATACTTCCCCAAGAGAGAATATCCAATCTTTAATTCATTCAATGTCACTAAGACTGCGTGCTGTCATTGCAGCTAGAGCTTTGCAATGCACGGTATTGAAACTCAAAATAATATTTATTACTTTATTATCTTTTTGTTAAGGTTTTAATAAAAAAAACGCTTTGAGAATTATGTTTAATTTACACATGTACATCACCTACAAGAAAAGAGGTATTGAGATGAGTAAAAAACATAAAGTTAGAAATACATGCAGCTTTATAACCAAGAACTAAACAAAAAAAATTGGTGTTTCAGTTTTTCCACAGGGCGTTTTGATCTTACGACAAAAAACAACATTTTTGTTTTACATCAAACATCAAAAACATCATTAAACATCATATAACATCAAAAATTAACTAAAATTTTCTGATGGCGGATTTCTTTTGCCGGTGAGTTTACTAACTAAAACAGATTCTTATTTAAAGTCACCTCGGTGCAGTCGTCGTGCTAAGGAACTTGTCCCTTGCACTACTGTAGGCGACGACGATGTTAGGGGTAGTAATAAATAATGACGAAACGAAATGCGATAGCAGGAAGGCACCTGGACCGGAATAAAAAATAATAGCTTTTCCTCGAAGTTTTTTCACGGTTTTATATTATAGGTACTAGCAGAGATATTAACCCTGGCAATTTTTTTCTATATGGTTACAATATTTCTTGTATTGAGTTATGTTCACAGCAAAAAGTAAATAAAATTGATTTTCTAACTAATGCAGATACTATTAAAATTAAGTGGTTTAGAGGATTAGTAAGATTACCGACAGTATAATAAATGTAATAGATATTAGTGAGTAAATCCAATACCTGACTAACGTCAGGTTAGGGACACAGTATTTTCCAGTGTCCTTAATTTTACTTAGAATTTGGATAATATGCATATCATTTAATAATATGCATGAGAATGGTAAAATGAGGTGTGATATAATATGAAGAGACAAATTAACGAATAAAAGAAGAAAAGTAACAACCAATGTTGTAGATATTTATAAGAAAACCTACTAACCAGAAAGGTCAACCCCAAAATTGGGACAAGACGAGATTAAAGAAAAAGAAGAGGATCAAAATATGTACATTATGTAAAACCATAATGTTTTTAAATTGTTTTATACATAGGTGTGCTTTTTATGTTAAAATAGCCTCGACAAAAATTTCAGGTGGGTTTTGAGGAAAAAGTAGCTCTATACCTTTTCGCATATTGCACGCTGATTAAAGTGAGGTGAAATTGGATACTGCGACAATTATGATTATAATACCATTTGACTTTACATTTCAATAAATGGTAAAAATAATAATCTTTAAAGTCACTGGTAAAGCAGTTACTGCGGTGCAACTCATATAGGTCAGTTGACGCAGTTGACGTTTCGGTGGTATTAATGTATAATGGGATAGCACTGTGCCATAATATTCACACTAGCTTGTAGTAATGGCTAATTGCATTTTATTTTGAAAGGTTTGGGTGGACGTATTGAGACATATTTATTATGATGACATTCAAAAATTTTTGCTTCGTTCAGAGTCAGATAGCATAAGGGTATGTTAAAGTACATGTTTATAAGTTTAAACACTTTTTATTGTAGCTAACAAATATTTATGTATTTCTAATATAAATTTACCATAAATAGAATGGTTAAAAGTTATAAAGTGAGTTGTCGCATTATTTCATTTTCCCCCAAATTTTTATTAACTAATTGATGAATTTACAGGCATTGCAACAGAATATGATCCCTAGGAGAGGTAAAGAACAGAAATGGGAGAAAATTTTCAAAAGAGCTCTTCTTGCTCTTTTGAAATATTGGTTACTTTTTGCTAACAAATGTTTAAATAAAATTAACAGCAATCAAGTGAACTTACTGGACTCTCTTGTATTAGGTTATGTTATTAAAAATACGCTGCTTTATATATCCTTTATACATAAAGTGAGATGACGCAGTGATGAAAAAAAAAACCAAAGGCAGATTTCATTAAGGTTTAGAATCTGATATCTTATTTAAATCAGTACATCGTAAGTTGGTGTATTAACGTTTAACACTCTTGATTTGTTTCTAGTTTTGTTAATTCCACAATGTCTCTCTACCCATTCAAAATGCTAATCAATACTACGTAAAAAATAGAAAGGCCGATTTGCAGACTTATCAAAACTCATCGAAAATTAATCCTAAGCAAAAGACAACAGATCGTCCAGCAGTATTGGTTTGGTATTCACTAGTTTTTCTTACCGTTGCACGATTCACTTTATCCCCTCCCTTATAGTATGCCGCAATCAGCGATTGCGGCTGGACTTTGAGCTTTGAATGGAACTGATACATCTAACGTAATTCAACAATATCAGATATGCATCCAAAGGAGCCATATACACCACAAAATGCGACACAATTATTTTAAGCTTAGGCATTCACTAAATTTTGATTTTGTTGATGATTGTACGATTTCTGAGGCGTTTCCTAGTTCAATACTTTTCTATCGCTAACCACATATTACTAGTTCCTTAACAAAATTTACGTTTCCTGAGTAATCGTATTTCTGGGTCCTTTTTCAGGAAAAAAAATCGCGTTTAAAGTATGCGTACCACCGGTAAACACTTGCTTGAGACAAAGTAGCAATACTAAAAGCATTTTTTAAATTTTAGACTGCAAGTACAGTACCTAGTACCAAAAGTTTGTTTACAAGAAGTCTGTAACTGCGATGTAGCTATTGGTTTAAACTAAACTGTTTTATCTACGCACGGCGGCATGATAAAAATTTTTTAGACAAATACGTGTAATTACTATTCTAGCACTTCGCGTTCGTTATAATATGCACTATTTATTTATCGGTAATTAAACATTTCTTGACCGTTTAACTCATGTTGTAAAAATTTATATTTTTTGATTATCATGGCAACAGAAATAAAAAGAAATGTTTTACATGACACAAAAATTGATAAAATCACTATAATTACTAAAATATCTGAACATTCCAGTCCACTATTTTTATTAGTTTTATTGATGAAATGTTTAAGTAGCACTTGACCTTATTTAGATAGACACGTGTAGCATGGTCCTTGCGTATTTATAGATAAATCATTATATTATTAATTGTTAATGTAAATTTAATCTCTTCTATTGTCTACATTCATACAGAATGAGTCACAGAGAAAACGGCTGTTTCAATATTACTAGCCAAAAAAAAAATATAACACTTTATTTACTAATAGATAGTGTAGGCTTCTAGTTAGCACGATAGCAAGTAAGAAAAGAACAAATTGATTCAATATAAAAAACGGCTTCGAACAAATAAAACTTTGCCATAAAGTACCTACTTCCCCCTGATTGAGGAAATGTACCTTTTCAATTTTTTTTCTCGAAAACGATCAGAAGGGGAGCAATCGAGTGTTATAGGGTAATAGATAGTGCGACTAGCTTCGGTAAAAATTTTAGTTATACAGGGTGTACGGATTCGGAGCTATCAAACGTCAAAATCGAAATTTACGCGATTTCCTAAGGGATTGATTACAAGTCGCAAATTAAATTAAGTATATCGATTTAAATTTTCGGTAGAGGACCTTTAGCTTCAGAGTCCTATAGAAATTGGTTAGTATCGGAAAATGGCAAGTAATTTTTTTGAATATTAGGTCAAAAATATAATTTATACTTAGACTTGTTTTTGGTACTTAACTCGGAAAGGAAAACTCGTATCGGAGAGCGGATTCAAACTAAAATACTTTCTTTTTGCAATACATGTATCTATACTTAAAATTACTGGCCAACGGATTTATTTGGGAAAAACTGGAAATTTAGATTTTTGACCCTAATTTTTTACGATTTTTATTTTTTTTTTCGGGGTCAAAATGGATCCATATCAAAATTCCATATATGTACGTCGTCTCAAAGAGCTCGTCAAAATAAGTGATATCCGTAATATTTTTTATGCACCACATCCCCGTGATCTTATGTATTTATTGATGAGTTATTATACTATAAATAGTTAATGTAAAAATAATCTCGTTTGTTGTTTTTACATTCGTGCAGAATAAATCACAGAGAAAGAGGCTGTTTCGATATTTTCAGCAGAAAAATAAATAATTGGTTGTATTTATTATTAGATATCGTGTAATATTATAGCGAGCAAAATCTCTTGCAAAGACAAATAAGTTGACTGAAAGAAATCAACTATTTCTTCTCTTGACTCCAACAACGTATCTCTGTTTTGGTCTTCCTCTACCTTCTATTTAAATATCCCTTATGGCAACACATTATTTGTTCTCATTAAATGGTCATACCACCACAGTTTTCCGTCTTGCACCTTTTTATCTTTGGACAACGGACAAAGGCTGAATATTAAGGACCATGTACCGTGGATGTACTTGGAAAAGTCTAACTTAGACAACCAAAGCTGAAAACATCCATTGGGATTTCACCAGTCCTTTAAGTCGATGTGTGAGGTGGTACCTCCTTAACCAAGGAAGAACTCCTCTACCACCTGCTTTGTTTAAAGCAGTTTCCAAGTGGTCACCACCGAAGTTATATGTTCGTCGTTTAAAAATATTTTTAGAAACTTCCACAGTCTTGGTTGTTCCACTTTAGTTCCTGTACTTCCTTCCCGTGCCATTTCACACATATATCTTAACATTCTCATTTATCTCATATTGTGTTTTCTTTCATATGCTCTCTGGTTTGTCAATTTTTTTGACATTGAACACTATATTTATAAATCACCTTCCTTTTTCTGCTCGGGTTGACGGTCACACATCTAGATCGATTATACATATAAGTAAATTTTCTAATTTCCAATAAAACGAATCTGATGGTACCAGGAAAGAGTTTTTCCCATTATAGTATTTACACATTTGGAACAAAGGCCACTACCGATTTAAATTAACAAAAATAAAAAAACCGAGTGTTATAGAGGTAACTTAACATAATAAAAGCCCGTTTTACCAAAATATGATAAAATAGGGTTGTGTATGAAAAATGTCGTACGAATTTATCTGACGGCCTGTTTCCTCAGTGGATTTTTTTTTAAATCATAAAGGTCACGGCCTTAGGCTCTATCGTTTAGATTTACTAAAAAGGTTTAGGACTCAATACTGGTTTAAATTTAAATCTTCCTGTTAATCAGCTAAGTTTTGACAACTTTCTGTTTTGTCATTGTTAATACCAAATCGTTATTAAAATCTTAGAGTTATTCTAATATCTTAGCGATTTGCTTGGTTTCCAAAGCAAATAAATTTGCAAAGAAACCCAGAAACAAATTCATAGTTAAAACTTAGTTGTCTTATTGTTACACTTGTCAGTGATGTAAAAAAGAGAGCTGGCCATTTGGTTTCAGTCAGAGCCATTAATCCAAAAACACACACAAATACATACACTTAAACTGACTAAACATAAACACAGTATTCTAAAATAAACTGAAGACCCAGAGGTTTAAATCATTTAAAATCGTAGGTATTAAATTATAGAACTTTTTTGTAAATTAGGTGGTAAATCTCAATTAACATCTAGCCTGTCTTGTGGGATTAAAAATCGAATAAATGTTTTGCTTACCTGACATTTAGTACAACCAGAAAAGTGAGCCAAAAACACAAATACGAGTAGCTTACTGAACGCCTTTTTTTAATTTTTTGGTGAACGGTGATTTTCTATTTTTTCAGTACCCACAATCAATAACCATGAATTTAATTAGGAAGTGTGAGAACCAAACTGATAAATCAAATTTCGCGACTTAATTAATATCTGTTTTAATTGTGAGATTATTTGTTTTAAAGTGTATTCAGCGTGACAGGAGCGTCGCATTTAGATGTTCAGATAAACTATAAAAATAATTTTTATTCTTGCAGCTTAAAAGTGTTTGACTCTTTACGTATTTTGTTTAACAGCATTCTGTGTGGACACCCGTCCAAAGATTAATATAGAATATGCCGCTGATGAGTTTTTGTTATGGGATAGCTGAATTTTTAAATTACAACAATCTCGATGTCCCCGTGATATTAAAAACAAAATTCTAAGCTTCAACTTCAGGTAAATACTTCAACTCCAACTAAATAAGGGAGGCGGCACATAAGGATATTTGAAGTGTGGTATACAGGAGGTGATGAAAATAACTTGCGCGGACCGGGTCACCAATAAAGAGGAACTTAATCTTATTTAATAACAGTACACCATGCGGAAAGCCATAAAGGAAAGTTTCTTAAAAAGATATTTAGTTAAAAAAATGCATACACGAAAAGTAAATTACATCGCATGTTAAAAAGATACAGAATTAAAAGGTTATAAAAAAATTCACACTTTACAAAAAAAAGAAGCACAAAAATAATGTATGTCACTTTTGAAAGAAGAAATGCCCGGTGAAAAGTTAACATCATCTTCTATAAAATACGTCACATCCGAACCGAGAATATTCACCTTTCAACTGGTTTTAACACGCTTTCATAAAATCTACTCGCACTAATAAATGGTGGGTTGCACTGTGAAACGTGCGGCCAATGGCGAAATATTACCGCAGAGCATGCACGAGTGGCAACATTATCTTTGTAAAAGGTTACAATTAGTATTGCTTTATTTTTCTATAATTCTAGTGTGGAAAAACTAGTAGACTACCCCCTGAGTCACCCATTCCAATATATGTAACCATTTCCGTAACACCCTGTATATATATATATATATATATATATATATATATATATATATATATATATATATATATATATATATATATATATATTAGCTATATATGTTAGCGTTAGCTTCTCTGGCGTACTTTGACCGGCCGGCTTTTGAAATTCTGTCATTCGCCAAGTGAGAATTTTTATTTTAGTTCTTTAATTATGCTATGGTATGTGCTGATTACTTGGATAAATAAGAAAGGATAAAATATTTTACGGTTCTTATTACTTTTAGTAAATCTTGTGATGCTTCTAACGTATTTTTTGTACAAAAATATAAGGTGAAATAAGATGTTTACAAATTGTGTTTACAGTGTCGCTTAGAATGGTTTGTTTTGGCTTCAAAGAATGTTAAATCATCCCGTATCCATTCTTAATTCATCCAAGGTTTATAGTTTTAACCATTTAAGTATAAGAAAACAAAACATTTCGTGATATTTGTTGGACTTTCATGTTTTAACCAAGCGGCTGGGTTATATTGTGTAGGAATAGTAATAAACTTTATTATTGTTTGAACAACGTGCGAGTCCGACAGAGAAAGTTCGATTCTTTTTTGATTTTAATTCCATTCAAGAGCCTCGTTGTGCGTCGATTGGAAGATCTTCGTTTTTATAGTTATTTTTTCGAGTTTTTGAATTTTTTGTCGTAAACTTATAAAAATAGTAGGTAATAAAATAGAAAAACTATTTGCATTACGCTCATGTTTAATAGATTCACGTTTCTCGTCATTTCTTAACAACAAGAAGGAATAAATATATATTATATTTTTTGAATGGAAGCGTTGACTTATTTCATTTTCGATAACGAATATAGCTACTTAAACGGTTTCTGTACTTAACAGGCGCGGCTCGCCCGTAAGGTCATTTGGTCAGTGACACACCTAAATTTATTTTCAATAATCTACCTAATAATGTATTTGTTAAAACAAAAAATATTTTTTTTTTCAAAAAAGTGCAAGTTCCATGCGAAAACTCCACAAGAAAGAATCAAGCAAAGCTTGCTCCGGACTCGCCGTATCTTAAATTGACCTCATAGGTGTATACGGACTATATAAAATGCATTAAAGCTAAGAGAGAAATAAACATACACGCTTTAGGAAGTTAAAAACAGACAAAACTTGTCGACTGCCCACCAATAATATCTATCGCCCTCGGGGCGCGTGTGGCCGTCAACGCTGCCGCGCCGGTTATCGGGTTGTCGCAAATTCTGGATCACCAATTTAAATCTGACCAATTTAATATTAGAACAATATCGCGATTCGCGATATATTTAGCTACCTAATTTTATTTTAAGATATTTAGGTAATTACCAATAATAATAATAATAAGTGTAACTGTGACATTAAAGCCTACCGTAATTACGACTTTGACAATAACTTGACAACGCAGCACTCGACGCATTAATATTTCGGAATTGTATCCATGCTGCTGCCAAATCGTTCACCATTATAGTCATCCGACTCGCCGGCATTTGTTATGTTGAAGTATTTTATCTTTCGACCTAATTATCTTGAGGTTTGTTCGACTATTATTTGATATTCGTGTTGTGTCCTTTGTATACTACTAGTACTTGATTGCTTATGTTAACAATGGCTTTAACAGTGCAAGAAATACTGCAGTGTATATCAATAAGTAGTGCATTAATATTTGAAAAACGTTTAGAAATTAAAGAAAAAGGACCCCCCAAACCTCTTCTGGATTTGAAACAGACCACGAAAGATAGAGGAAAAGACATCAACAGGTATTTTAGGCCAAGTATGTATAATATTTCTGACTGGATTTGCGGGTGCAACGTAAAAATGCCTTTTTTTTTTTTGTTTTCCTTCTGTTTTGTTTTATACCGATGATTTGTTATGGACTAAAACTGGCGTTACTGACATAAAATATTTAAAAGTGCGGGTCCTGTTGCCGTTTTACAGCCCTTATTAGAAATGAACCTCAGTGAAACGTTTTCGGAAAGCGTAAAATTATTAGAGATTTTATGTACTATTCCAATGACGACAGTGAAAAGTGAGAGGGGCTTGCAACACTAAGGAGGATTAAGAAATACAATGAGGGGTCAAGGTTGAACGCTTTGGCTATGTGAAGCATTGAAAATCCTTTTGTTAGAAGTATTTGTAATTTGAGTGAGCTAGTGATTAAACATTTCTCCCAACAGAAGGATTGAAGGATCGTTTTGATATACAATCACATATAACTATATATGTAAAAGGTGAGTAAATTATAAATAAAAAAAAATAATATTGAAAAGTTTTGCACGTATTTTAAAAAAGTCGCAGCAAAAATGCAATTTTAATATTTCATGATTTTTGTGGTGTTATTTGTAGGTAAATAATTTCTTGGCAGAACTAGGCACATTATTAAAAAATCTTCATTAATTAAAACAGTGTATTTTGCTTGGTACGTTGATAACACTAGCTGCTCACGAAATTTGACCCACCTGTAAAAACACTCACGGGCCACGCTGGTACTTAGTTAACGGAACTCCAAACCAACAACAACCGAATATGAGTATGCTGCACGCAGCAAAGCTCTTTTTAAATAACACAATACCATTTTCAGACAGATTGACTATGAAGAACCAAAGATACATCCATACGTAAAGAAATGGAACAAACTTTCATCTAGAAGGGCAAAAGTAAACTAAAAATAAGAGGAAAGAATGAAGACAAAGAAGAAGAAAATATAATTTTATTTTTACATCCAATAAACCGCCGCTGGTCACTTATCGTTAACCACCCGGTATTGTAAATTATAGAAAATCTTTAATTATAAGCAATCGAAAAGGTGTGACGTTTCCAGATTGTCTCGCAAAGCACTAGTAATTAATATCGATAAAAATTGTTTCATTGAAACAAACCTTCAAGATTACTAAGATTTTGTAAAAAATAAGTTTCGTCATGAACATACACGTGGACAGTATACTTATCTAAGTTTCTGTGTTTTAATTGGTGAAAATAGAAAAGCTGAAGTATTTCTTTTGCAACGGTAGATAATGTTCCTGTAAACATAATTTGACGTTAGTTAATATCAGATATGAAGCGACGCGACATTTTTCTTCTAAACAACATTTTTCTCTTCTTTACTTCAAAAATCGTAAATTTCTACTGTAGCATGTTTGTAACACGTAAATTAAAAAAATCTCTAAAAGCCGTATTAGTATCTTTTAAGGTGAGTGTCAACACACAATCTACATATATTATTTAAATCTTTGTGTCGAAGACATCTAAAAGTTGCCTTTTTGAAAGAAAAAGTAAGGTGTCACTTAAATTATTTTACCTGTTACACAACGATTCTCTTCTAACACTAGTATGTCTATTTAGTCTTCCGAAAACTTTTTTGCGTACTGATTTATCTCATTAACATATCAAGCACTGTAGCGTTTACATCTGTCAATATCATCTGATAGTTATCAAATATCAGATCAGAATTATTTTATAGTGAAACAATTATTACACATTTTTATTACTTTTTTAAATAAAGGAGCTTACAATTTTTAAGAAGTATAGGATACGTATATATAATAAAACAGTTATAACTAGTAGTGTTTTAAAATTCCAATATTTTATTGTTTAAAATATGGTTATTAATGTGCCTTATCATCGAGATATTTTTTTAATGATTCTCTTGTTAATTCTTATGACGACATAATTTTTTAAAATTCGAATAGACAAGAAATCAGTAGTAGATTCTTTGCCACATTACAAAAGGTGTCATGTACAAAAGGTGTAAAAGTACGATTAAATTTATTGTACATATGGTATATTTGTATGGTGTTCGGATCCAATTTCTTTAAATTAATACGTACTATTTTTTAAAATTTCCTCATGGCATTATACATAACCGATAACTATTTGTTCGCTGATAATTTAAATTTTCTGGAATGGCTGCCTTTGTTGTTTAGTCGTGTTTGTTTGGATTGTTTTATTGTTATAGATCCACTTTTTGGATAAAGAATGCAACTAATTGAATTTCAGAAGCAACGAATATCACCGCCTTATTTGTTGGTTTGAGACATCAGGAAAAATTTTTCGCGATATTAATAAGAAATTTTTAAACTGTACCTAATAGGAAGACTCGATTAGAAATAAAACACAATGAAAATAAAATAGGTGACGGAAACATCTAGGGAGATACAAGAAGGAACACTACAGAAGTACGGGCATTGAGAAGAAGATATAATGATCACGTCGGCAGAAGGTTACTGACAATAAAAATATAGGTAAGAGAAGAGCAAGACTAAAGTAGAGATGGGTATATGGCGTCAAGAATGATTTCATTAAAAGATAAGGTTTAAGAGGATTTTCTAAAACAAACTTTCTTTTGCAGTGAAAAATGCTGTAAATCATCACAAGGAATGTATATAATGAAGAAATCGCAGTTACCAAGGAACCAAGTGCCAAATATTAAAATCACAGATATCAGTTGTAAACGGTTTTTATCAGATGCACTTGAAAATAGTACATTATACATCAAAGGAGAGAAATTCTTGATTTTTCCTGAGGTGCAGTTTGTAGCCCGAGGGCGAAGTTTCGTTTGTGGTTAAATATGGATTTAAAAGTTTTTTTATGTAGGAGAACTTAATGAAATTACTGAAGCACCGATCACTGTGGCAGTCAATTTACTACCAGAAAAGTCAAGAAAGTTATACGAAGCAGCATATGAAACTTTTAAATGGTGGTGTTCGATGATTAAATCTTGTATGGTACTTTACGACAATGCTAACATAAGTAAATATACAAAATTATTATCCTTTCTGAAACGGCAAGTTTATGGGCAGACGCTGGTGCCGACACATCCATCATTAGGCGACATAGGGGATCGAAATCTACTGCAGTCGCTGAGAGTTTTGTTTAACATTCAATGGAGAATAAGAAAGCCATTTCTAATCAAATACTACAGGGTATAAGAACGTCGACAACCAGTATAAATTTACATTTCGAAGAAACAAATGTTTTGCTCAATAATACACCTAGTGTTAATTTTTACAATTGTAAACATGTAACGCTTAATTAGGTACAATGATATGAATGTGTGGTACAAGTTTGTAATAAATAATCATGGAAGGTGGTATAGGAATTCTTCCTCGACCGAGGTGGTACCACCCCACACATCCTTTTAAAGGGCTTGTGAAATCCCTACGGATGTTTCCAGCTCTGGATGTGTGAATCGGATTTCCCCAGTACACTCACGGTACATACATAGTATTTAGACTTCGGTCTTCGTGGGGTGTGAGAAGATAAAAAAATATATCAATTTTTTTAAAAATTATTCACCTAGGGGATAATTTGCTTTTTCTGTAATGGTTTTGACATCAGAGAAATTGATTTCTACTATCGGCCGTGAAAAAAAAAGGATTATTCGAATTTGCTATGGTACTTAGACTAAAAGTGAAGATAAGAATTTAAAAAATGGCGATTGTTTGAAAATAAAAAAAAATATTCGTGGTCAATTTATTAAAAATTGATTACCAAATTTAATAGGTTTTGATGTATCTTCGGGTCCGTTTACTCTAAGCAAGACACCATCGTGGTTCTTTTTTCTAAAACTGAGTTGACCTAAATTCCATTAAGTAATATGTTTTTCGGGTACAAATGGCACTAGATATTAGCAAAAAAATAATTATTAAGGCGTTTAACGTGCGACGCGAATAAGTAATAAAGTTTGTTAATAAAGCCTGCTACACATACACATATATATTTCACAAGACAGTATCAAGATGCCGTATCACGAGAAATGTTTCCGATGAGACGTGTAGTAGTAGTACTTCAAGCTACCCGTCCATGATGCTTCACCAAAAGAAGTTTTTACAATGAGTGTAATTATCGGTATACATATTTGATAAAAAAAGAATAAAAGTGAAAAATTTGGTGCGTAAAATGGTTGATGGAAAAAAACTTTTCTCGTGTAGGTATCTTTAATAAAGGAATTAGAGATCTTAGCTTCTAGCGACTTTTTTAATTATTTAAAACTGGACGTTCGCGTGTTTTATGCCCTACTTGAAATCATTCGGCCAGACATAGAGAAACAAAATACAACATTAAGGGAAGCAATCGGCGCAGAAGAAAGACTTGCAGTGACGTTAAGATATTTGGCAACTGGTCGGAGTTACGCGCACCTTAAGTTGTCTGACAATATTTCACAGCAAGCCCTAAGTGAGATATCCCGGAAACATGCTGGGCTATTTACCTTATATAACTGCAGAGAAAATCATGGATTTTTTTGTAACAAAACCTTTATTAGCTTCGGGATATTAAGGTTTACACAGTTCAAGCGTTTCTTTTCACAGTTTTGTCACTGTACGAGGCGCTTTTTGAGTTCCACAAGTACGGAAAATGCTCAAAATGCACGATCCGTCTTTTCTTTAGCCATGGCTTCTTTTCTTTGCAGATGAAAAATACCTAAATCAGCAAGTAGCACTTATCGCTCGGAAGTCGCGATATCGCCCTACACACTTTCAAATACCCTGAGGTATGCCTCTGTATCACTAATTCGATCTCTCCGTCTCGCAACGGCTGCGTGAGACCGAGACAGATAGCGACCTATATCGAGACAACGTGATACTTTCAGAGACGTACCGCCACACGCTGAAATATGTTTCAAGAGACGGTATCCTAATACTGTATTATGAAACATATATCTGAACATTATGTTATGTCACTTAATAATACAAATTCTTTGGATATCCATGGAATCAATAGTAAAATTCTAAAAGAAATAATAAATTTTATTCTTGTACCTCTCACAGTGTTCGTGAATAGATGTTTCTTCAGTGGGTGTTTTCCAAATGATAGGGTGATGCCTATATTCAAAAACGGCCACGTAAAGAATGTGGGCAATTACCGCCCTATATCAATTGTCCCCATTTTTGGGAGGGTGATGGAAAAAGTCTTTAAGGCTAGGCTGTACAACTATTTTGAGAAAAAATTTATTTTGTCCTGGTCAATTTGGATTTAGGAAAAATTGCTCCACTACCCAGGCTATACGGGGAGGTGGTGAGTCACGTGATCGAGGGTCTTGAATCAGGTCAGCACACGGCTCTCAGATTGTGAGATTTGTCGAAGGCTTTCGACGGCGTGTCCCACGATGATTTGATTGATAAATTGGGTTTTTACGGAATCAGGGATGCTCCGTTAGCATGTATAAAGTCATATTTAGAAAACCGCCACCAGTGTGTTATAATAAACAATGTTGTGTCAGAGAAAAAATTGTCAGTCACGGAGTGCCTCAGGAGTGCCTGAGGCCCCTACTCTTTATTATATTAATGATCTTCTTTATCATCTTATGCCGGAAAAATGTATAGTTTTTGCCGATGACACAACTCTTAATTGTCAAGGCCGTAATGCTGGCTACCTTGGGGCCAAGTCCCAAAATCTACAGGATAAGGCTAACACTTGGTTTATGTCCAATAAACTTCAATTAAACCAAAATAAAACCCAAGAAATTATAACATCTTCAAACACAAAGATTTCAACTGGAAAAAGTGTCAAGCTCCTGGGAATCGATGATCGGCTAACTTGGAGCACTCGCGTAAATAGTGTGATACCAAAACTGTCAAGTTCACTCTTTTTGCTTAGACAACTAAAGAAAATTGTGACCCTCAATACTTTAAGATCAATATACTTTCCGCTTTTCCACTCACACCTTACCTATGGGACTGTTATATGGGGTAATAGTCCTTCATCTGCTGCAATTTGCAGATAGCAGAAATGTGCTCTTAGAATAATGATGAGCCTTAGCCGCAGAGAACACTGCCAGCCATTTTTTACTAAAATGGGAATAATGACACTTCCTTCAATCTATATTTTTATCAAACGCTGTTAGAAATTCATAAAAATATATCTTCGTTTTATACAAAAAAGGTCTGCAGATCAACTGAGACCTCCTCGATTCAGGCTTGATAGATCTCGCAGAAACTTCCTTGACTTGAGCATCTACAACAGGCTCTCTGCTCATGGGAGACAGTATGATTACAATAAATTAAAATCTGTTATAAAACAATTCATCTTGAAAAAGGGATTTTATTCGGTTACCGAATTTTTGGAATATAGAGACATACCTTAGTTTTTCTTTATTGTAAATTTGGAAGTCGACCTGTATTGTTTGACTTCTCATCTCTTGTTTCCCTTGGACTCACGCGTTCTTCAGAGTTTGTTAAACTTTTTTTGTTTGTATAATGTTTGTGTTTATTATCTGTAACAAAGTTTTGAAACGGTATTTATATTGTTTGCGATGTGATGTATATGTCTGTCTTTTTACAGATTATTTTTTGATTTTAATTGTAATTGACAAGCTACTATTGTACAGTGTTCTGTATGGAATGTGGTAAATGTGGAAGTAAATAAATAAACAAATATCTGTGTGTGTAGCAGGCTTTATTATCGTTTGGTGCTTGGATTTGGATTTGGACCATTTCTTTGAAACGTTGTTTTTGAAAACAATATAATCGATATCTCTGTCCGAAATTAATGAATTAGCTTAAAATTTGAAACATACGTTTATTATTTATATAGATAGTAATTATAACTTGACGAAGGACTTTTTTGATATCATTTTTTGTTTTGCGAAATGTTAATAAAAACGGTAAAAAAATTTGGGAACAAAATGTCAAAAAAATGTTATTTTAATTACTAAAATTTTTAAACAAGTTAGTTCGCATCTAATTACCTATCCTTTACCTTGAGGCTTTGTTTCTTTCTATGAGACCAAATGTGGTAGGCGGAATCGTGTCCTTTACAATCACGGCCTTCCAAGCGAGAGTCCAAAACTTCCACAAATGTGAACATTGACGCATGAATATTCAGCTGTAAATCTATTAAGATGTACATATTATTATGTATACTAATAATATTATAATATAAAATTAATTGGAGCAATAAATTTCTTCTAATTAATTTTTGAATTTCCCCCTGATTTCAGTTATTAGAAAGTAACCAGAAAAAAACTTTCAGAGTCAAGCGTTTTGGAGACAATTACCAGGAATGTCGACCCAACGTAAAGTTGGAAAAAGACAGAGTCAAAGAAGAAGAACGTTTGCTTGGGTTTAGTTTCAAAAACAGTGGATGAAATTTTTGACAAGGAAACTAATTTAAAAGTCATAGAAATGAGTATGGAAATATCGCTTTTCAAAGAATAGGAAGAAGAAATTAAACTTAAATTGACGCATTTGTTCGAAAAATTAATAAATCCATGAAAATGTATGGGTCGATAGTGTGCTGACCAGAAACAATCAAGAGCACTAAGGCACACGAAAACTAATTCATTTAAATCACAATGAAGCCGTAACAGACTAGACAGTGTCGTGGTGGAACAGATCATAATGTTATACTAGTACTTATACTCGAATGTTTCTTAACAGTCAGTCACGTTAGAAAGTGATGGCTATATTATGACTATGGTATTATTATCGCGAATTAGTGTAATGTCAAAGCTGAATTAATTTCTCTTGTGCCCTAGAGTTGAAGACTTAAGTTAGCCTAACATCGCAGTAATGGGTATAGTAATCAAAGCTAACCAAGTTTTAAATGATCTATCACAAGTTACACATATTACACAAGCAATACATCAAGTAAAACACAAATTACGAATGCGTAATGGGGATATTGCTATAGTAGCAGCTTTATAATACAAAAGTCGATATTTTTGAATAAAGCTTTGTGGAGAGTTTAAAGGGTTCGTTGCTTTATGTAGAAATGTATTACAATGGGTAGCTGTGGTTGCCTGTTGAATCCTCCAGAAATTGATATTTTTAAATCCAGCTTTTTAAAGGTCCTTGCTTTACATAAAAATGTATATTAATGGGTTATTGTGGTAGCCTGTCGAATCGTCTAGAAGTTGATAATAATAAATCCAGCTTTTTAGAGATTTAAAATAATTGGTTGCTTTACTAGGAGCGTTATATAGATCACCAAATGCTCAACGTGCTCCTGAATTATTTGGGACAAAATATTCTACAACCACAAAAGACGGTACTCTTGGGTGACCTAAACATTAACTGGAATGAGGGGAAAGCGACTAAAAGAAATTATTTATGGAGCAGGTTCTAAAGAAATTGTTATAAAAGATACAAGAACTACAAATGTGTCATCTTCCCTGATTGTTCACATCATAACTAGCGATTTTAGCGTACAATAAGCTTCTAGAAATTTTCTAAAAATTAGTGACCATGACATCATTGGAGTAGTAATGCTGATCGAGAATACTATTCAAGAAGAACAATATGTTTATGGCCAGAATTTGAATGAACAAGTTATTTTAGATATTATATCGACATTAATACAATCAAATTTTAACTATATATCTGTTGATCTTGACAGGTCCTATTTTGAGTTTATTCAAAACATTAAACAGGCGGTCATTACAAAAATGTATACAAAAAAATCCCCCTGGATGACACAAGAAAAAAAACAGTACAGCGTAGAAGGGATGAAGCATACCTATGAAATATTTAGTATAATAAGAAATAAAATTGATTGGGAAAACTATACAGTGGAAAGAAACGGAGTAGTGTCCATGATTCGTATCGAAAAAATTAGATATGACAGTTGCAAAGGAGACGAAAAGAGAATGTGGAGAACGTTAAAGGACTTATTCGGTAACAAAAAACAGCAACCAGTCTGTACAGAGGTTGACTATGGAATTTATAATGGTAGTATAGAAGAAAATTTCAACAAATATTATGCAGACTGTATAAATGAAATTGCAGAAACAATAGAAAATCCAAACTGGAATTGATCAATATGAGACGATTGAAAAACCACACCTTTTGAGTTTTACAACTGTTACTCATTCTTAGTAAAACAAATATTTTTGTGTCATTAGAGATATCCTTTATTATATTTGTACTTAATAAATACCTCTCTAATGACTGGAAAAGTCCCAGCAGCCATGAAAACTAGTTGATGGTTCCAGTACCGAAAGTGAATAAACTCAACACGCCTGCTGAATTTAGACCAATAAATCTATTGCCGGCCGTCGACAAAACTATTGAAACCATCGTTAATAAACAGTTAAAAAAGTATCTTGTAAATAATACTTTATTGTATATTGGACAATCAGGCTTTAGGAGTAATCACTCATGTGTGTCAGCACTTCAGTATGTGTGTGCAAAGTGGAGAAAAGATATTAATGATAACAACATAGTGCTGAGTGTGTTTGTTGACCTAAAACGTGCGTTCGAAACCATTGACCGGAAGATCCTAGTAAGAAAATTAATTAGATATGGTATTAGTAATAGTGCTCTAAAGTGGATTAAGGACTAATTAAACGACAGGTATCATAGAACTAAGCAAGAAAATAAAATCACCAAAAACAGAAAGTGAATGAAATGTGCCACAGGGTAGTGTGTTAGGACCACTATTATTTATTATTTATATAAATGATGTTTATAGATCTTTACAGGATTTCTTTGTCAGTCTATTTGCTGATGATACAATTATTTCTGTATCAGAGGTAGACTTTGATGAAAAAACTATTAAATTAAATAACCTGCCAGCTTTACTTTATGACTGGTTATATCAGAATAAACTAAAATTAAATAAATCAAAAACCCAATGGTCATAGGATCAATCACTGATAATTGTAAAAAATATGCGGAATTAGGAAAATCTTTATACGAGTATAAGTGGCTCGGTCATTAAGCCTGTAAGAGTAATAAAATATGTAGGAGTATATTTTAGATCTACCACTAAACTTTACCAATCACATAGAGTATTTACGTAAAAAAATAGGTAAGAAAACTGGATTTTTTCGGCGTACATTTTCTTGTCTATCCTATTATACCAAAATTTTAATATACCTACAATAGTATTATTTAAATACTTCTACCTTTTCAACTTACACACTCATTATATTTTCTAAATAACACCTAACCTAGAGTACTGTTCTCACATCTGGGGAGCGGCATCACCTTCGACACTTAACGTCCTTGATTCTATCCAAAAGAGAGCCATTCGCTCATCAATAACTCAGTCCTTAGGAAAAAAACTCCATTCTCTAAGTTATCGCTGGGAATTTATCTTTTTTCTATCGACACTTTTACGGATGTTGCTCTGAAACACTAGCCGCTCTAATTTCCCCTTTGGCTGTTCCTCACAGAACAACAAGAGCCGCGTTATGAACGCATCTCTTTACTGTCCAGCTATAAAAGCCCACAACATCCCTAGGGTCGCCAAATTACAGAGCAAATTGCCTGCAGATGGTTTCCCTTCCCCTCCCAATCTTCAACCATTTAAATCCTGTCTCAATAGATTACATTTTCCTTCTCTTCAGACGCCCAAGGTACGTTAGTAGTTGGACCTGAAGTCTACGTTTGCTGGGTACTGACCCGCCATTCTGTATTTAATGATACTTACACAAAAATATATCTTAATTTAAGGTACAAAAGTCGATTTCAAAGAAACAGAACTTGGCATGGTTGCACTTGGAAATACGGTAATACTTGTAATATTAAACGAAATAAATAAAAAAGCACAATTTAAAAAAATAAAATCGTCGGTGAAAATACTACAAATACGTTTTACCCGTTTACCATTAACGCTCGATGTCAAGTGGCTAGAGTGGACGAATAAATGCCAAATAAGGAATATTGAGTGATAGATACAACAAATACATATATTTCTTTCAACCGAAAACTAACTCGGTTCACTGTACCCTCTTTGTCCACTGTTCCCACATTGACCCTACATGAAAAGTTATTGGTTTTCTACACCAAACTGACCAACAATAATAATAAAAACGCTAAAACAGTAATAATGGGCGATGCATACTGTTCAAGACAGATCTGAAGAATGATATTTTCTCTGAGATAGTTACAATTTTTAATGATCTCTATCTATTGATGGACTTTTGGTAGCACTGTATTATAAACAACAGTCATCATTACATTTATTATTAGTTTAGAGAAATACAAATTTGTTATTGTTTTTCTAAGTGATTGTTTCCGGTATAGTTGAACAATTGATTTTTCATAAATTATTAATGAGTTTACTTTATCGATTTAAAATTACGTCAATTACTGTGCCGTTTTTATATAAGGTTTTCTTTGTCTCTTTACAACTATTTTATATAAAAAAGGGGATATATTATTGATTTGCAGTCCTTGGGCTGTATGGAAAAAGATTGTTATGGAATACCTACCAATATTGCTATGTATTTCATTTTCCTGCACGAACAAAAGTATTGTAAAAAATCCTTTAAGCACTATGGAATGTAAGATAATAATAATAATAATAATAATAATAATAATAATAATAATAATAATAATAACAATAATAATAAAGATGTTTACTTATGCCAATAAAAACAATTTAAAATATAAATATAAAATTGATAAAATCATAAAAGAAAACCAAAAAATGACAGTAGTATACTAGTTGGCATAAATAGGTAGGATTTTGATTTATAAGAAATCATTCTTCCAATCCTACCCCTACTAAATAATTTTTTTATATTATTTTTAAAAGTTATATAGCTTAAGCCCCTTAGACTAGAAGGAATATTATTAAAAATTACAGAAGCTGTATATTTAAACGAATACTTATATTTTTCAGTATGATGTTTAGGTATTTCTATTGCGTTCTGATTTCTAGTATTAACATTATGAATATTATTCCTGAATTCAATTTTTTCAAATAAATATCTAGATAGTTGTATGGTCTTAAGTGCCTACCTATGGGCCGCGGATTCAAAAGCTACTCGGCTTTAGAATAGTTCTATGGATCACAAAAATACCGCTTAGATGCATTTCTTGTTACAGTACGATCATTCAAAATTTAAATCTTCCTTTCTGCCGCTTTTAAGTAAAGAAACTGCAGACAAAGACCCATATAGCTGACGCAGATAAATACACACCTGTCGTCACGCGCCGGCAGTGAATGCATCAAAGACCACAAATCTTAATTTAAGTGAAACTATTTTAACGCCGCACAGTGGTACCAAAGGCTTTTTACCAAGACAATTTTTTTTCTTGTTGCAGGTGTTTTTAAGCAAGATAATAAATGCTAAAAAATAGTAAAAAAAATGTTTAATATTTCTGCTTATAATAAAAATCATAATAATAAAAATTTATATGTTGGTAACGAGAAATTTTTAATACCGTTTCTTGCTAAAATTTAATAATTAACACTCAACTAACAAACATATAAATAACAGAATTTAGTATTAGAAATAATTAATCCTCCCTCCAGTCATTGTCACTTAATTCTTCTTCGCTATCATCATCATCTTCTTTATGTAAACTGTATAGCGTACCTTACACGGTCAATAATACTGACAATATGTTATTATTTTGACAAAAATATTGACCGTGTAAGGTGGATATATTGACGGTTTGATGGATCGAACTGACGCGAATTCGAATTTCCGAATATCAGGCATCAATATCAGCGAGTAGAGGGATACTGTCAGTATTACTGATCGTCTAGAGTGCGCTGTCAATATTGGATCAATTCTTAGTGTAACGTCAGCTGCTGTCAACAATAAAAGCAGCAAGCATGCTTTTTTAACCAATCTTTCATCCAGCGCTTACGCTTTACTGTACGTTTTATGCCTAAACTTAAAATTATCGTGATACATGCTCTCTGTCGAGGACTCATTTTCAACAGGCACGGATAATAGTAGGTTATGTACCTACTGAAGGAAATATTGACAATAATACTTATCGTGTAAGGTTGAAGAATATTGATACAGAGATTGAAGTTGATTGTTGAAATATTGTCAGTATTGATTGGAATCAATATTATTGACTGTGTGAGGTACGCTTAAAAATATTACCAATTATTGCACTTATTTGCAAACTACTACATTTTAGAGCAAGTTGACACAAGGTGACAATTAAACTTTGACGGGTTAAAAGTAACATAACGTAAGATAAAAACACGTCCTCAAAGTATGCCGTGGAATCAAATAGGCGAATGAAAAATAGAAGTGTCAAGTTCTGAAGTTCATATTTTTAAAAAAAATTGCATTATTTTGATTGTCATTGCATAAGACAGAATTAAAAAAACCTATACAACAAGGAACTTAAAAATTATAAATTAACTAAATGAGAGACGTGTCCACCTTCTGCTTCCAAACATGTTCTCATTCTTCTTTTCTTCTTTTTACAGCATCAAAAACATTGGTGAGCACTTGGGGGGGGGGGGGGGGTTAATCACCTGAAATTTATTTGTAATTCTAGCCCGTAGGTCTTTTACAAGTTTTTAATGTGTAGCCATAAAAGAAAGTCGCACAGCGTGAGATCGCAGGACCATGGTGGCCACCTAACAGGTATAATACAACGAATGATACGCTCTTCGAGAAATACCTCCAAAAAATTTAAATTATCAAGAGTTACGTGAATTGGTGCGCTGTCCTGCTGGAAGTAGCCTTGTCGCATCTCTACTTCGTCTAACGCGCTTACAAAGTTTTCTAAAATTTCATTACGGTATCGCGCCGGATTGAGAGTGTCCTAAAAAATCGGTCCAATTAAACTTACTTTCGATATGGCCGCCCACACGCCAACTTTCTGTGAATACAAAGGCTCCTCTACAAAAAAATATGGATTTTCAGAACTTCACATTTTCATTTGTTGAGAATTTACATAACCAGAGAGATAATATAATCATGCCTCGTCAGTAAAAAGATTTTTTTAAAATACGTTTTCATTATTATGCAAATCATTATTATGCAAATTACCAATAAGCTACTCAGAAAATCGCATGCGCTGCGGCTTGTCGTGTGATAACAATTCTTGGACTGAGCTTGGACGATTAGCGTGCATATGCAGGTCACATTTCAGGACTGCATTGCAGGTTCCGTAGGATACATTTACTTACTGACTTATACGCCGAATAGGGGTATGTGGGTGTTCATTAACAATTTGCCTCAATTCTTCTACTTTTTGTGCAGTGCGACCTTTGGCTTTCCCATTGCCTTCAATTCTATTCACACTTCCTTTTCCTCTAAACAAAGTCACAGATGTGGTCAAAACTTGGCTAAACTGATCGAAATCCATGACTATGTGTGGAAATTCTGTTTGAAAATCCTGAATGGCATCCCGTGTTCAGTAAACCCACTGGCCATTAAACCTTCTACCATTTCTAAAGTAACTGTCGATCATAAAAGTCTTTTTTTATGCCGTGATTACCATATTTAATTTTCTTAATAATAAAAACTTCCGAACGTGCCAGTTCTATTTTTCATTTACCTATACCTGTGTTACCTTCAAGAGTAATAATTCAAGACATGCGTAACTGATTCCACGGCATACTTTGAGGACTTTTTTTTATCTTACGTTAGTTATTCTAAACACACAGAACACACGAAATAGATTATTTTATTTATCGTCCCATCTGAACAAGAATATTTAGAAGGCACTTGAAAACTTGAATTCTGCGTGAAATTTCAATCATATTTTATGTTTCACCCCTTTATCTAAATAGAATCGTTTTCGAAAAAAACATAGGTTACCTGTAAAAATAAAAATAATAAATGACAAACTTGTGAAATAATTAGTTCAACAAAAAATGTTGGAGTTGGCCTCCATCAATGTACTGGCAACACTCAATATTCGAGATGATCTTCAAATTCATGCAGCACATTTTGAACTACTTGCTGTTCTATTAATCGAATTTGTTGCCTTATTCGGTTTTTCAGGTCGTCAATATTATTTGGTCTATTGACGTACACTTTGGAAACTCTAAATCAGTTTACACCAACCATCCGACGAAGACACTGTGTTGTCGAAACAATTGTCATGTTTATAAATAAAAATTTAGTGAAGATTGAAACAATTTTGTTGTCATTCTTAAATATTTTAAATCAAATAAAAATGGGGTTTCTCTTTCAAAGAATTAAGTGTGACATGATATCGTCCTTTTGGGTCACCCTGTATACATTAAATTTAGTTTAAAAAATGTACATCCAAAATGAAAAATCAACTGGGCCTAGCAGTTTTTTAAGAAAAAAATGCCTGAATTTAAAACGAATATTTATTACAACCATTAGGGGCTTACTTAATAATAAGGGTGCCCACCGTGAGTGCTCCTCCAGTAGTATTACATCGCGCATCGTGGGGAACTCGGCGGCAGCAGCCATTCAGTTTAGCTTTGCCACTTGTTGATTCTATTTTTCTATCGCGTCACTGTGAATCTGATAGTTCGTAATATGCCGAAAGTATATAGTAACCCGTGACTGTTTGCGCACAGTATTAGAAGGTTTATATGGAAATTACCTGATTTAAAATAGGAAGTGACTCCGTTGCCGGCGCTGTCAACCATCATGGATGTCGGCGCCGGCAGCCCTAACGGTAGGCTTGCTCGGTGACGGCACCGGCAGCCTAACTGGGGGCCGGCAACATTAGATAATTAATGTCAAAATAAGATCAGAATCAAAATACCTTAATTTCATCAAAAAATACTAATCTATTATAGCGTACACGTATTGCTGTTTCCGAGATTAGTGAGGTCCTTTTATGTTATTTTTCAACCTGTTTCTCTAATTACGTAATCCAAAATGATTTTTTTATTTGCCCCAGCCGTCAGGGCCTCTTGAGTGGCCAGTTTGACATTTTCTGTCAAATTTTGTCTCTGTGCTAGAGAATTAAAATAAGCTTTGGTTGAAGTATGATTGTGATTTTGTTCAAGCTGCATAGAAATTGTTTACACTCACTTACTTTTAAGAAAATGTCAGCCTGGCATTCCTGGTAGTCCACCAAATCAATTAAAATTTTCATATGAAGAAAATATGTCACCTACTTTCAAATTTTATAGTTTTTACGCAAAATTAAAAAAAAACACAATGTTTACAATCATTTAAAAGACTTAACTATTATTATTTTAGGTTAAAACTGCCGGCATTCCGTTTGGACCATATCTGGAATACAGCGGCGCCGCCGCTGTATTTGCTGCTGCTGCTATTTTTACCCGAAAAATTCTGTACTCGGGTGCCGGCGCCGGTATCCATGCATCAACATTTTGGGGAACCGGCGCCGGCAGCCGAGTCACTTCCTTTTAAATATAATGGGTGGCAAATAATATGTGTTGTTTGTTACCAAAGCTTATAGACCTTTAACAAAACTCCATGTACAAGGCACGTAAACAGTGCAACACAATATAAAAAGGGGTCAATGCCCTTATTCGCAATTTCTTTTCGATTTTCTTATTATGCTGTGGTCGTGTAATGTGCCGTTATTTATAACATATAAAGAACCATTTCGTCAGCTTTTGAAGAAATATAATCCTGAATGCAAATTGCCCGGCCGAAGTACGCTCCAAAGACATATACCGGCTTCATTATTCTTTGGTGAACCTTGCGAATAGTAGATGACTTGCAAAAAGTACTATAGACTTTAAATAACGAGATAGGTATTTGTGTTGGAGAAAAATTTTATAGTGTAATAAAAAAATCCGGATTTTGTCAGACTAAGACATATTCATAGTAACAGTGCCGACAAGGATCGGTTAAATAAGTTCGGAGATCATTTCACCTACGCAAATATAACATCTGTAGATGTCGATGTCGATGTTTTCTTTATATAAAACATTTTTTCGCCGCATTACACATCGCTTACGGAAGAGACTTGAGAGACATACGCCATGCTGCAAATGTTTAGCAGACCCAATCCGGATTTTTGATGCTAACTGGGTAAGTAGTACATATTATATATTATAGTATTATTATCACTTATTATACCCAGTTGTTTATATACGTCGCCACTGGTGTGGCATTCAAGTGGGCAGCCTTACTAATATACTATTTATACTTATCAATATAGACATATCAAGTAGGAGAACCTCTTCATGTATAATGTCAGAAGGAAAGGACAGGAAGGTAAATAAAAACCATGTTTGTTAAAATATCATTTATTTTTATACAAAAAAACACTAAAAATTACTTGTATTACAGTAACATGAATAAAGAGAATCAGCCACATAATGCGGTGTGATTTACTATTATAGTTGCTACTTTAAAAAAATTCGATGTGTTTGACAGAAGTTAAATTATGTTGTTTTAATACAGAAAATTCATTATTTATTTACTTCTTTGTGGTTATTGATTTAATTAGCTCTAATTCATTAATTCATTCGAGATTTAAGGTTTAATATGTTTGATGACAAACCAAATCATACAATTTATAAAAAAAACACTAAAAGCAATGAAATATTTGTTTCTAAGGAAACCAATATTTATTTTTATAAAATTATACAGGGTGGTCCAAAAATAATTCGACATAGTGCAACAGTGGAACCTGACATTAAAATATGTCGATTTAGTCAATTTGTTAATTTCGAAAGTTAATATTAACAGAGATATAGGGCGTTCAAATTTTTTCGACATATTACCGTAAAACTTGATCTAGGTTGACTGTAGCGGGTAGAAGGCGCTACGTACAGACTTTATGCCTTCAAATGGCACAAACTTTTTCGTGTGTGATCTTTGAAGAAAACTTTGGAGAAAAATATATTAAAGCTGAATGGCGCTAAAGTGAACCGTTTTAGAAATATTTGCATTTTGCCAGCAAATTTTTTAGTTTAATTCGGATTTTGTTTCAAAATAACAGGTATATTTTAGAAAATGTAGTATAAGACGTAACTTCGGAAACAATAATTAGTGCGGGTTTTACCCCGATTTTGACAAGAAATAATTTTTTTCTACACTATTAAAAAAAGGCTTTATAAAGTTTGCTGTTAGTGTCAAAAATGACTTTTTAAGACACCAATTTTATTAAAATTAAAACCAGTGCTAGACTTGGTTATTTTTAACACTAGTGTTAAAAGTAAATTACTTTTTAACAAACGCCTTTCACTTCGCACCACTGCAAAAACTTTCTATAAATAATTTCGTACTAAGCCTTAGACTTTTTCGGCAATAACTCAAAAGTAACTCTTCCAGCTGCTTCATTTACTTCCGCATTTAGATCATTTTTTTCCAGATTATCCATCGAAAATCATACGAATTCACAAAAGAAAGTACTTTTACAAATTATCGACAGCGAGTTTTATATTATATAACAAGACACATTAGTTGCCGAGAAACCAACAATAAAGAAATAAGCTAAATCACTTGATAATAACTCGATTTCTAATTTTGAATAAAATATTAAAATATTATTCGCTTATTTTCATACCCAGTGTAAAAGTGATTATAGAAAAGGTAGTGTGTGGTGTATGCGTTAAAAATGTCTTTATTTTGGTCGAAGAAATATTACAGTCGCTGCGCTAGTGTCCCAATGTTTCTTTCTCACAAATTTAACACAGACATTATAAATTACAATTATGTTTCATTAAGTTTTATTTGCATGATTTTTAAGGTTGCCTATCATGGTAAAAACACTATCGGATATTAATATGGAGAATATTTTGAAAACAGCTAGCTTGAGCGTTATTCAACTGGTACACTTTTTTCTCAAGAAATTAATATTTTTTGATTCAAAATTCAGTAGAACTCACAAAAAAGTTCGAGCGCTTTTAAAGCGTAATGGATGTACAGGCAGTGCCCTCTATTAACTGCAACATAATGGAGGCTCTCAAAAACCCCTTCATACCTAAAAATTGCGATAATAATGACATAAAATAGTTTTCAAAATATTGAAGAAAATAGAAATTAAATTTCTCACGAGGACCACGACAAACGTCTGTTAACATCAAATTTCGGACAGATCACCCTATTTCCAATTAATTTCGGACCGCCCTGTATATACTTGTACAATGCGTAATAGAAAGCACACCGCATTTCTGTATTGAGCAAATTTAAAGTAATAATAACAAAATAATAAACTATCTAGCACGTTCTACTAACTAATTTTATCTCACTAAACCTTTCCTTAAGTTTTGGATATGTCGTTCGTATTATCAGAATAAAAAAATGTTTACATAATTTACATTATTTACGAGTACGAGGCACGTACGAATCTAATCAAATCAGATAAAGTTACATACTATAAAAATTAGCGATATTCTTCTATCTTGTTGGCAGGGAAAAAACAAAGTTTTTCTATGGCATTTTAAAAGAAAAGTAAGATGGTTTGTTTTATTTTCAAAAGTACTACAGGGCCAAACAAAAATATTCATTAAATGGATATATCAGAAAATCGTCATATATCCTTTCGACTAGGTTGTAGAAATTGTGGTATTCAATTAGTTTGTATGGTACGTTTGAAAGATTTTGTGACAACCTTTATTTTGCAATCTATATTATTTGATTTTATCAATGCAAATATTAAAAATTAGTTGTATCAAAGCTAAGACAATAGCTACGCATAATTGTTTTTAGTCGAAGATTTAAAAGTTTCCAGCTTGACCCATAAAGCGCAATTTACCGTAATCTTGACACATACAGGGTGACCGAAAAGTCTTAGTATAGTCAAATATCTTTGCTATTAGTAAAGATGGAGACCCCAAATTTTAGGGGTATCCTATTGATCAATAAATCCACTTTTTTATGTAATTTACCTCTTTCAACCCCCTTAAGGGGCGACGCTAGGGAGTTGAGGTCAAAATTTTTAAATGCAACCCTATGCGGTGTGATACCTCATGTTAAATGTCTTAAAAACATTTTAACGCAAATCCGAGGTCCGTATCTTAATTCGCTTTTAAATGGCAAACCTTTAAAAATGAAAACTCATGACAAAAAAGTGATTATTTAAATACCTTTATTTCTCTTATTACTTTAAAAGTTGTTCAAAGTAGGCACTTTAAGATTCTTGGCAGTAATAAAGTCGATTTTAGAAACTCACTTCTCACTTTTTCGAGAATGGCCGGTGTTACTTCCCGAAAATGTGAGAAGGGAGTTCCAAAATCGACTTTATTACTTCCAAGAAGATCATGGTGGTCAACTTTTAAAGTAATAAGAAATAAAGATATTAAAATTTTTACTTTTTTTCACTATTTTTGATTTTCAGACTTGCCATTTGAAACAAATTAAGACCTCAGGTTTGCCGTAAAATGTTTTTTTAAAGGCCTTTAAAATGAGGTACCACACGGCATAGGGTTGCATTTAAAATTTTTGACCTTTATTTCCTAGCACTACCCCTCAAGGGGATTGAAAGAGTTAAACTACATGATAAAGAAGATTTATTAACCAGAGAATACCCCTAAAATTTGGTCTCTCTATCTTTACTAAAAGCAAAGGTATTTGCCCATCCTAAGACTTTTCGGACACCCTGTATATATGCAGCCGCACTCTTTGTTATTACACATTTAAAGTTTCAACTTTGCGTTTTACATTCTGTAAATGATGGAATAAATCTAGATCCTTGCTGTATTAAAATTTTTCCTTGTTAAAGGTTTATCTCCCACAGATATAATACATACTCCTGTATTTGGGTCACCTACTTTAAGCATGCTCATACGAGTAAGCCAAAAGGGCAACTTTTGAAGAAAATCTGAAGTGACCGTTTGTGTGGCAGCACAAATTTTAATACCAACTAATGTCCAAAGCTGATTCTAACTTCAACTACATTTATTACTTAATCAAATGCTTTAGGAAACCGGTCCTATAGTCGAAAATACTACCACTTTTTTATATATGCCAGACTTTTCTTCAAGGAGAACTAAAAGGAACTTATCTATAACTATATCTATTCGTGAAGGAAATACCAATTTTAATAAAAATTTCCACAAAATATCTGTGTTTAATTTAAAAATTCTGGAATTCCTAGACTTCATTCTCGTTGAGCAATTTTGTAAAAGTTATTTAATAAAATTATATTTAGTATTTAAGTAGTAAATATTTTCTTAATTTTAATAAAATATCCTTATTTTGTAATCGTTGTGCAGATGACAAATGAAAAAGTGAAGTTAGCATAACTTTCAAAAACTATAATTTTTGGGTGTGAGTTGTGAGTTGTTAGGTAAGCACCAACACGGTCTCTTTTCTTATAGATCCTTGGGTGCTTAACTTTCTTTGTATTTGACGGTGTAATGCACGCGCTAGGTAAAAATCGAGGATAGAGATAAATCAATATACTGATATTTCTTTGATACTACAAGCGAATAATGTATTAATAAAATATGAGTGTTATAGCCTTATAATATACGAGAATGGAAGGAAAAGTTTCTAACCTGATCCAGATAGTAAGCAGTATCTATAGAGTAATATTGATACGTGCCAACGCAGCCCTACTCTTCATTAGTATACCTTTAAATTTTCAAGAGAATGTGTTAAGTAATTTGTATTTTACCATCGGTAAAGTTTATTAAGTTTTACATTCTGTAAATAAGGAATGAACAATTCAAAACGACACCATGAAAACGCAGACAACTGTCTACTAGGTACCAACTGTATAATGTTATTTATATATTTCTGTCAAAATTAGAAGAAAAAGTCCTTAAATGGAACACGCTGGGATATGCAATTTTGTTTAACTTGTATATTGTGAGGGATCTAGTTTTGCTCGTCCCTCAGACATTACACTTGGTAAACAAAGTAAAGCATTTTTTTAATTTTGGAACTATTTCGACAATACTAAGTATTTTAATGATCTCGAATCCCTGAACAAGTGCAAATGCATTGTTTTAAATAATCCTTGATTTCTTAGTTTCACCCTGTACTACTTAAAAACTAATTTTATAGGTTAAGGCAGGATAGTCGTATGTCAGAAATTTATTAAAATCTATTGTAAAACAAAAAATTTATGAAGCTTTAAAAAAGGAGCTAATTTAATTTGGCCCACAGTGCACAATGAATATCGAGCAAAATTTTTTTATCACCAACATAAACTTATACAATGCGAATATGGATAGATATAATTTTCGCTGTTCCACTTCTAATTTAGCTTTAATTTAGTTGCATACTCTGGAAATATTTTTATTTATAAACTTCTAACATCTAAAACCATAGATCACACGATTCAGAAATTTTGGGTCAATAAATATATGTTAGGAAATACCTTAGAGGCGCAATAACATAGTATCTTGCAGCCTTGAAAATTATAGCGTCATAAATCTGTGACTCGAAGTTGGTCTGGGAATATCGACAGTCTCTAAGCCAATTGCCAAAAAAAAACAGATTTTATGATATAGGTGCCCAGTTTAAGGTATGAAAGTTAACAAAATCCTTTAAAATATCATTAGGAAAAGCTCACAGAAGTCAGAAATAGGCATAATATTTTTTGTTGTATGATCACAGATATTATATTAAGGACAAAATTGGGACAAGAAGACACATTAATGACCTGCTCTCTTCAACTACTAATCCCATCCACAGTTATGTTGACGATAGTACTCTTCACTCCAATATTCATTTTTCCAGACAAGTTTCGAATCAGGAGTTGGATAATGGACGCAGATCTATGTAGCTATCCCTTTCCCTAGATCTTCAATTAATCTTAGACTGGGGTGCCAAGAACCTTGTTCAGTTCAACGCCTCCAAAACCCAGTCATGTTCCCTCTCACGCAAAAAATCTGGCAACGCCCACCCCATCCACATGAAGGGCCAAGCCCTACAAAACAACGAAACATTCGATCTCGTTGGCATCGCTTTCGAACATGATCTCACCTGGCACAAACACATTACTTCAGTGCCACATCGGCAGCTAAAAAGCTTGGTTTTCTCGTTCGAGCCAGAATATACTTCTCCCCTTCCAACTTATATACTCTCTATGTTTCCCAAATAAGACCTAACCTAGAGTACTGCTCCCACATCTGGGGAGCGGCATCACCTTCGACACTTAAGATCCTTGATTCTATCCAAAAGAGAGCCATTCGACTTATCAAAGACCCAGCCCTCACGAGAAAACTCCCTTCTCTCGCTCATCGCCGCGCTGTGGGGGATTTATCCCTGTTCTACCGCTACTTCCACGGATTTTGCTCTGAAGAACTAGCCGGTATTATTCCCCCCCTGAATGTCCCTAACAGAACAACCAGAGGCGCGTTACGTATGCATCCCTTTTCTGTCCAGCTACAAAAGCCTAGAACAGACCACTTCTCTCGCTCATTCATACCTAGGGTCTCCAAATTATGGAACAAATTGCCTGCAGATGTCTTCCCTTCCCGTCCCAACCTCCAATCCTTCAAATCCCGTGTCATTAGACTACATTTGCCTTCTCTTCAGGCACCCACGGTACGTTAGTACTTAGGCTTGAAGTCTACGTGGGATGTCTTAGATAACAAAAAATTTACTCGTAGTGAATCGAAACATATCTGGGAAAAAGCTAGTCACTGATTTTCTAACAGAACAAACCTCGTGAGGCTTACAAAGGTCGGAAAATTTTAAAATACATGTTACAGATTGCATTATGAATTAAACGAAAGTGCAGCACAACTAGTTTCCGACTACGGCTGTAAAATCTTAACTTCCAAAAACATAGCTTATCTTAAATGACTATTCTTGACGCTTAGTGATATTACAAAATCTGCTGCTCTTCCAAAGGTTTTAAAACTTGCAAAAAGTTTCAAGTTAATGATGCGGAACTAGCAAGTTTAAGTCACATGAATTATTATTTATCATTTTAACACAAAATGGTAAGTAAAAAAGTTGTTCTAATTTTTTGTTAATTTTTTAATTAATTTTAATAATTTTTTTAATTCATCAATATTTAAAATTGCACGACACAACTTATACTTGGTGTCTAGTAAATTAACGCATTAAATAAGACTTTGAAAAATAATGTGTTCTATGAATTTAAGCGATTCACAAAATTTAAACTTTTCGTTTTAATTTTGGATATTAATTAACTGTAAAATTCAAAACAACTTTTTATTTACCATTTTGCGTTGAAATGATAAATAACGGACGTTTACTTCTGACACAATTTCTGTAAATGTAATTTTTGAGCATTGTGAAGTAAAGCACATTATTTTCCTAAGTCCCATTTCATGTTCATTTACTATTCACAAAGTGTAACGTTTCTCCTGCAATTTTAAATGTTGATTAATTGTGGGATTTAAAACAAATTTTTATTTTATTCCGTTCTAGGCCCGGCTATATTAATTATTTTCTTTTAAATCTATAGACACTTTTGATCCTCCTCTTGACTAATATTCAAAAATATATATATAGGTACGCAACTAATTTTTAATATTTGCTTTTTATTAGCATTCTGCCTGGAGTACTTTATTCAGCACTGCAAATTAATCTTGTAGATAAAAAATTACAAGATACTGGCGAATTGCATTAAAAATTTGACGTCAACTTAAAACAGATAAAAATTTCTAAATTGTGATGGTTTTTGTGCACTCGTATTTTTTTATTAGACTAGCTTTAAACAGATTAATCTTTTCTACATATACAAAACAACTGCTTAACTAAATACTTACATATTTACAAGTGTTGTTTACTCATTAAATTAGCTATTACTATTAAAAACAAATTATAGATAAAATAGTTCTACGTAGTCAATACACTTGATAAGTGGAATGTAGCTTTTTGCAAGTATTTTTCAAAATACTTCAACTTACGCACAAAACAAGCTTTTAAAATAAGAGCAGAACTTATATAGAGCACCAATAATTATATTACGTTATCAAGTACAATAAAATTTATATTTTGAGTATAACTATAGACAGATAGATATGTATGTATATAAAAACCTGGAGTAATATTTTATTTTGTCGAATTACGGACAGCTCATGGGAAAAATGAAAAACATGAAAAGAACCCTTATATTTTCATCTCAGTTATTGTTTACAAGACCTAAGGTAATATGTTACAAAAATGTACAGACAAAGTTCGTACTACCATACACACAAACAATTTAGGGTAAATTAGACCTGGCAATACTCTGATTGCTGTTTTAAAATAGTTTTTAAAATTACATTGGCAACGAATATTTGTTAATTTTTGGGAGAAGCTTTAAAACTTACAACATATTATAAAATTGAGAACTGTAATACGAGGGCGTAGAGGGGCCACGTAATTGTTTTTTTTTCTAAAATTCCATCAGAAGCCATCTCCCCGTTTTATAATGAGCGAAGTTTGATCGCTATTTTAAGGGAGAATTTGACCAAAAAAATTCTGATATTTTGGAAATATCCTTTCCGAATGGAGGACTTTTTTTCATACCATGAAATGAAAAAAAAAATAATGGATAAGCCCATTTACTGTTAATTTAGTGTAATTATTCCATTGTCGGTTTTTGAAAATTCTGCCATTTTATCATTCTTCTAAAACAGGGGTGGCCAATCCGCGCAAACATTTATCACAAATACATTTTGCACCAAAAAAGTTTGCTTGCGGCGCCGTTAACCTTATACAAAAATATAAAATATTGCCTTCTGAAAAATGTGTGGCACGCCCAAAATTTTTATTTTCAAAAGTGGCACATCTTATAAAAAGGTTGGCCACCCCTGTTCTAAAAGGTCACGTGTAGTTCTTACCAAACGTTTAGTGAGGATAGGTGCTCTGCATGTAATTGTGCTTTGGTGGATAGTTGAAAAAAAATGTAACTTAAACCAAGGATAATTTTATGGTTCTGTTTAACGTGAAAAGTATAAAAAGTTTATGATTAGAATAAAGTAAGTTCAAAAGTAAAATTGTGTTATTTTTGATAGCTTAAGTAATGGTAAAATACACATATGTCTCAAAGTTTGGAATATTATAATATAAGTAAAGTACCTACGTCAATGAAGGAACGAAAATATGTTTTGGCATTTATTGCACATCGTTTTTTATTAAGAATAACGAAAAAATCAGTTGATTGTAAATGACGATTATTCAAATTTAACACATTCTTGTGGCTTCAGAGGTTAAGTACTGAAGTGTTATAAATTTATTTTGCAACTAAATCGCTTTAAAATGCCTAGGAATGTTATATCGTACTTTAATAGAGCCAGAACAATTTTGCTTTATTGCAAGAGGGCATCAGACAGAGTGAAATAACTGAAATTGGTGTTACTCAGGGAGCTGTGCCAACAATTCAAAAAAAGTTTCAGGAGACAGACGATGTCAAGGATCGGCCAAGAACTGGTAGAAGAAAAGCTACAACTGCAGCACAAGATCGACAAGTCTTCATCATTGCTCGAAGAAATTCAACGCTCGCAACAACTGCATTTGCAAGGGAGCTTGCTAGACTTGAAAGCGTAAATGTGTCAAAGCAGACAATCTTGTCGACTTAGCGCTACTAATTTACGTTGTAGAAGACTTTTGCGCGTTAGGGTGACTCGAAAAAAATGAATTTTCGTGTATCGAATTCTAACACTGCGGAAAAGTTGCGTATTCGCATGCCAATAAAGGAAAAAAATTGAAAAGTTCCTATGATTAATTTTCAGTTTGCGCAAATGGCCTAAAATTTGAAAAAAAAAAATTAAAAAAAAAACACCAATTATTAGCTTAACGTTCCAATTTTACAGATTAGGTTTTTCGACTTCTGATAGCATAAACATTTTTCATTTTAGTTACCTGATAATACAAAAAATATTTGTGATATCGCGCATAATGCATAAAGTTTGCGAATTTTGTTGAAAAATTTATGTTTTTACAGTTTTACCAACAGACGTACTGATGTATTCAAAATATATGCAAGGATATTTTCATTGATAAATTTGTTCCTATAAGTGATTTTATATATTCAATTTTGATCCGAAAACATCAGCGTGCAGCTCTTGCCCATTTCGCAAAATTATTTTTACTGAAATGACCCATAACTCACCACGTGGAGGTGGCTGCAATTAGTGCAATTGGAGTTCCACCCATGCCCTTCCCAACCATCCAACCATTCAGGACGTGGTTATAAATTGTTTATCTTAATAAAAATATTAACTCATTTTTGCTATTTTTTCTTTATATATTTAAACACTTTTTCTCCGCTCCGTTTATTGCAAATTATTTATTGGTTAGAGGAAGTATTGTTGCTTAGAAGGGTAGGAAACAATAATTTTAAGTAGTATAAAATAAGGCTAATGTGGCTATGCCGACAGTGATTTTCTTTAATAAAAACGAGATTTTTGCAAATGCTGTTCAGTAAATGTTCAGTAAAAACAAAGGTATTTTGCTATAAAATCGTAAAACTAAATATTTTGCCTGATTAGAAATTTAGTTTTTCTGACAATTCCGATTAAACTTTCACAGTCGACAACCAGAAATACTTGCACAAACAAAAGCGGCTCTGATAAAATGTTTGACTATTCTTTTTTATTGGTAAATATTTTGTTTTCATTTGGCTTTTACTAATGCCCTTTTGCTAACAACGCTAGAAAGAAATCGGATTCCGTTGGAAATTTTGTCAGGAAAAAAAAGAATTTTGCGATAACTAATCTTTCGAAGTATATAACCAGTAATACTTCTACAAGCAAAGAAAGTACGATTTAAATTTGAGCATATTTCTTTGTCTTTTTCTAATGTACTTTCGCCAACACGGATAGAAAGAAATCTGATTCCTCTGTGATTATCAGGAAAGAAAAGATGAATATTTTGATCGCTAGATATGTTCTGGTGAAATTGTCCATGGAAATGATCAATAGGGTGAATTCTTGTTCAATTGTTTTTTCTGTCATGATTCTCAAATTAAATTGGATAGAATATAGACCGTATTAGTTTAGCCTGGTTCTTGGTCATATTTGGTCAAGTTCATCCAAACAGTCCAAAATATATAAAAAAAATTCCGAATATTGAAAAAGTAAACGATAAAACAGAAATTTTGTATTTCTACAAAAGGATAGTCAGTACTTCCTCAAAAAATTCGGGGAGGGGGGTAAACCGCAAATTTTGATGGTAGAGTTTTACAATAGCCTGTATATAACAGCAAAAGCAAATGTTAGATGCAAAGCAGACGGAAAAGACAATGAATTATGCTCTTGCCTTAATGTCGGAAGATGGTAGAGGAATTCTTCCTCGGCCGAAGTGGTACCACCCCACATATCTCCTTCAAAGGCTACTTAAATCCCCATGAATGTTTCCAGCTCTCAATGTGTGAGTCGGGCTGTCCCAGTACACACATGGTACTTAGACTTCGGTATTCGTGGGCTGTCAGAAGATACACACACAGATACATACAGAAGTACGAGAGTCCAAGATCTAATGAACAATCGCGGGCCGGGTAGACAGTAAGCTTTCATCAGTGTTGGTGATCATCATACTGACGTAGCCATCAAGTAGCTTCACCAATAGCAAACTCGCATAAGTAATTCAAAAGTCATAGGTTGATCAAGAGATGATATTTATGAACCTTCTCTTTGGTATTACGATTTGCTGTTGTTTAGCAGTTGTAGGCAGTCTGTGAAGTTATTCGAGAGAGAAAATCAACTTTGGTTCGTGCTTTGGTTCAGTACTGATAGTAATGCAAGCAAGTAAAAACTGAAAGTACTTTTCCATTGGTATTTCTAATCCTACAGCAAGAGCTTCTATTTTTTGATAATGACATCATGGTAAATATTTCTTCCTGATATAGCTTTCAGTTGATACTAACGCTCGACCAGTGTGTGCTCAGTTGGCAACAAGTTGGGGAACATATTCGCTAGTGAGTGGCTCGCTTTCCTGTTTACTCTGCCCGGGGTTATCCATTAGATCTTGGACTCCCCGTACCTTCATGTAAGAGCATATCTCACAGTCTTTTTCTTTTGCTTTGCTACTTACATCTTACTTTTTCTAGCAATATTACGGACGATAAAACCCTTCTTCTTGTATATAACGTTGTTTATTAAATCTCGTCAGATCCTCTCAGCAGTAACTACTTAACAAAGCACGTAACCTGTATGAGAAAAGTCGCTTTTCCCGCTACCTTTAAAATACTTTTAGAGAAAAGTATCGAATAGTCGATAAACGTCGAGAAAATACATTAATTTATAACGATAAGCCGTGGTAGTGTAACATTGCAACTGACAATGAGTGCCATATTGAACCATTCCATAATATGTTACCAAATTGGCAGGAGTCAAGAATGAGTGTCCCTCGACCCTCATTACATTAAAAAGTCATTATGTTAATTAAGGCTGTCGAAAGCTAAAAGTTTCATTTAAAAGTTTAGCCAATATTTCCCTGACTATAATGTGACATCAATGCGTCGTTCAGAGTTAATTGGGGAGATTATTTTATAGACTAAGGGCAGCGATTATTTCTGCAATGATCAGTCTAACGAGTCGGTTGTATTTACGTTATATGTGCACACCATAAAATGTGGGACAAAACCAAAAATTACTTTTACACGCGCTTTTCAAAATTTTGTTTGAATATTAGGCATATGCAGGTTTTCATGTTGTTAATTTGCAATCAAGTAGGCTACATTCAATTTCATTTCTACTAATTGAAACAACTGACATATTATATAAAAACGATAAGTTTATTTTAGTCAAAGAGGTTTAGGCGATTTATTGTCCAACCTGTTATTCTGCCAAAGGCGTCTCAAGTGGGGGAAAATTTTTGACTTATGCAGAACAATGCACATCCACATGTTGCCAGAACACTTAGAACTTTCTTGAACCATAATACATTGCCATATTACCGTGTCCTGCGCAGTCCTCCGACTTAAACCTCATAAAACTCATGCAAAATTGCTTACAACAACTGTAACAACATATAAACCGAAATGACATCGATAAATTACTATGCCCAACAGATGCAAAGGTGTTATTAATAATAGAGGTGGCAATACGTTGTATTAAAATTAAATATTTTTCAACTTTTGTGATAAAATGTACTGTAAGAATTTTCCTTGTTTTTTTTTTGAACTCCCTGTATTAGTAAAATTATTGTAAGTTAACTTTATTGTTTTGGTGCAAGGAAAAAATATTTGTTCGAATGTTAGTGTTATTAAATAAGTATCCCAAATAGGGTACATAACACAATATATTTTTAGCCCCCCTCCCATTTTGATGTGTGTATTTGGGAGATAAAACAGTGGTGTTAATATAAAATAAACATATCGCAAATTTAGTGCATGTAGCTGAAAAGAGGCACTGGTCGTTTTTGGTATAGCTAGACTAGTATACCCTAGCACTGAAGTCCTTAATCACGGATCTGAATCCCTATCAATAAATCGACGTCTTTATTAAATTCTGTATTCGTTATTACAGCGAAAAGTAATCGATTTCAAGAAATCTGTTATTTTTTTCAGATTAAGTTTCCAGATCATGACTGACTTATTTATACTTCCTGTTATTATTTCCGTTGTATTTATGTATTTAAGCTTTATTACATTTTGGCCTCAACTAAATTATTTTAAAGTATACGGCACACCATCACTCAAAAACATTAAAAATAGTAAATGTCAGAAATTTTAGTTTTAAAAATTTGTTTTATTATAAAATGAATAAAATTGTTTCACACTGCAGATGCTAAAGTGGTTGCTATATTGCCCAAGTAAATTATCGTAAAATTGAGCTTATATAAGATTGATTCAGCAATATGGAAATTTCCAAATACATCCGCATATATCCGGACAAATCAGAAAGTTAACACTTTTGATTTTGGGTAAAAATATCGAAAGATGATAATCCTATTCTGCAATTATTTCTTTTTGTTTTTCAACTGGTGTATAAGGTTTTCGAATGCAAGGTTCCCTCTTTTTGGAACAATCTTTAAATCCGTTTTTTATGTAATGCATCGTGCCGAAAAAAGCTGGTTCAGCATGCAAAATCTTGAGCATAGGTTACCTTTGTTGCCGTGAAAGTGAAATGGTTATCTTTGTTATACTATATTTTTAGAAATATGAGGGGAAATGAAAATACGTATGTTTTTTGTTTTAAAACCTACCAAAATGAAAACAATAAATTAGCATATTATTTTAATATTTGGTCATAGCACCGTTCTTATCAATCTCGTCTTGTAATCTTCGCGGCATACTTGAAACTAAATTTCTAATATACTTTTCTGCTATTGTATCCTATGCGTCATTTGTTTTTTGTCGTAGTTCTTTTTGATTTCTTGGGCGGAAGTCGTATTTATACATACATTTTGTCATCTCTCCCCTCTCCTCAAACGTTCCCTAATGGGTTCCTCAAGATAATTTTCAACTATTCGTGCTTTATCTCTATGGGCATTATCATGCTGTAAAATGAAGTAATTACCATATAATACGCCAACGGATGGTACCATAACTTCACGTAAAATATTGCGATCTAACTCTGCATTGAACCTGCCCTGTATAATTTGACAAACCTCTAGCCCCCTGGCTCTGATCCAGCCCCATACATGAACTGAAAGCCGTCCACTTTGACTGGTTTTATGTGTGTATGCCGTAAGATCGATATACCTCATTTCAGTGGGTCTGTAAACGCGGATTCTCCCGTTGTGACACGACTGCAAATTTTTTTCATCTGAAAATATAACGTTTTCCCATAAATCATTTCGATTTAAATATTCATGGGCATATTCGATTCTCCTTTGCTTGTTCATTTCTGTCACGAATACCTTATTAGCAGCACATCGACTATTTATATCTGAGCTTTGAATACTGCTTCGAGCAGTATTGGCTCAATCAGCGAAATTTGTCTCTTCTTTCGTTTTCGTTTTTAATACTGTCCTGAATCTTCAAGGAACAAAAATGACAATCTTGCTATAACGTAAATACGCCTGTTCTACTGATCATTGAAGAAATTGTGTTTATTTAATCAGAAACGTAATAGTTTCTGATTATACTACATAACTAAAAATATTTGTTCCTTAACAATGTTTCCTTTTTTAATTTTCAAGTGCAAATGTTAAAAAATACCACGAGCTGAGGAAATCTCAAATCCATTATTACCAAGTTTCTTTTGAAATTATCAAATCCGCTTAAAATGAACAGAGTTTTTATTACTTAGATCAACTTTGTACTGAAATACTCTCTTGGGAATGTAATAGGTCCAAATAGGAGGAATAAGAAAGCAGGTTTTATATTTTATGCTCACCGCCGCGCTGTTGGGGATCTGTCCCTTTTCTATTTATATTTCTACGAATTTTGCTAAGAAGAACTAATCGCTTGAATAAACACCAAGAAGTGCATCAGTTTACTGCCCTCCTATAAAAGTCAATAACATATCACTTTTCTCGCTCATTCATCCCTAAGATCTCCAAATTATGCAACAAATTGCATGCAGAAGTTTTCTCTTCCCCTCCAAACCTCCAGTCCTTTAAAGTCCTTTACAGTTTATTACATTTCCCTACAGACGCCCTAACTTGGGCGTCTGAAGGGAAATGCAATCTACTGTAAAGGGATTTAAACAATTGCCCACGGTACGTTAGTACTTAGGCTTGAAGTCTACGTGAGCTGTCCCAGATTATATAAAAAAAGATTTTTGTTGTACTTGATTACGTATCCGGACGACGGCAGATCAAGATGGAAATTTTCAATTAAAAATTATTATATACCTACCTTTCAAAAATGTTTTCATACAAGTTTTTTACATACTATACTGAAGATGCAAACATTAATATTTTAAAATAAAACGGATTTTTTTACTATCTAACATGACCTAATAGTTTACACAAAATATATCACACATTTTAAAGGAAATAATATCCTTATATCATTCTCAGCTAGATACAGCAACAAAATAGCAAATTTGCGATAGGTTAGCAGTCTGTCGTTCTGTTCCGAAACAACTAACAAGCATCCACCTCAGAAGTCAAAAATGTATCTTTAGTTGCATTGAACAATACATTATTTAAATATAAACTGTTAATTTATTACTTGCACTATGACTATAATACATAGAATTTTTCATATTATGATTATTAAAAAAAAGTAAATTATGGCAAACTGTTGTTATGTAACTATCTGCAGATCCATTAGTACTAACAAGGGGATTACCAAACATTTCAGTAACCAATTTTAATTATTATATATGTATGTTAATTGAGGAATTCCTCACCGGTACGAGGGTCAAAGGATTTTATGCGACAGGCTTTAGTTCTGGAGATATTGTTATTATTTATTGTTGTTTATTAGGAGCATACAAGATGTGGTACACGTACAACGTACATACGTCCCCAATGGGCCATCGACCGAGGTCCTTCAGCTCTTAAGGGGCCCATACACTTGCGAGCTAATTGCGCAACGAAGGCTGTTGCGCGACGAGTTTGCTAGTGTATGCCACAGTTTGACGCGTAGCGCAACTGTTTGAACAAAATCGGGAAAGTCTGAAAAGCGTTATGCAACGAGAAGGATTGCACAACGTGTAGCAAAATATATGGGCTTGCTCTCGAACAAATTTTAGTTTTGAAGCATCATGGCGGCGTCAACATCGAGTAACGGAATTGTAAAAACGTCACAAAAAGAATTCTGGGAAGTCTGCGCAGCAATTGCAGTTTCAAATTTTAAGTTTTCAAAGGTTGTTCCAGATGCAAGATATCTTAATGTTGCAAATAACTCCTGCTTTGGAGAAATGGCATCTCTTAATTTCCTATCTTGTTTTTTTATGTACGGCGTGACCATCTCCAACAACTCGTGAGGAGTATCGAAATCCATACGTAAATGGTTCTTATAATCAACAGGAGATGTAAGTGAAGTTAAATCAAAAGATTTTTATTATTTTTTTGAGTCATTGTTTCATCCAAATTCTTTGCTTTCTCTTCCATTTTTTCTTAACATGATCAATATTTAAAGCACAATCAATTACAATTGCTAAACAAGCCGTTTCTGTTGATGTCATACTAAGGTATCACTACGACGTGACATATATTAGCAGCACCGAATAACTAATGTTTGCGTAAAATTATGCCTAGTGTATGGAGAACGCGTTGCACAACTATATAGTTGTGCAATGCGAGTTTGCACAACCCGTTGCATAGTGTATGGGCTCCTTTAGAGGTTAGCCTACTTATTATACATCCAACTGAAGTTTTGGACGAACAAGCTAGCTTATCAATACGACGTTCTGTAGATTATTAACCAGAAACATAACATAAAAGGATAGAGCAAAATAAATTAAAAATAAATAGTATGTTCAGACATGTATGCGAAGCCTGATCGGGCATGCGAAACCCAGAACATAACATGATCTACGACACGATAAAAAAAAATCCAGTATACAGTGGGGCTCATAAAATGCCCCGCCCCATTTTATTTTTTGAACCGGTAAATAGGGAGTTTGCCTTTGGCTTCCGTTGCGTTAACATCTCTCGGTCGACTACATAGTTAGATTTCGGGTTAGATCGCCTAGAAGCGGTGAGTAAAGTGTTTTGTGACGGAATACGAAGGGAAGCTCCACGGCCTGTTGAGGGGAGTCTTTACCAAATCCAAGGGGGGTGAGCGATGAGGCCTAAAATCCCTGTTCGTGCTGCGTTTTTTCATCCACGCAAGGTGGACATGTGACGGCCATGTCTTGTTGTGGGAGGAGCGTAGGGCGGAAGTGTGGCTTAAAGAAAAGGTCGTGCGCAATAGACTCTATCAGAGGCGGGAAACTCCATAACCTCAACTGTGCCAAACCGAAAACATTGACGTTTTGTCATTTTTTATCATTGTTATTGTTTGTATTCGGAATCTCCGAGGGTACATACCCGACAAATCGGAGATTCTAAGGGAATTACCACCCAAACTGGGTAACGTGTAAGCCATCCCTAAGGGTAGCTAGGGCTCTGGTTAAGCGCCGGACCGGGTGGAGAGCTGGCCAACCTGTCCCTGTACCTGTCAAGGGTAACTTCATACTATTTGTAGATGACTGAAGCATACTTTGAGTAAGTAAAAGTACGAACGGGCTTGAGAAAAACGGTAACAGTGATCTCGCTAAGGTAAAAGAATGGACACGCAAACTTTCTATCCCTTAATGTTTCTGAGACAAATTTAATTTCTGTTAAGTGTTCTCTCGGTGACATTAGTTTAGGAAAACAGACAGTGATCAGGGAGAGTGTAAGCAGATGTCTAGGTTTATTATGTAGACAATAGATTGAAGTTTGAAGCACATATAGCAAACCTAACAAAAAAAACTGACATCCAATAATTGTTATGCGATTAAAATTAAAACAAGTGGTTTGGATTTGAAAAGATTAAGAAATTCATATTTTTCGCTGATAGAATCTCATCTTAGATACGGTATTTGTTTTTGGGGAAGTTGCTCCCAGTATTTGTTTAATATGTTGTTTGTTTTACTTTTGTAACAACAAGCAACGTATATGTTTAGAGCCAGATTTAAATACTCAAATAAACCATTGTTTATATATCATAAAATCTTAACATTGCCGTGCATATTTTTGTTGGTTGCCTGATTTATAGAAAGTTCCAGAATAAAATTAATTCAAATTCAGTATACAATACCCGCCAAACATATATCTGCCTATACCCATATCTAGTCAAACCAAAAACTCTATTGTATACAAAAGTAAAAGTTGCGGATTGGACAAGAAGTAAAGGCTCTGCTAAGTTTGAAAGCATATTATTCTAGATGAATTTTTTAGTGATAATTTTAATTGACTTTCTGACCTATGATGTGTATGTTGTTTATATGTTCTACCTTATACTGTGTATTATATTTTATATTTTAATTGTATATTGGTGAACTAGTGTTTACCTAATATTACGCTTCATCAATGAAATTTTATGATTTTTAGTTATATTACAGTATAGAGTTTTTTGAAGATAGTTAAAAGTAGATTAGAAGTCAAATGTTTTAACCTGTGTCAGTTGTGTTTATTGTTGTAATAATTTCTGTGGCTTCACATTTTAAATTTAATTATTCTAGTCTTTGACTTTTACCATTTTATTTATATACACTTTAAAGTTGATTCTTTGAATTTTGTTTTTTGAAATTGCATATTTCCTAATTTAGGTTGAGTTTTGTTTATTGATATATTCATTAATTTTGTAAAATAGTTTATTTTTGTTCTTTGATCTATATTTTTTATTTGCCTTTACTCAGTGCTTTATCAATGAGAATCGATTTCTTCAGACAATAATGCTATTTTTGACATTTTTGACTTTGACTTTGGCAATATCCCTATATTGCCTTACGTTTCTGCCAAAATGGGGGATATGCATTCGATAGGCGACCTGTATTTAAACATGTTGGAAACTACAGTAGAGGCTCTAATTCTTGAAATACATAAAGGGAATGCTGATGAATTTGACACGAAACCATTTGTCCAACAGAATGATGCGCAGAAATGTGTAATATTTGGACAATGTTTACCTCGATAGTTGGATTAGTCGTCGAGTTCCTACCGAATGGCCCCGATTTCATACCCCTGAACTTATCTTATGGCGCTATCTAGTGTATGTGACAGAGCTGAACTTTCTTATGTAGTTACAATGAAAAATATCTGCTGCCTGTTGCAATATTGATATGGGTTCATTTGAAAATTATCGTGAGGAATTCTCAAATGGGATATTTTAGTGTTTGGACACACCTTCTTTCAACACCTTTTGCAGTAAAAATGTAAGTTTAGTTTCTTCTTAAATTTTTTACGGATATCAAAGTGCTACAAGTCGCCATTTCTTTGTTAATGTTACTAATACTCTCAGATTTTTACACGATAATCTACTGGACAAGACAGTTTAAATGATGTCACATAATCCCCTTTCCATTTAAGTTTGTTTTCAAATGGCGCCCAGCCGCCATCTTGAATATTAGAAGTGTGAAATTTATTTTAAAAAATAGTATTTATAGTGTTAATGAAAAATGTGTCAAATTTTAAATTTTTATAAAGTATTGTCCGATTCAAAAAATAAAAGAGGGGGGGGGGGCATTTTCGAACAACACTGTGTAAGTTATTGGCTAACTTTCAGGTCGATTATCTTCAAAACTAATGCCAGCTGCACAAATCATTTGACTCTTGTACTGAAGGATAACTGACATACAACATATAATATTTATTAAAATCTATTATTTACATACATGTTTGGTAGTTCCCTTGTAAGTGACGAGAACTATAAAGTGAAATTGGCATCTAGTTAATTATACTATACCATGAGAACAGATTTCCTTTTCTTTTGTACTTGGTTTAATGCATTGTAAATAAATATGTGCTATTTTTGATGCATTTCAAATAGTTAAAAAAGTGTAATTTGTTAAAATAAATATAGCGCGTTTATAGTTATATTGTAGTTCAGTGCGGTATAAAAATATTAGTGTAGGTTTTTAATCTTGACAGAATTTTCATCGATAAAATGAAATCCACTGCTAATGTATCGCAAATGTGTAACTTCATAGCCATATTGCCTTAGCAACAACGGAGTGTTGAAAGTTTAACGCCGCATATAACTAAGGTTGTTTGTTTGGTTGTGCTCTTTCTGCTTGAAAAAAAAATTGTCGACGATCAGCCACAATAACCCCATTGCATTGGGCTGATTGGAGCAGAAACAAGTTTCTAGTATCCAAACAAACGCTAATCTGCCAAATCTTTTTTTTTTGTCCTTTGTTTTAAGGAAATTTACTCGTGCACCGCATAGAGTTATTTGGCAAAAAAATAATTTATTTAATAATTAACATTTTAATTATTTGGTGGACCAAATCGGTCCTGCCCTTGATATAAAACTATTCTAATACTCGTAAAAGAATAGACGAGATCATGCACTTCACCAAAACAAATACCAAGCATAATCTACTTTGGACATAATTTACTTCTCCAATTTAAGCACGTTGAGAAATATTTAGTAAAACCGAGAAATATATTATAATGTGCAAAGTTTAGTAGTTTTAAATCATTGATTAAATATACTTTAAAGATAATAATGACAAGAGCAAACATCTTTTTAAAAACTTAAAATTGTTTGTAGCAATAGTTTTTTTACAACTTTATCAAACACTAGTTTTTGAGATTTTTTCTAGTATTTGAAGTGCTAGATAAGAAATTTATCGTATTTTCAAGGAATTTCAGTCAATCGTGGAAAATAACAGTCCTATGTTATTGACCTTTAATTTTATTTTAAATCTCATCAATCTCATCATCTTCAGAACCACAAACTGTTTAAAAAGTTAATTTAATAGAAAATTAATGATCTATCTACATTTATGTATAAAAACATACCTTATTAAAAAATAATCACTAAACACTAATATGTTGTTTATAGCACCGCACAAAATCATTTCACTAAAGTTCAGATCTAAAGTACCTGAATTGTAAAATTTAAACCACTATAGATCATTATAACAGATGTTCGTTTTTTTTGGGGAAAATCCATGTGAGTATATTGGAGAAGCTATTGTTTCGTAAAATGTTACAAACTTGGTTTAAACAAAACTCGTGTAAATAACCGATTTTGTGTCCAAATGAGCCAAAAACCCAAGAAAATATAGTAATGGTATTATCAAGACGATCAGGAAATGCTAATTATTAACTAAAAATGTTATTTAAAAAATACACTTGCAAATTTCCCAAACGTTAAATATGTACTCTAGCAATACCTAATTATTGTTATAACAATATATCATGTGGTATCAGATAATTAGGTTATACATGTAACTACAGTTTAGTTTTCCTCTCACAATTAGAAATATGCATGTCTTTTTTTTAATGCTTCAAGCGTTCAAGCAGTCACTACAAGTCCTAATATACCATTTACAATATGTGGGGGTGAAATTAAAAGATATTAAGATGATTAAACTAAAACAAAATTACTTACTTACTCATTATAGTCGCCACACCTAACCTGAATCTTTTATCTATGATGTAAACAGTTTTATATTTGCTGCTTGCGTTAAGTTTATTTTTGATTATAGTGTAGTTTGTGTGCAATTCTTTTTGTTAAGCAATGTTAAGAAAACTACCCTATAAGTATTGTATTGTGCTAACATGCAAAAACTTCACTGGAAATGTCCCAAACAAAGTTTTTACGTGCTTAGAATAACCGATATCGGAAGAAAGTAATCCAGAATAAGTGAAAAATTTTACATAAATAAGTATCACTGAATGTGTTAGTCCGTCAAGTTCAAGTAAGCATATTTTGCTATACATTTACCTATTTTCATATTATTATAAATAATATGTGGCAACTTAAATTTGAAGACAAATGTTACGGTTATAATTTACTACTGCCAAAGTATGACGTAAGATAAGCACATTAAAATTAATATTTTAAAAAACTACATTGAAGCTTCTACTTCTTCATTTTTCCCGGATATTGTCAGGATTTGTGTAAAAATAAACATTCATACATCAAAAGCCTATCAACTTTCGGCAATATATTCAATCCAACAAATCCCATTTCGGTCATAGTTATAAAGTCGATTAGATGTTCTTTTGCATTTAAAAACGCATAGTAATTTATATTTAGTGACATATATAAAAATGTAAAAAAAGAGTACCTATGATGCGATTTTAGCGAGCGTTTTTGAATTTTGAAAAAGTGGAGGGAGATTGTAGGTAATTTTCAGAAAAATTTAAAATCTATGTATCTACGGTCCGTTACTGGTCCAGAAATTCTAAAGCTGTCAGAAAAAAAAGAAACAAGCATAGTAGTGGAGTTGACGAAATACCTACAACCATTGTTAAACTTTATGTTCCAGCGATTTGTAAGATATTTTGTCACATAGTTAAAAATTCGCTTAAAGAAGGTATTTTTCCCGATCAGCGTAAATTAGCATCAATTAAACTACTCTACAAAAATAAGGAAGATTCAGAAAGAATAGACAATTATATTATGGACCGATAAGCCTTCTTCCTAGCTTTTCAAAGTTGTTTGAGTTACCTATGACCGATCGGCTAATGAACTTTATGAATATATGTGATCTTTTTTCAGGGAACCAGCAAGAATACCTCAAGGGGAGATCAATGCAAACGGCCATTTTTCAATTTATCCGAATAATTTTAGACTCTCTTGAGAAGGAAGGATGGCTATGGGATATTTGGATCTGTCAAAGGCTTATGATTATTTAGATAGAATTGAATTTGAATAAACTTGATTAAGAGTAAGACATTAGGGGTTATGCTCTAATATGGATTTCGTCATATTTAGATAATCGAGCACAAAGAGTAATTATAGAAAAAGAAAATTGTTTGCATAGATCAAAAAGTTGAAAAGTACAATAGGAATAACACAAGTAGCATATTAGCACCAATATTGTTTATTGTATTCATTAAAGATTTAAATTCAAACTTTGAAATTAGTAATTTAGCTGTCATATAATAGTCTTTCAGAGAATGCTGATGACACTAATAATTAGGTAGGTGGTAGGGACCACTTAGAATTAACATCTAATCCAACGATGTTTTTCCAGGACACCAAAGTGTGGTTTTAAAAGAACAACCTGCTTCTAGATAGAGAAAAACATTGATATTTTTAAAACCGAGCTTAGTAGAAAAGAATGACCAGAACTAGTAGAACTTGATTAAAATCAGCTACCCGTAGAAAAAATATAGAGTTTTCAGGCATTCACATTATCATATGGACGAGTTTTTAGATTGATCACATCATATCTACTACCTGGATGGACAATTATATAAGAAATGAAGGGTACAGGCTACAAAGGAGGAAGATAATTTTTTTATGATTTTGAGCTAATCAAACCATCCGAAAGCAAATAAAGAAGTCTATCGTGTAGTAATATAATACAAGCAAAAAATTAGAAGAGTCAAAGATAGTGTGAATTAAAGTTTTACTGTACAGTCCAAAAGGGGGAGCGTCCGCGCGATTTAGGTTCACGACAGCTTGACTTGGCGGCAACCTTTTTGTTGGCGAAATGTCAAAAGAGTGCTTGGAAGCTAGGCACGCAGAAGTTTGCAAAGAAAGTTTAATACATACCAAAAAACTTTCCCGGCTTAAATCAAGTGTTGATTTAATGAATCGATGATCATTACATCGGATCCCTTACTAGCTTTTCATCGAAAAACAATAAATAAAAAAGAAAATCTTTTAGCTAATGACGGTACCATTAAAAAATATATTGCGTTTGCAGAAGACACTGATCCTTCCTATCACGACTACTCTTAATTCTCTGTAATGTGTTAATATGATATTCTGGACGCATACGTTTAAACCCAGTTTTTTTGCAATCTAACAATAGAAAATAAATATGTTCTGTTTTAAAAATAGACTAATAGCTGACAAATTTGTGGTAAATAAATTATATTATAATATCAATTTGTTCCCGAGTTCTGATTTTTGCCCCAATTCCCCATAAGATCGCTGCACTCGACAAAAAATACCTAAATATATTTATACCTTTGTTAACATTTTCCTTTTGACACAGTTCTTTAAGAAAAATACGACAATACTAGGAAATTGCTTCTGAGACTGCGACATTCCGTCTTTTTATACGTTACGATCTGTAGTATTTTTACTTTTAGTGCGTCTTACGAAAATTGAAAAGGAATTTTTGGTGATATGTTTTACATGCTAATCCCAAATGCACATCCTAATTTTTTCCATAAAAAGTTTCAGTCCGAAATAATCACATACAAAATAATACGGTTTTAAACATTGAAATTGCTTTCCTGAACATTTACATTTTTTGACATTCCTCCTTCTTTACCTTCACCCTTCATATGCTTCGGCATACGCATAATAACTAAATATATAAATGAAACAACAAAAAGAACTCTATATTTTGCAAATTTTGACGCAACAGCCAGGTTGTGAATAATCTTTTCGGGAACCAACTTAAAAATTTTCATTATTCAAAAATGTGTTGTACGAATATCATATAAAATGCCATATTTACAGTCATGTAGAAGTACACTTAGGTTGAAAAGTCTGTTAGCTATTTGTGCATTGTACATTTACAAAACCAGTGAATTTTTTATAAGAATCAAGAGAAATTTAACACCCTTACTTATCGTAGTTATAATACGCGAACAACATACATTAATCATCCGATACCTAGGTAACCATACTATATATATATATATATATATATATATATATATATATATATATATATATATATATATATATATATATATATATATATATATATATATGAATTGGTAGGGTAGTCTTGACTGACTAGTTAAAAAACAAGCTCAGTGGTTATTGAGGCTTCAGTCTATTCGGGCATCGGAAGTAAAACTCTTTTTTTACTACGCCAAGCTTTCGAAAATGTTTATTTTCTTTATCAAGGCTACAACACAGAGTACGGTTAGTAACTTAATTAATTTACATTATGTTTAACATTACCTAGGGTGCAAAGTGAGTTAAAATAACCTTCGTAACATCTAGCACAAAAGGACAAACACTCCAACCCAGGTCTTACAGTTTGAATATACGTTATTGTAATTACATAATTGCTTTTGGAGTACCCTGAGGTTTCGGCCACATGGTCGTTACAGCTTGAAGCAGTCAGGTCAAGATGCAGTGAGTCAACAGTGTCAGAACTGTCGGTCTAGAAGGCTGGAGAATATTACAGAATGCTCCAGCCATCCAAACAGACAGTCATGCAATAGATGGCGTTGGTCAGGAAACACATTCTGTTTTACCACGGTTTGTTGGTTATAAGTTAACATGTCAGATGTTAACTTAATGTCCAGCATAATGTAAATTAATTAAGTTACTAACCGTGCTCTGTGTTGTAGCTTTGATAAAGAAAATAAACATTTTCGAAAGCTTGGCGTAGTAAAAAAAGAGTTTTACTTCCGATGCCCGAATAGACTGAAGCCTCAATAACCACTGAGCTTGTATATATATATATATATATATATATATATATATATATATATATATATATATATATATATATATATATATATATGTATGTATAATAAGTTGAATGTGGGTATTAGGGATCGCCCAAATGAGCGCTTGTTTAAAAAAGAACTAAACAATTTTCTTACCGAGTTGGAGCCTTACACAATTAATGCTAATTCCGAAATTTAAGAAACTGTAAATCAAATCTTTTTGGTTCTTGACGACATTTTCTTTTACTTTGTAAGTTCATTTTGTACCTATATAAATTAATACTAAAACTCATAATACATCGTCCATAATAACTCTTTTATTTATGTGTCATGTGACGTATAAGATCGCATTTTGCAAGTTTCAAATTTCATACGAAAATTTACAATAGAAATTTCTTAATAAAAACCAAAATAGTTGGTGCAAGTGCCATAAATATTTAATAACATGTAACATAGAAGGTACAAAATAGAATATTGTGACACATAGTCGGTAAGTGTCTATAATAACCGAGCAAGAAAATTTGTACCAAAACGACGTCTACAGGGCCTATTTTTGAAAATTTTCGAGATCGTTGAGCACCTATAGACTAAGTATTGTATACTATTTTTTGTACAATCATATTAATTTTAACGAAAAAATACAAAAACTGGTCTAATTGGTATGAAATATTGAGCGTTTGTAACATAATGAGTTATGCGGAGTTATTATTTCTGTTGCTATGCAACGGTTTGTGGTAGTTGCTGTTACTGTTAGTTTGAATTCGCCGATTCCAATTATTCAACCAAGATTGATACGGAGTAAGAGTATTAATCTAAATGTTGAGATGTTTGGGAAAGAAAGTACTAATAAAGCGGGAAATGTTGAAATTGAAATCGAGGAGGAACGGAAAGCCTAATCCCACTAAAGTTATGTGAAAGTTACGGAAGTGCATATAAAGTTTTTAAAACCTGACTACACAAGAGAAAGGTGCAATTAATTAGAGAAGCTTAGTGGCACACTTTGTAATGAAAAGTTTAAGTTTAAAATCTACTGCAAGTTTGTGGGTTGAATATTCAAAGCTAAGGACAACAATCAATTTGTACTTTTAACTTTAATTTAAATAAAAAAAATTCTATATTATGGGTTTTTTGGTCAATTTTTAGCTGCAGATCAAAGAACAACTTGACTGACTACACTAGTGCGTTAAGTTGCAATTATCGTCCTAGATACGGCTTGTGTGCTTTGGTTGCTAGGAAAACTAATAATCGTTCAGTAAAATCAACTTACAGTTTCTGTCAATAATGACAGCAAGTGACACAAAAACATGATTAGGCAATTATGCATTATGCCTATTGTAAAGAGGAAAATTACTCACTGTATATTTATATTTACCAAATAAGTACGAGCAGGTTTTTTGCTGCAACCTGCCTGGACAAAAGCTCCAAATTTAACTGACAAAATCGAAGTTTAAATTTCTGTAATAATTTAAACCATTTAGGCGGCTTATTCTGGCTTAATAGGAACCTCAACGTCCTTGGCAAACATAATTTTAAATATGTCCAGAAAATTTTATTGACTTCTGTGTCAATACTCGTACAAATATACGTGTTATTCGCAATCGCCAAAATCGGCCACTGCCCGAATTTTTTACTCACAACGCATTGAGGTTGCGGCAATCTACCCACGATTCGTTAATAATCCTTTTTTCTGAGCATTTAGTAAAACACATTAACCAGAATGCGTTGTGGGTTTGATGTAACCTACGATGCGAAGAAACCTCTCAAGGGATTTTGTTTTGCTTTGTGGAGCTTTTCTTTTATCTACCGTCGCGGTGTGGCTATCTTTACCCAGAATGTGGTTTAAGTGTCTAGCGATGGTCTTGTGTTAACGTGCGACAAGAAGCCATATTGTCTTCCGATTCTAAACAAGGATTTGTTAGATGTAAATGCCTAAAAGGATGTCAAACTAAGGCTTGTGCGTGCATAAAATTAAATGTAAAAAGTAACTTGAAATGCCACAGAAGCAGCCCTTGTAAAAACAAGTAATGTTTCTTTTAAGCTACCAGTTTATCCGAAGAATGTTTTGTTTTAATTTGTTTCCAATGTTCAATAGGATAAACATTTTCGTTTAGATTCACTAAGAAGGTTTAAGATTTATTATACTGGTTTAAATTAAGAACTTATAGTTGATCAGTTATGTTTTGACAGGTTTTTGTCCTGTCATTGTTAGTAAGATCTCATTAAAAACATGAATTATTCTTATATTTTAGCGATTTGCTTTGATCTTGGAACGAGTTTCTGTAATGAATTTAGTTTTATTACTGTCGAAAGTACTTAGGTACTAAAATTGCCCCTTTCTTTAAGAATTTGCGAAAAATCTCGGAAATAAATTCATAGTATAAAACTTAGTTGCCTTATTCTGACTTGTCTTATTCTTACATTAAATGTAATATAAGGCTGACAAGTCTTCTCAGTTTAAAACAGTTGGTTGTCAAATTAGACCGGACTAGCGTTGGAGAATCTGGCTGTTCATTTTTGTATTTTCTATAATATGAAAATGTTTTTTATAGATGATCATTTTGTTTTGAATGTTAAATAGGATAAACATTTTCGACCAGATTCTCCAACCCTTGTCCAGTCTTACTTGACAACCAAAAGTTTTGAACTGATAAGTATAAGAATACGATAACTAAGTTTTATAATATGAATTTGTTTCTGAGGTTTTCCGCAAATTTAGAAATGGACAATTTTAGTACCTGCGTATTTTCGACAATAACAGAACCAAATTCATTCTAGTTCCAAGATAAAAATCATTTGGAAACCAAGCAAATCGCTGAAATGTTAGAATAATTCAGAAGTTTTCAGTAACGACTTATTAACAATGACAGGACAAAACCTATCAAAACATAACTGATCAACTAGAAGATCTTAATTTAAACCAGTATTAAATCCTAAACCTTCTTAGTGAATCTGAACGTTTATTTTTATATATGCTTTACATATTTAAATAAAGTTTTCTTTTTGTACTTATTGTTTTATTCGAAATGCGTTTTGGATAAAGCGCAATGACCACAACGCGACGTGGGTAAAAGGAAAGCTCCACAAAGCAAAACAAAATAACTGGAAAGGCTTTTTCGCATTGTGGGTGACATAGTTTACCCACAACGCGTTCCGGTTAATTAGGTTTAATCACTTCTCGGAAAAAAGAATTATCAACGTATCGTGGGTAAATTGCCGTACTCGCGACCCGCTGTGAGTAGAAAATTCGGGCAGTGGCCGGTACCGGCTATTGCGAATAACGTATGTAATATCCGGCGTTAAAACTGACACACTCCAACAATCATTAGTCGGTATTTTTCTTCGTTCTTAAAATTTAATTACTTTAACTAATCTTGCAATCTTCTATAGCAATATTAGAGTAAGTCAGTTGTTTAGGACGATAGACAGAAGTTGGCATAAAATTGATATTCTTATTAACAAATACATCTTCTATGTGTTTATAGTAAGTGTTACCATTGTGTACATCACAAAGAACACAGTTACTACCTCAAATTCCACTCTATTTCACCCTATTCTTTTCACTCTCTCCAGTTTTTATTTTTGCCATTTGTATTATTATCAAAATCAATATTTTTTAAATCAGTAGTAAAAAAGTTTAGTTTACTTACATAAATGTTTTCAAAATTAGGAAAACAAAATTGTTTCGGGAAAAAAACGAAGTGCTTCATATAACGCTAAACAGATATCGCAGTTGACCACAAGAAAATACACCATCAAATACTGATTGGTTCAAGTGTTTTTATAACCGATACAAAAGTATAGAAAATCATTAACAATTAATTTATCTAATTATGAAATTAAACTCTTAACTTACTCTAATATTTTTAAAAATAAATTTAAAAATATTTAATGGTAATTATCACAAAAGTTTTTATAACATTTTGTTACCTGTAAAAGGTCTCTTTATTATTTTTAAAATTCGTCGGGACGATGAAAAATTATTTTCTAGCAGAATTTTAATTACTAGTACTTGCAATGATCATTCATGATCCAAATTCGAGCAAATACACCACCACAAACACTATCACAGCACTACACTTCCTCATTAAAAAACTTTCTGCCCGGCTGCTTAAAGCACTAGCCTGGCAACTCATATCTACCGGAGGTAACTTAATTATAGGTATGTGATGCTCCGTAGCAGAGTCCCAACACGTTGCTTCTTTAGCTACCTGGTGAACTTTGAGGGAGAGCTCTACGGGAACGCTATGAGCTTGGAGTGATTCTCGAGTCCATCGACGAAGCCAGTGACCGAGCCAAGCTAGGTGACACCCACAACGAAAGCGATTGCCTGAGAGAAGAAGGCCACCTACAAATCAAAAAATAGTTTATTACTTTGTAGAAACTACATTTCAGTTTAGATAAAACAACAATTAGATATTTGTTAAACACGTTAGCTCCAGAGATCAGTTTCTGAAACAAATTTCATTAAATAAATAATATAGTTTTAACTAGTCAAAACTAAAATAAAACATATATTTAGACGATCTCTGAATTAATAAGTGGTGGGTAAAATTTTGGGTTATGAATTATTTTTGTACTCAAATTATATTATCTATACCGCGCTGCCACTATTAGGCGACACATTCTATTTATGATAAGTAACCGATATTTCCTCGTTATTCGGTATTCGTATCAGTACATATAACATATTATACATAATTAAAATTTCTGCTTCTTCAAGGAGCTATTTACCTTAAGGCCGACTCTTATATTATTTAGTTCTTACATTTATTTCGCTAATTTTTTTCAGTGAGTTTATTTTTATTTTTAATTAAATTGAGATTTTCAGTTTTCTCACACATGAATGATATTTTTTATTCCAAATTTTAGTGTTTAAGTGTGTTAATAAAATCCAGGAAATTAAATAAACCCAACCAGTTTTTCATATCCTTGAACACACTGTGGCACCACTTTGAATGACAGAATAAAAAGAAGGTCGAGTTATTCATTATGCTGCGCAGTGCAATCCAGTAAAGCTAACCTTTATAATACATTTTAAACTTTCTAGGTAAAATAATTTTTTTCTCTTTTCAAATTACTGAATATTAAAGTTTTCGATTAAAATCTAATAAAATCAGATTATAAAATTTTTGTAAATCATATTATTTCACGGCTATTATTTATTAGTTCATTCTCTAAAATATGCATTTTAAAAGAGTAATCTGACTGATCTGACACAGATCAAGTTCGAGCTAATATCTTCATATTTTAAACTAACGTGGAGTGCGGGGGGGGGGGGGGGAGCCAGCATAACTTTTTGAGGTGGGTCTGTTCAAAAATCTACTAATGTTGACATGCTCTATCCACTGAAGAAAGGATTTGCTCACTCCAAAAACGAAGTATCAAACCCTCAAGTCACTATACTGCATAGCAAACTCGCATATTTAATACTTCCTCTTAGCCAGAGATGGTACAGAATCTATATGAAGCCACTGAAATGCAAGAACAGATCTCACTAGATTAACGCTGCTACTCTTATATAGGCAGCCGATAAAACGATAACGTAAGGGGAAACATGACACCTGATACCAGAACCGATTTTTGAACATTAAAAGATGCAAGAGAGTAAGATATAATGTACAACCTCGGGCCAAGTGGAGCTTTCACTCTTGTTAGGGATCATCAGACCGAAGTAACAATTAGGTAGCTTCCCCCAGAGCAAATTCGCATATTCAATACTTCCTCTTGACAAGAGATGGTACAGAATATGCGCGAACGCCATCTACAGGAAGCCACTGTAATGCAAAAACATATCTCACTAGAGTAGAGCTGCTACTGGTATATAAGCAGCCGGTAAAATAATATCATAAGCGGAACATGACACCCGGTACCAGAACCGACTTTTGAGCATTCCTCAAGATCTCCATAGTTTTGTGGTATTCACTAGCGGTCTATATAGGGATGTATATATTGAATTGTATATTAATAAGTAATCATATACACTAAATCGTGTAATTATAAAATAAAATTTAGGTGTAAGCTGTAAGCATCACTAAACTTAATTAAAAATAAACTTATTAAAAACGATAAAATTAATAAAGTAAAACCTGTGGAAATCAGCAACAACGCTATTTACTCCTCATATCATCAGAACCAACAGGTGACGAGGAAACATCGGTTATCGTCATCGTAATCGTAATTCGCCACCCAATGTGAATATAAGTTACAGTGCAATATAATAGAATTTGAATTATAATTCGATTAACAATACTCATAAACTAGTAATACGGTTTTTAAAGTAATACGATCCTGATAACCACTAGTTTTAATTGTGATTCGCAAGTGAATTCTTTTTATGTATGAATAGTCAAAAGTAATTTTTCAAATAGTTTCCTGAAAGGAAATTTTTACTAGTGAGAATTGCGTTTACGACAACGATGCGATTTAAACTTGTCAAACTTAATTGGCTAACTAAAAGTTCTAAATTTAAAACCGTAATAAGCTATAAACACACTTTGTGAGTAAGTCGTATCATGTCGCACGCGATACAAACTTAATCTTGCTAAAATTCAGTCGTTTACTGAATTTCTCGTGCGATACAATTATAATTTCGTTCAGAAAGATTAATTTTTAAACAAAAACAAACAATAGTCTAAAAACAACCCGCGACTTATTTTTAATCGATATTCATACGAGGACTGTCCGGAAAAAATCCGATCTTTTGCTGTAGCAGGAGAAAGAGTTAATCCTGATCAATGGTGACGACATACCCTTCAAAGTACTTCCCTTTGGAAGCCACAACTTTCTTCCAGCGATCCTCCCACTTTTAAAAACACTCCTTATAACTCTAATTAGGAAAAGCTATGTGTGTATGTTATGTCCTCTAAGGTTTTTTTTAAATTTGGGGAACAACCAAAAGTTGCAGGGAACCAGGTCTGGACTATACGGGGGCTGACGTAGCTGATCAATGCCATGTTTTAGCAAAAATTGTTGAACCGATTGCGCAGGTGCGTTGTCGTGATGAAGCACCTAGTTGCCACTTTTTCGTAAGTCATGCCGTTTTCTTCGCACTACGTCATCACATAATCGCTTCAAAACTTGTTGGTAACATTCCGTATTCACCGCCTGACCTCTTGGGGCATATTTATGACAAACAACGCCGTTTTGGTAAAAAAAACAGTGAGCATTGCCTTCACGTTGCTTCGACTTTGGCGCGCTTTCTTTGGGTTTGGATCTTCGGGCGCCTGCCACTGTGAAGATTGCGCTTTTTTCTCAGGGACATTTCCGCGCAAGAATGGCCAAGTTTTTGGCAAAATTTGATGCAAACTTTTTGTTCCATGTGTTCGCTCATTGGGAAATGCGATGAGCGAGAGGTTCGACCTTTAGAATACAGTGTACTGCTGCCGACTGAACAGCTCCTGCGTCACGTCGCGTCGTTTGGTGCAAGTACCCGCATAGTAGGCCAATCATTAGAGCTTTTTGTGTGAAAAAAAGACTAGTAGAAAGCCACCTGTGCCATCATTTGAAAGACAATCCGTATTCTGATGTGTTTTCGACTAGCAACTCTCATTAATTAATTTGTTATTAACAATTTAGTGCAAAAAACCGCTTTTTTTTTGTTTTTTTGCTTATAAAACGAAAAATATTCGAAGAATTTCAATTCCGTAAATGGAAAAGTTGTAGAGAATTAAATTACGAAGAAAATGAGACGTGGAGCGATCCGATCGGTCGATTAGAACTGAAGAAAATCCGGAAAAAGCGGAAAATTCAGCTTTATTTTCAAAAATTCATAACTTTTCCATTTATTAAGATTAAGAGCTGAAATTTGGCACAGAAGTAGATAATTATATCAACTTTAAGTGTGCGCAAGGCAGGTGCTGTTGGACTATTAGTTTTTGCGCAAGTGCAATTTCAATTTTTTTATGCATTTTTTTGCCGGGAGCCTGCTTGCGTTAAAAATGGTCCTATTTTAATTCTAATACCGGTTTTCAAAACTAGAAGTAAAATACTATAAATCGTATATCCCAAGTTTTCATTAAAATACAGCGAAATGGATGAAACATGTACTTGAACATCGGTGTAAATGGCCTTGGGCGCGCGAGCGAGCGAGTGGTGGGGAAGGAGGGGAAGCGTACATGTATAGACATACAGGCGGGCCGTGCGGACGTCGCATCTTGTCACTGGTTTTTCTCAGCGACTACTGCAGCTTTGTGGAAGATTCTTTTTGGATTTTGGGGTTACTGAACACGAGGACTCTGATTCTCTATTCAGATTCCACGAATAATTCAAGATAAAGCTACTATTTCGGATTTCGGAGTGGTCTAAGGATTAGAAGAGACGAGACATATATATAGCTATAGCACGCTTAAATTTTGAACAGCTGTGTAACCGTCTTATGCGCCCCCTCCCTCTCTCTTCTATTGTTCGGTGGTATGGGTACAGCTGTTGCCTTGGGATTCAAACGAATAGAAGAGAATGCGACGCCAACGGTTAGATGCTACAGAGCTTTCGGAGCTGTGAGTTGTACTTTTCGATCTGATTGATCGATCTGATTGATCAATCTGCATCCGACGATGATTCTGACTTTGATAGTTTAATAAATAGATAGCGACCAGATCGAAGAAAATGAAATAAACTATGCGGACCTTCCGAAAAGAAGGCGAATTTTATAACTAATGTATTCGGCGCAATAATATGTTCATGTTGTTTATCATCCTTTTTTAATCATATTAATAAAACACTTTTGTGAAAAAAAAAATAGTTATTTATTATACAAGGGGAAAAAAGTATTAAATTTTAGCTCCAGGTTGTGTTGTCTCTCGACGCGAAGCGGAATGAGACAAAAAACCGAGAGCTAAAATCTAATATTTTTCCCTTGTATAATACACTATGTTTTTCTGCGACGGGAAAAACGACGATTTAATATTGAAAAAAACCGAGGAAAAAACCTATTATTACAATAATATTAAAGTCAGAAAATTATCGATGCGAAATTTGAATGTTTAAACAAGTAGGCTGTTGTACTTATAACGACAATTAGACCTGCGTTGCTAAGGAAACCTATAAAGTAATCAAACATCTGTCATTTTAATTCTGTGATTCGATTTAAAAATTGCAAACTTAGTGGTTGTTTAGTAGTTATTCTGAATTATATACAGTTAAAAAATGTCTGAAAGGAAATGTAACTTTTGTATAATAAAATATTCTAAATTTAAATATCTACCTCTACTTATGTGTATATATATCCGGGAAAAAAGTACTCACTTTTTTCCCGGGGAAAAAAGTAATTTCATAAAAAGTGACATTTTGTTACCTGTCAACAGAGATAAAATGTCAAACGTGTTTCCCGTCACGGAAACAAATATATATTTATGTGTTTAAATTAACAACCTTACTGCTCGTTTATTTATAGAATAGAAATATAAGAATGTTACTCAAGAAGGTGGAATAGCAGCTTTATCTTGAATTATTCGTGGAATCTGAATAGAGGATCAGATTCCTCGTATTCAATAACCCCTAAATCAAACAAAGAATCTTCCAAAAAGGTGCAGTAGTCGCTGAGAAAATCCAGTGAAAAGATGCGACGCACGGCGCGCCTGTATGTCTATATAATAGTAATATTCCTTTCAGGTGTCTGACGCCCCGGAGCGACTCGTCCCGGAGTCACTCGACACCATTCCGAAAGGAACAATTGACAAGTTTGACATTAAGCTCAAGTGATAAGTAATGCACGAGGGGGCAGGGGGGATAGGGCTCGAACGGTTCAGGTGCTTGATGCCCCAGTTGAATGGAACAACTGTGTGCGGCTCTGGAGCTGTACGGGAGCTCCTCCTTGGGGTGAAAGGAAGACACCTAATATGTACGCTTCCCCTCCTTCCCCCACCACTCGCTCGCTCGCGCGCCCAAGGCCATTTACGCCGATGTTCAAGTGCATGTTTCATCCATTTCGCTGCATTTTAATGAAAACTTGGGATATACGATTTATAGTATTTTACTTCTAGTTTTGAAAACCGGTATTAGAATTAAAATAGGACCATTTTTAACGCAAGCAGGCTCCCGGCAAAAAAATGCATAAAAAAATTGAAATTGCACTTGCGCAAAAACTAATAGTCCGACAGCACCTGCCTTTTTTCTTCTTAAAATTGAAGGATTGTCGACAGAATGCTGTAAAATTTGTTTAGAAAAAATAATAAATAAATACCTAAACGTGTTTTTTTCATGGGGGGGGGGGGGGGGGGAGGGTTTGTAACGCAAAAATTCAACTTTTTTTCCCAAATTACAAAATATCGTTTTTCTTTACCAAAGATTTTCTGGTAGGCGCACTATTAAAATCCCTAAACCAGGCATGGGTCTCGTAAGTAGTAACAGAGATATACAACTTTCTTTCTAATTCTAAATCCGACCTTGTGTCGGGCACTTTCCGGACAGACCTCGTATATGACACTATTCTTTAAAAATTTGAGAGTACACTGTACTGGTACGAGTTTTCTAAAGTGACATAATTTACAGTGATGGAAACTAGATAATTATGTAGAGTTTACTTTGGGATTAAGAATGGGAGTAATGGAACACTTCATTTGCAAGATTTGTCGATTGTACAATCACTCCTTGAAATTAGAGAGCGCACTGTACTGGCAATAGGTACCCATACACCAGCAATCATTCCTGCCATTCTTTCCTTTGACGTTCTTTCCTTTTAAGATTATCGAGCGTTAGTGGATTAAGACATGATGGGCCGTCACTTCATTTAATCCTCTCGGGGATATTCTTACGTTCTGGGGAGACACGATAAACTCTTGGTTAGTTGATCACGGTCTTTCCTAACATGCTTATCATCCATGCGCTCTTTCAAGACAAGACAAGACAAATCTTTACGTTCCAAAGTAAAAGGCTCACTTCACATGATAATTTCAGAAATTTGCCGCAAAGTTGGACTCTAACTACCTGCACGTTCAATTTATTATACAAAACTGCAGAGAAAGGCATTTTGTGTTAGTGGACTCTGAAAGGAATATAATTCTTTTGAAAAACAACAGGACTAACCTACAGTAAAACCTGGCCAGAAAGACAACAAGATTATGTTTGTGTTAGTGGGATACAACATGTTTTGTTTCATTTCAATTTCTTAAGAGGAAAGAATACCGAAGGAAAGAATTACAGGAATGATTGCTGGTGTATGGGTACCTATTGTTTAGTATTCCCGAATGTAGTGTATGTAATTAAGCTTGAAACAAAGTTTATTTTTAACATCCATTACGTAGATGGTAGTTAACTATAAATAGCTATCCACATGATTTATTCGTTGATACTATTTACTTTCAAAGGGTGCTATTTTTCCAATATCTATTTATGTCTTTAATCAAGAATAATTTTTATAATACTCTTTCGTTTATAATAATTAATAAAAGACGCTAGGATTTAGATAGAAAATGTCCCTAGTATATAGGGTGATTCACGGTGGATGGTACGTTAGACGTATCTGGCGAACCAGTCAACGAATCGTTCTGAAAATTTGGTAGTTTACATAAACAAACATGCACTACCCGTCCAAAATATTTTTGACAATGCAGTGTTGCTGTTTCTACTAAAAAGTAGTGGCAACTTTGTTATTCTAAATGAAATACCTTGTATATTATTTTATTTTCAAAACACCTATTAATTTCTTAACAACTTCCTTTAACATTATTTTATACTTATCTCTTGCCGGCTCTGAAATAATAATTAAATTCCATTTTTTTTTGGCGGAAACGTGACCTTAAAAAATGCTGATATTTTTGAACTCTGAAATATTAAGTCCCTGAAATTTCGTGGAGAATTAAATAATACCGGAAGGGCTCTTTACCCTATGCCCAAATCTTAGTCGCAGTGTACAGGGTAGTTTAAAAATATAGTTATTTTGGTTACTTGCAAAAGTGGCCGTAAGTATATTTTTTTTAATGTAACACCCTGTATATTATTACTGATTTAAAAAGCTACCCAAATGTGTTCTTTATAATGGTGTATCGTACCTATACCTAACTAGTCAAGATTCTGACATATAAGCCATTATTTGTAAAATTTCCTCGAAAATTTAATTTCCATTCGAATTCTAGTAAGTATGCCATGACAAACTATTGTTTGATATAAAAGTCATGTCAACTTCGTTATCGCTCTCATAATTTATTAAGTATTACTGATATAAATGCCGTTAAAAATCAGGGAAGAAAACCATTCAAATGGAGTTCTTATGAATCTATTTATTTTGACAATGTGATTAAATTATAGCCAGAATATGTATGGTAGAGTTTAATAAAATGCACCCAAATCTGCCGCCAATGAACCTCAGAAAGTTTATTCTAATTCAGAAGTATTTGTGTAACACACCCATACTTAACTAGTCAAATAATAAAGAATTACTAAAATAATTGAACAGGATTTTTAAGATATGTTCAAAACGCTGGCCGTTTACATCTAAGCACTTTATGATGCGAGTGTTCACTGTATTCGTCGTGAAAGATCTAATTCCATTTGGATCTAGATCTCTAAATGCTTGGGTAACTCGAAGAAGCAACTCTTCTTTTGAATTTACTGGTGATTTGTAAATTTTTTCCTTAAACATGCCCCGCAAGTAAAAATCAAATGGATTGAAATCCGGTGATCTTGGAGGCCAACTCAAGGTCCCAAACGTCTTATCCGACAACTGATGATTATGTTATACCTAAATCATATTCAGCACTTCGTATTGAAGATTGAGAAAATGCATGAAAATATGCCAAAACATTAATTTGGTTGTCGTCGTCAGAAGTTACGGGTCGAGGTAAGTTTCTTGGCGCTCTTAAAGTTGAACCAAACTCTCAGTAAAATTGTTCTGGATTCGTATAAATTATCTGAGGTTCATTGGCGGTAGATTTGGGTACATTTCATTAAACTTTATCATACATATTCTGGCGATAATTTTATCACTGTCAAAATAAATAAATTCATAAGAACTGCATTTGAATAGTTTTCTTACATAATTTTTAACGGTATTTACCAATTGCATCAGTAATACTTAATAAAATATTAAAACGATAACGAAAGTGATATGACTATTATATCATAGTTTGTCATGGCATACTCACTAAAATCCGTATGGAAAATAAATTGCCCAAGAAATTTTACAAATAATGGCTTATAAGTCAGAAACTTGACTAGTTAGGTATATGTATGATACACAATTAAAAAGAGCAAATGTAAGTAGCTTTTTATATCAGTAATAATATACAGGGTGTTACATTTAAAAAAATTTACGTATGGTCATTTTTCAAGTATCCAAAATAACTGAATTTTTAAATTACCCTGTTAACTGCAACTAAGATTTGGGCATAGGGTAAAAAGCCCCCCGGTATTATTTAACTCTCCACGAAATTTCAGGGTCTTAATATTTCAGAGTTCAAAAACATCAGCATTTTTTTAATGTAACGTTTTCCGCCAAAAAAATAATTATTATTTCAGAAACGGTAAGAGATAAGTATGAAATAACGTTAAACAAAGTTGTTAAGAAAATAATAGGGGTTTTGAAAATAAGATAATATACAGGGTATTCTATTTAAAATGTCAAAGTTGCTACTACTTTTTACTAGAAGCGGCAACACTGCATTGTCAAGAATATTTTAGACAGGTAGAGCATGCTTGTATACGTGAACAATTCGTTGACCGGTTTGCCAGATACGTCTAACGTACCATCCACCGTGAATCACCCTGTATAACTAAAAATATTTTTTATCAAGCCTGCCTCAGTATTTTAAAATACTAAAAGAAAATAAGAAATAAACCTTACCCGATATTAACGTCGTGCCAATATCTTCCCAGGTAGTAAAGTTGCCATAAAACGTCTCGGGCGTCAACGAACTCAACATATTATTGCTCAAGTCTATCGTAAGGTACTGAATTTTATCCATATTTGAAAATAATCCCGCGGGGAGTTCCGATATTTGAGTTCCTGAAATCCGTATGTTTAAACTTGGATTCTTCGTAAATTTTGCAAACGCATCTTTTTCCACTACCCGTAAATTTCTACCGGTTATGTGTAGTTTAGTTATTTTTCTATTATTAAGACAAGTCAGCTGATCGTCAAGCTTGTGCTCAATAAAATTTATCCTCAACCTCCTAAATTGACTTGCATGTGATAACAAATAACACATTTCCTCGTAAAAATGTTCCACACTGGGCCAAGTTTGCATATATAGATCTGACAATATCCGCAACTGAATCAATGCTTTACTTTCAAACCGTGAAAGTCTTTTAAGGAACTGAATATTTAAAACTTGTAGGGATTTCAGTCCGTGAAAACTGTCAACCGTTATTTCCTTTATCGGGTTAAAAGATAAATCCAGATGCTTTAAACTGGTTAGATGGATCCAAAGGTGTGACGGAATGTAGTTTAAATTGCAGTGACTGAGGTCGAGAAATTTCAGCTTTGATAACTCCTGAACAGAGTTTTTATTGATGTCTTGAATGGTATTAAATGACAGATTAAGGTGAACGAGATTCGGCAATGGGAACTGAGGTGTAGAGGTGATTCCTGTATCTGCCAGACTAAGATGCTTGAGGTTCTGCGCGTAGTGAAAGAGTTCTTTAAAATTAGCTCGCAAAGGATTAGAGCTTAAGTCCAGATATTGCAGCAAACCTAAGCTAGTGAAAACATTATCGGGCAGTATTGTTAATTTGTTTTTACTTAAGTCTAAATGATGCAAATATGGAATATCTGGAAATGTTGTAATATCAATGTGCTCCAAGTTGTTTGCTTGCATCGACAAATGTCTTAAAGTCTGACCAACATCTGAAATACTTGAGCTTGGCACTACTGAAAAAGAGTTATAGCTAAGATCGATTAGTTCAAGTAGTGTATTAGCAAATACTTCCCTTGGTAAGTAGCCCAAATTGTTTTTACTCAGGTTCAGAATTCGAAGTTTGGGCATGTCAGAAAATTGTCCGTTGTAAAGGTGGCTTACATGGTTTTGTGATAAGTCTAAAAACTGGAGGCTTTGTAATCCAAAAAACGCTTTTTTGTCTATTGTTAATATATTATTTTCGTGTAACCCCAAGTGCTCCAAAGAGGTTAAATACATAAAATTATTAAACCCCAAAGAAGTAATAGCATTATGGTCAAGATGTAATTTTTTCAGAAGTGATGTATTGTCTAAGCATTTAGGGACTTTTACAAAACTGTTGTATCGTAAATCTATCACTTCGAGTTTAAGTTTCTTTTTGTCAGACGTACATACTGATATTTGGTTGTAACTCATATTTAAAACCATTGGTGTGCTGAGGTTGACATACTGCTTAAAGGATACTTCTGTAAGTTGATTAAATTGTAAATCCACTTTCTTTAATGAAAACAAATCCGAAAAAGCTCCGGGGCTAATATAGCTTATAAAATTATTCGACAAAATAATTTTGTTAAGTTGGGGCAAATTCGCAAACGATTCAATTTGTAGATGTTTAATTTTGTTATCGGATATAGAAACAGTCTCCAGACTTTGTAAAGATCGAAATGTGCCGGTCTTAATATAACCGATCTCATTACAAGATAATCTGACATTTTTCAGCTTCAAATGAATTTCCGGTTTAAATAGGTCTGGCGGAATAGATTCCATTTTATTCGATTCTAAATTGAGATAGGTAATTTCTGGAAAAGAGTCAAACGAAACAGATTTTATCTCGTGAAAATTATTGTGGTCGAGCGACAAAACCTGCAGTCTTTCCAAACTTTTAAAAGTTTCATAGGGCAGGTCATCTCGATCGAAACTGAACGACAGCTCCAAAGTTTCTAGATTGGACAAGCCGTAAAAGGCATCCACGTCAACAAATCGTAGCGGATTGAAGCTTAAACTTAACTCTCTCATTTCCTGCAAGTCTGCAAATATTTTGCTATCTAAATTGGTTATTCGGTTATTATTTAGGATGAGCGTTTGGACGGTAGTGCCCCAGTCAGCAAAGTCTCCTTCATTAATTTCGTATATCTGATTAAAGCCGATATTAAAGTAGGACAGTCGGGAACAATTTCTTAGAGTCTCCGACGGTATCCTAGTTAAACGATTTCCGCTTAAACTCAGGGCTTTCAAACTATTCCGGAAGTTATCCAGTGCCTCGTCGGAAATTTCACTTAGGGAATTGAAGGATAAATACAAATATTTCAGGGAGCTAAGCTGCGTTACGGCGAGAGGAATATTTTTCAGACGGTTATGATCCAAATCTAAATATTCCAGGGTCTCGGTAATGCCGAGAAAAGCGTCGTTTTCGATACGGTCAATTTGATTGTAGGATAAAATGATTCTTCGGCAATCGAGACCAGCAAAACTATTTGATGTAACCACGGTGAAATCATTCGTGGCTAAATTTAAATCCCTTATGTAAATCGAATTGTTAAACGGTCCACTTGGGAGACCCTTAAGGAAATTTTCGCTCAAATCGATCTTTTCTATCCAAAGCTTCCTACTAAACGTGTGCTCGGGAATTGTCTTAATATGATTGCCACGTAAATACAACCACTGTAAATGAGGTATTGTAGAGATGATGTCAAGCGGAAAGTTCTCAATTAAATTATGTGATATGCTAACAGTCTGCAATGCGGATGGTAAGGAATGCTTGTGGATTTTGTGTATTCTATTTCCGTCTAAGTTCAACCAAATAAGGGCTTTGAGTTGGCGAAGCCCTGCATGGGAGCCATGGGGTGACGATGCAGTGGAGTCCGTCATTTCTATTATGTCATTTTCTCCAAGAAATAAGGTATTGAGGGAAGTTTTCATATGCGACCAGTCGCCATTGACTAATGAAACTTGATTCCTGAAATTAAAAATAATGGTTACAACTAACATGAAATCTGTTAAGACGGTGTTAGGAATAAAGCGTTGCGAAAAGTATATTCTTTGCATTTCCATAATTCGTTTTTAAAGGCCGAGTCTTACTAATTTAAGTTTTATAGACAGTGTGCCTTATATAGTATAAATCGCTCTTAACATGCGGGTGTATTAGTTATTCACCGACAAACTTATTACTTTCATTTTATTTTCAGTGTTCAGTTACACATTCTTAAATCCGAGAGAGTAGTTTTCGGGATATTATCTGTTAAAGAAATTTGGGTTTAAATGTATACAAAATGATAAATAAGCATTAACATGGCAATACTGTAACAAAAGGGGTTCGGAATTCCACTTATTCTATCAAAAAGTGCTATCATAAGTTTATTGTTGATACTGGTTAAATTCATTGTAAAACTAATAATTTTGCTATAAAGTTCGTTACGCATTAAAACGCTGTATAGGTACTTCTGAAAAAAGAGTTGAAATTATTTTACTTTTCTCGAGAAATGACCATTGTGTTTGAGCTGCCGCGTTATCTTACACTGAATTACACCCAAATGGTTAATTCTCTCATATTTACCTGAGAGAATTAGTGGCGAAATTTCGTAAAACAAGATCAGTGCTAAACAAGAAGAGAAATATTGAACATCCTGTAAGAATTGAAGCTGTACAAGTAGCAGTTTCGGGATATATTGCCCACATTTAGTACAAAGAAAATGTCAGAAGTGTCGGGTGTTTCGCATAGAATCATCTAGAGAACTGTTAAAAAGCATACATTCCATCACTACAAAATAAAACTCTTTCATGAATTGTTTCTCAGATGAATGCTCCTTTTTCCTCCATGATACTGCCAGTCGACATAATTGCTGGTGTTGGTCGGATTTCAATCCTAAAATCTATAGAGAAGTATACACTAAACATCCAGAAAAATTAAGTGTGTGGACTGGAATTTTTAGAGACCGTATTATCGGGCCGCATTTTCTTCCTGACAATTTAACTGGTGAAATATACCTAGAGTTGTTGCAAACCACTATTGACCTTGCTTTAACGAATGTTATTCAAAAAACTGACCGTCATTGGCCGGAAAATCTAATTTTTCAGCAAGATGGGACACCTCCACACTATGCATTTCCTGTAGGCAGTATCTGGATGACAATTTTCTAGGAAGATAGATTGGGAGAAGAGGGCCTATTGAATGGTCAGTAAGATCAACTGATCTATCGCTTCTGAACTTTTTCTTGTGGGGACATTTACACACAAAAATTTATGCAACCCTGCCCAATTCTTTAGAAGACTTGCGACAACGAATAGTGTGCGAGTGCCGACAAATAACTCCCGAAATGCTTCATAATGTTCGCGAACATTTCGAACAGTGCCCTTATAATTGCATGGAGGTTGGTGGTGAACATGTTCAGCATCAGTGGCGGCTGGTGAAATTTCAAATTTGTATATCTCTGTTCCTACTTGCAGGACCCGTTCCAAATTTAGAAGTTTTAATAGTGAGCCCACTGGGAATGTTTTGGTAAAGAAAAAAACATTTTGTAATTTGCGAAAAAAAGTTGAATTTTGGGCGTGCCCCTCCTAAGAAAAAAATGAACACGTCTAGGTATTTTATTTATTATTTTTTCTAAACAAATTGTACATCATTCTGTCGACAGTTTTTAAATTTTAAGAGAAAAAAATGTGTTATTAGAAAGTTATAGTCATTTTAATTTTTTTTAAAATTATATTTTAGGCTTAAAAAAATTCCAATAACTTTCCACTAACACATTCTTTTCTCTCAAAATTTAAAAACTGTCGACAAAATAATGTAAAATTTGTTTAGAAAAAATAATAAATTAAATACCTAGACTTGTTCATTTTTTTCTTAGGAGGGGCACACTAAAAATTTAACTTTTTTTCGCAAATTACAAAATGTTTTTTTTCTTTACCAAAACATTCCCAGTGGGCTCACTATTAAAACCCCTAAATTTGGTACGGGTCCTGTAAGTAGGAACAGAGATATACAACTTTGAAATTTCACCAGCCGCCACTGTTCAGCATTTACTTTTACTAACAACTGGTTAGAAACTTAGATATTTTTAAATTTTTTAATGTCTCATTTCTCAGAAACTACTCACCCGATTTCAATGAGCAATGTCCTATTGGAATGACAATTCAATTCCCTTTAAAATAAGGTATCACTCGACCCCTTTCCTACTTAAGAGTTTAAGGGGCTTCGGGGTTCAAGCACGGTGGGTGAAAATACCAAAAAATATGTACCCTGAAAACTAAAATATAGCGACGGGTCATTCGTTCATTTTCAAGAGAGCCCGCTCACTCGTTCAGCTCACTTGGAAGAGTCGTTCGCAAGGAGTCGTTCGATTGTACGAGGGCTGCCGAGCTGCGAATTACAGAATCGCGGAGCTCTTTACTTTAACGTGACACCTGCACTTGTTCATGTACATAAAAGAGAGCATAAAACGCTGATGTGAATTACACATTTACGACTGTCGACGGCCCGCTGCCTGAGTGTGGCGCGACGGCTTCAAAGAAAAATAATATACATAACATAAATAAATTAAGTAAAATTGATCAAAATTTTGGAATGATTACAATGTTTATTTGTTAAATGTTCAAAATAAAAGTAAATACATATTAACAAAAATGGATTTAGTGGAGATTAGATAATGATTATGTAATATGGATTTCAAAGTTATAAACTACCCGCAGTATACGCCGTTAAAAAACGTTGTTGCAGATTTCCGGCAAAGTAATTAATCGTTAATCGTAACATAATAGTAATACGAAAGTCGTACAAACTGTGTAATGTATTATCATAGGCCGCTAGATGCTCCACCACTCTCGTTCTTATATTATACGTCTGAGCCGCTCGCGCTCTCTGAGTTCTCCGAAACTCGCGAAAGCGTGGAGTGGAATTTCTACGAACGGACGAGAGCGAGCCTATACTCATAGTCGCCTAAAATGCAGATATTTTAACGAGCGCGGAGCGGTGAACGTATCGTTCAGTTGATGGGAGCGGCTCATTGGCGACTCTTTGTAAAGAGTCGTTTAAATTGAACGACTCGTTCGCGAACGACCCATCGCTACTAAAATACGCGGGTCCGAGCGTTTTTTGATTTTCTTTATTCAAACGAAAATAAACCTGGGTGAAATGGGACAAATATTCGGTGGGCCACCCTGTATCTTATAAAATCAACAACTCATTTGATGAATGAAAATGTAATTTTAACTGGTGATATTTCAAAATACAAGTTTACAAGAATCCCTTAGAATAGAACATCGAGATATTCTAAACATCACCAATTTAATGCCAATAAATACCAGGCTCATTTTCCATTCAGAAACAGGAAACATTTCGAAGCAAAAAAAATTATCGTAATATCACTTTGCCTTAGCCGAATTTAACATTTAATAGCTTATTTGAAAGGGATTTGTAGGGCTTTTAAAACCGGTTTAAGCTTTTGATAATGTTATTCGCAAGAGTTAGGGAGCGCTAATTATTTTTTTTAATTATTAGGCTTTCTCTGCTTCTGAACGACAAAGAATGAAATTAAGAAAGTAATGCTAAGTAATACGAAATTTATTACTTCTTTCATTTTTATGGCGTATCTTAACGTAAGTTGCCTTAAAAAAAATGGCTGGTCTAAAACCCTTAAATTGTGAAACGATTTTTTAAATATACTGCTCAAAAAAATAAGGGACACTTTTGGTAACCCTGTAAGTTTTTTACTTGTTTCTATAAACAAGTGGAAATGATGTTTTCATAATTGATGCACATTTTATTTTAGTGGTTTGATAGAAAAGGGGTTTATGCTAGTTATCTAAGATAAGTTTAAGATCCCAAAGCAAGTACAAGTTTTCGAATTTTCAAAAAATGTTTGAGGTGGAAAAAAGACCTTTTAACATCGCTGGAATAAATTTATTAAGCTGCACATGGACTATTTAGCTAGAATATGTAGAAAAATAAAAATATTTTTCAACCGTACTTCGATGTTTTTTTTGTTGGGCCGGAAACTTTTCATCCCATTTAACAAAGATTTTTTGGCCAAAATTAAAAACACCATTTTATTTAAACCAAATCTCAAAAATAGCAATTAAATGACAAAATAAGAATAAGTTGTCACCAAACAACAATTTTTACAGTTAGGATAAATCGTAGAAATAAAATAGCTAACTCTATAACAGACAAATTAATGACATTCTTAAACGTGCTCTAGTTTCTGCAGAATATTCTGCTAAACTTGAACCTGCTGGAATATATAGGAATGGTGGTAAACGAGTAGACGGAATGACATTAATTCCATGGAAAAGAGGTAAACAACTTTTATGGGACGCCACCTGCAGCCATACTCTAGCAAAATCATATTTGGATAAAACATCAAAATCTTTTGGTTCTGCTGCTCTTATTTCGGAAAACAAAAAACACGTCAAATATAAAGATCTGAAAGACAGATTTTATTTCGTTCCATTTGCTGTTGAGACACTGGGCCCTTGGGGTGAGGAAGCTAAGAGACTTGTTTCTGAAATAAATTTAAGAATTTTTCCTGAACAATCTCGAGGTTTTCTCACCCAAAGAATAAGCCTGGCTATCCAGCGAGGAAACGCGGCGTCAGTGATGGGTACCCTTAAGGAGGATTCTGGTCTTGACGAAATATGGGATATTTAGGTAAAAATTATGTCGATATCTTTTTCTTTTTTCTAGTTTTAGTTTTCTTTTTGATTTATATTATTAATAATTATAACAATATAAAATAGGATATGTAGTTTTAGATGGTAAAAGTAATATTTAAACTCTATAATGTAATAAAATATAAAAAATTATTCCGATTTTAACTCTAAGTCGTCCAGTCGACCTAAATTACAATAAAAACTTGGATGTTCGTCGGATTCACTGTCTGAAGGTTCTGGTGTTGGTCCAGCGCTAGACGTTGACGGTTGAGGCTCTATTTCTGGAAGACATAGTAGAGCAATGACTTCTGAGTGTTAAAGGATTTCTAGACTTAAGTCTGCTTTTAAGACTTACACTGGAAATAAGTGGATCTGAAGTATCCATGGCTCGATTAAAAATATCCTGTAAATTATGTATACGGGAATCCTTTCGTGCATGAAATTCTCTGTCACGCTTATAAACTTTGTGGCGAGATTCAGCAGCGTCCTCTACAAAATATCCTACAGGCAACACAGTACTTTCTAAAATTTGTTTTTCGTGTATTAACACTTTGTGTACTGTAGCTGTCATTGGATGCCATGGATATTTTTCTGTATACCGCTTTGCAGTTTTTAAACATACATTTTCAAACTTGTCAAGATTTAATGGGTACTGACACGCCGAAGCAATTAAAATGGTTTGAAAGTTTTTTATTAGGTCCGGATCAACTTCAGTAATTTTCGACAATAACTCAGGTTGTGCCTATAACATATAATTCCTTAACTCGCGCTCAGCTTTAGCTTCCAGTATTTTTGCATACGGTGGATACATATCACAATGTTTGGATTTGGCACCGTGTCTTAAATTTAGATATTGTTTTTTGCTAAAATTATTATCTAATAAAAATACCAATGCTTCTTGGGGCGTGTAAGCTAAATGTTCTTATTCTTTTGAAAATAGCACTTGTCTCATTTTTGATGGACGCGAAGGACTTCTAGTAGTTTCTTTTAACACTGTAACAAGATCATATTCCTGGTTTTGCCGAGCAGATATATTTGCTGCCTCAACCAATAACATTGTTTCATGCTGCGTCTCGGAAGACAATGTCGAAGCGGCTCTTCTTTTTGATCGCTGCGACTTACTTTTATAATCCAAACTGGGCCTCCCTGGTTGTTTTGGGGGGTCATCTTGGGATTCTGCTGGTGTTATGAACACAGTTATTGAGTTTAACCACGCCTGATACCTTTGTTTAAACCTATCTAGTGTTCTGTTGCTATCCCTCCATCTTTGCGAGAGATTACAACAAAACGTCCGCACTTTTTCTTCCAATTGTGGTATAACATTCTTGGGGAGGTCATCCTGACTAAAGCCGCTAAGAATATAACTCAAAACTACCGACATCTTTTCATTTTCAGTTTTTTCGGTATGCCATACATTGAAAAGGACTTCGTTTTGAAATGTGCATAGTTCTGAAAAAAATATTTATCTAGTCACGTGGCGGCTAGGGGCAAGTTATTTATACAGATCCTTATTTAGTAGGTTTTATGCAACCGATATACATATTATTACTAAAGTTTGACAAATGGGGGTAATTCCAGAGACGGCTTCTAACCTAGTTGGAAATAAAATTAGGATTCGATTTGAAAATAAAATACAAATATGTATTTACCCACATTGTGTTATTTGAAAGTGCGAGATACGAAAATATCATACAGGGTGTCTGAAAAGTCTTAGCATAGGCAAATATCTTTACTATTAATACAGATAGCGACACCAAATTTTAGTTGTACCTTATTGGTTGATAAATCTACGTTTTTATGTAATTTGACTTTTTCAACCCCCTTGGGGGGTTACGCTAGGGAGTTGAGGTCGAAAATTTTGAATGCAAACCTATGCCGTGTGGCCTCTTCGTTTACAAATCTTCAAAAAAGAAACATTGTTTTAGTATTTTAGTATTTATTTATTATTGTAATTCATTTTTAAATGGCAAGCCTATAAAAATTATAACTCGTAAATCGTATAATCGGTCGGGGCAAAAGTCGACCATTAGTCGACCTCTTGTGCCATACAGCACAAGTCGGCGCTGCTATTTTTTGTTTTGTGGGGCACTTTTTTCTAACTTTTCTCCAACTTTACTTCTGCATTTGTCGTTGTTATATGTTTTGTTTTTTGACATCTGCGCAGTAGACCAAAATGCGTACCACGCGCAAACCGAGCGTGCTGGACATGCGCACGGACTTTCAGGAGATGGACTTTGGTGTCTACAGTTGAACCCATTCACTTTTCAGAATATATCTCCAGTAGTTAAGGTACCACTACGTCTTTAACTTTATAACTTTTTCCCAAGTTTTTTTCGACTTAATTTTTCATTTTGTGCCATGTGCGCAGTAGACCAAAATGCGTACCACGCGCAAACCGAGCGTGCTAGACATGCGCACGGAATTTCAGGAGATGGACTTTGGTGTCTACATTTGAACCCATTCACTTTTAAGAATCTATCTCCAGTAGTTAAGGTACCACTGCGTATTTAACTTTATAACGTTTTTCCCACGATTTTTCGATTTTATTTTTCTTTTTTTGCTATCTGCGCGGTGGCAAATAACGAAAAATACAGTCGAAAAAAACTTGGGGAAAAAGTTTTACCATTGATCACAATGCGTACCACGCGCAAACCAAGAGGGCTAGACATTCGCACGAAATTTCAGGGGATGTACTTTGTTGTTTAAATTCGCAGTGGTACCTTAACTACTGGAGATATATTCTTAAAAGTGAATGGGTTCAAATGTAGACACCAAAGTCCATCTCCTGAAATTCCGTGCGCATGTCTAGCACGCTCGGTTTGCGCGTGGTACGCATTTTGGTCTACTGCGCACATGGCAAAAAATGAAAAATAAAGTCGAAAAAAACTTGGGAACAAAGTTATAAAGTTAAATACGTAGTGGTACCTTAACTACTGGAGATATATTCTGAAAAATGAATGGGTTCAAATGTAGACACCAAAGTCCAACTCCTGAAATTCCGTGCGCATGTCTAGCACGCTCGGTTTGCGCGTGGTACGCATTTTGGTCTGCTGCGCAGATGTCAAAAAACAAAACATATAAAAACGACAAATGAAGAAGTAAAGTTGGAAAAAAGTTAGAAAAAAGTGCCCTACAAAACAAAAAATAGCAGCGCCGACTTGTACTGTTTGGCACAAGTGGCCGACTAATGGTCGACTTGTGCCCCTCCCGATTATACGATTTACGAGTTATAATTTTTATAGGCTTGCCATTTAAAAATGAATTACAATAATAAATCAATACTAAAATACTAAAACAATGTTTCTTTTTTGAAGACTTTTAAACGAAGAGGCCACACGGCATAGGTTTGCATCCAAAATTTTGGACCTCAACTCGCTAGCGTAACCCCCCAAGGGGGTTGAAAGAGTCAAATTACGTAAAAAAGTAGATTTACTAACCAATAAGGTACAACTAAAATTTGGTGTTGCTATCTTTATTAATAGTAAAGATATTTGCCCATGCTAAGACTTTTCAGACACCCTGTATGATATTTTCGTATCTCGCACTTTCAAATAACACACTGTGGGTAAATAAATATTTGTAATTTATTTTCAAATCGAATCCTAATTTTATTTCCAACTAGGTTAGAAGCCGTCTCTGGAATTACCCCCATTTGTTAAACTCTAATTATTACATATAAACAAATGCTAGCAAGTGCTAGCGATTTTTTAAATGCTTACTTAAATTTTGTGTTCATAATATTTATAGACACATTTTACAGTAGTTTTATTTTTTCCGAAAAAATAAATAAAGGAAAGAGATTTTTACACCCTTTGTGTTATAGTTGGAAGCACATACCTTCACTATAATAGTCCATCCTAAAGGTCACAATATTTTACTCACACAGTTAATGAATTCACCTTTTAACTTTAATATTTGCTGCAAAATGATAAACATCAAAATCCGTCGACGAGTAAAACCATCTTCTTTGAGATAACAAAATCAGAAACGACGCTGCCAAATTTCAAAACTATTCCTGTTTTATATTTATTTGGTATGGTTTCAGTACATTGGATATACAATTTATTAAAAACTGAAAGGTGTTGGAAATGGTTTTTGGCCAAAATTTAGGCGTTGATATACCATAGTGCATTCTCGGATTTTGCAATGTAAGGTTTGTTTTATTTTATGTTGTATGCAACACATCAATTTAAAAAAAAGGGGCCAACGCCCTTATACAACAATTTCTTTTCCATTTACCAGCGAAGCAGTTCAGCATCTGATAGTAACTACATTACCCAAATTTCAACTGCCAACGAATCAAGTATTAGTACTTCTTGGTGATGGCGTCGCAGTTATTCTCTCTACAGGCCGTTCTCTCAAAGCTGTGTGTCCTTATTTACTACATAATATTACGTGTATACTGCATGCCTAACATATTACAGCAGAAATGATTCGCAAGTGTTATCCGGATGTAGATACACTGATCGCTAACACCAAATCAGTTTTTCGTAAATCCCCCCAACGCACTCGAGGATTTCATAAACAGTGTCTTGGGATTCCAGAACCTCCACAGCCGATTCTCGCACGATGGGGTACATGGTTAGAGGCAGCGTTTTATCATGTTAAAAAATAAAAGTTAAACAATCTTCGAGACTAAACTACCGAGTTATTTTATAAAAAATAACAACCATCGACTTCAAAAAGGCGACATACTCTAACCGAGAAAAATGCCTTCAGTGCCACCATTTTGAAAGCAAACTACCACTTCTGATATATCATCGACAACGGAATTTAAAGAGCTATCGAAGGGCCCAAAAAAATTGGTAGGTTGCCATTTAAAATAAAAAACTTAAACTCCGGAGAAAACACAATCGATATTCAAATGTTTTTTATGGCAAAAAATGGGTTTTTGTTAACTAACGCTTTAACCCAAAAATGAAATTTCTATTTTTAATATGAACAAAATTAGGGTGTGTAAAATGATTTCGTTGACAACCGTTATACGATGCCGCCACTGGTGTGGCATTCAAGTGGGCAGCCTTGGTAATATTTATTGCATAGGTAGTATTATAGATTTTGCCTCTCAAGCTCATGGATCAATAGTGAGAAAGCAGAAGCTTCTCTATAAAAACAGTACATTTTATCTTTTAGTGTTTTCCATGAAATATGAACATGCAATCACCTATAACTTTAATTTTAGACTTAAACTACATAAAGCTAGTTTAAATAGAACTGGAAAGTAGTTTGTGAAAAACTGCATAATACATTATTATTTTGAATTTCATGAGATATTTTTCATGTCAAAATATTTTTGATTTTGTTTTCGTTAACTAAAAATAACACCGGTCAACACGATTTTTGAGTCTGGATAGCCCATGTTTTATTCTAATTGTTTTTCATTTTTCAATAAGAAAATAATTATTTTTTTCGGAAAATTTTGATTTTGTGATCAGGACATCGCTACAATGAAATTTGAGAAACAATAGTAACTTTAAATTTTTCTCTGTATTTCTATTTATTAAAATAAGCTTCGTAGGCCTCACACAACTTTAAATTAGTAATGAGAGAAAACCTTTTCTCTCTTGTTTTAATAAATTCACCACAGACATAACAAAATGAGTCTGGAGGATGTTTACAACCTTTAGGCGCCATAGATGCTACTAAATAATCAGACAAATTAAACAAGTCGTGCAGTCACAGACAATCAAGCTCATGCTACCGATTGACCAACAGACCAACCGCATATACGGAACGTAGTGGGGGTATACGGTTCCCTCTATTCCGGTTATAGCATCATTTTTTCTTTCGAAATATCGTGATTGTAATAATACAATCAAACTTTAGATCGTAAAACCAGCTATTTCCTTTGTTTTTGGTGCTGTAGAACAAGAAAACAAAGGTCTTAACCCAGACTCAGAAAAAAAATTATTTTTTGTTGAACGGTGAATCAACACACGGTAATATAATATATGTATATAGCATAATAAAAAGTTTTATAAAACGTTTTATTTTTATTAGGACACTACTTACCCATGTAGATTAATCCATTGTAACTGTTTTAATTCTTTAAATGCAGTAAAGGGTACACTATCCAGGTGGTTGTAACTTAAATCCAACGAAGTTAAGCTTTTCCAAGAGGAACTGAAACAACAAAAAATACTGATAAATTAAAAGAAAAAGATAGGCCTGATTTTTTGATTATAGCAGAAATTCATAATTTTAATATCTTAATTAATGGAACAATATAAATATTTTACATTAATGAAAGTAACCCTAAAGGATCGAATAGTCTTTTATCCATAGACTTTTGTTCCTGTTCTTTTATCTTAGGGTAGACTGCAGCAATAGCTTTATTTTTAAGTTTTTTTGAAAAAATTCCATCAATAATAATTGATGGGCAATAACCGTTATTCATTTCAACTTGTTTAATTAAATTTAATTCGTAACTGATATTTTCCGGGGATAAAGGGACACTTATTAACCTATGTACCATACTATGATACGCTGCTAACTTATGTTGTACAGGCATATGGGGTTTCAGAAAATATTATCGGAACATCTAATATCAAGTTTAAGCAACACATTCTTCATCTTCTAACAGGGCGCAATCGGCAGAACTCCTCTTCATAAGGTACAGTCGCCAAATAACGTCCCCTTTTTGTAAACAAATTTTTTTGTAAAAAGTATCACGAGTAAAGTAATAAATAAAACGTCAAAGTTTAGGTAGAATATTCCTTTATTTTTTTAAATAATCAAAAACCCGTTAACTTTATTACTACTTCTACAAAAATAGCTTAACCCAAAATGTAGAAATTCTGAAAATATATTTTTGGGCACCTAATTACGCCCCGGGGACGATATTGAGATCACAATAATCAGTACGTAAACTTAAATTGTATTTTTAACAATAACTATCTTCTTCGTCAGTAGAAACTAAAATTGGGTCATCATCAGACGTGTCCTCATCAGAAGATTGATTCTTTCGTCGCTTTTTGGTTTTCTTTTTGTTGTTTCCTGTTGTATTTTTCTTTTCATTTCTAGCTCTTTTTTTCCTACTTTCTGCTGTCTTTCAACCTGTAATCTAAATATCGTCCCGGGTGCGATATTAGGCTCACGTAAGGGGACGATATTAAGAATTTGTCAATTGTGTTGGTAACCTCCATTAAAAAAAAAACACATGTCATAACCTAAATGAAATTACAATCGATTTAAATCTAAGCGATGTCAACAAATTTTGTCAAAAATTTCGTTTCAATAAGTCAAACACATCAATAGTTAAACAATACCGATGGTACTTCAATCAAAAACTCACCTTGAACAGTTTTTTCTTTTTTTAAATATCTTAACACAGGAGCGACGTTTCACTGCCAAACTTTTGCAATGGCCGACTGACTCAACTAACTTTAGATTCGAAGCATAAAAACTAGATGGCGTTATTTAGAAAAAAATAAACCGATGGGGACGAAATTAGGTTCGGGGACGAAATTTGGCGACTGTACCTTACCTTTTTCTTCTCTTTCCTTTTTTCCTTCCATCATGATCCCCCCCCCCCCCCCCCCCCAACCGCTTCATGGCGATACCGATCCAAAACTGTTCTAATCCTTGTTGGTATTTTCAGTAAGCACTTAGTGCAGTTATACTATTTTTATGTTGGTGTAATTGTAGACTAGTAACGCTGTAAGTTAAACACCGCATCAGCAGACAACTTACTGCCGTGGTAGAGTGGTGACGTTGCGGTGTTTAACTTACAGCGTTACTAGTCTAAAGCCTCCCACAGACTACGATATTTTTCATCCGTTCGCATCGGCGATTTGAACCGTCGCGTCGGTTGAAATTCAATATTGGACAGATATTAGAACCGACGGTTCGGCACGACCGTTTTCGGCCATAGACTATCAGTTTGGCACGCCGCGCCGATTCGAATCGCAGCGATGCGAACGGATGAAAAACATCGTAGTCTGTGGGGGGCTTAACGTTTTATGATTTTGCTAGAGACCGTGACCAGCTCGGCACAGAATGGTCCACGATGCGTCGAGACCGCGAACGCCTAATGCGTTTAGAGAGTTGGTTGAATTTTATACGCGTGCAAAGCCAGATCTTTGGTCAAAATTCGATGCAAAGAGCTTTTCGGTATGTTCAACTGTTGAGATCGACGACGAACTGAGGTTTTTGTATTTACGGGAACATGTACTCTAGGGATATTTTGATTGGATCGAGCAGCTTGGCACCTTTAAATCAACAACCGATCTGGATACCTAAAATTTTCGAATAAGATTAGGAATTGCGTTTTCACTTGGCACACGATTACGCCCAAAAATTAAACGAAGGTTAGGAATGGTTTTTACAAAAGAACGGGAATTTTCGTAGTAAGTTCAAACAATTCTAACACGTTCTTTCATCGTAAAACGATCCAAAATTTAATTTCTGGGTCTCTAGATGACACAGTACGCAAAATATAAACTGTCTAGTTTAAGTTATTGAAAAATAGCGCTAAATTTAAATCCTATACATATTAGGACATCCTTTACAATGAGTAGTACTCCACTATTTTGTTACTGAAACATGGTATTGACATATTTTAAAACGCAGTTCCCGATACCTCTTTAATAGGCTCATATTTACATGCAAGTTAGAAATAATGCAAAAACATTTAATTTATAAACGCTATGAAATCCATAAACGATTGACGTCATGCGTTCAACAACAACAAAAGCAGTCTGGCAATCAACTATCATCAAAGTAAGTCGACTATTAGCTATTAATTTGTCATTTCCCTCCGTTAGCTGTAATTAAAAAATGATATCTTCTATCAGTTGATACTTAAGTTAATCCGATTACTGTTTCTCTAGAGTCCTAAATCTTAATGAATGGGGTACAGCGTTGCCTTGTGTAAAAAAGTTTATTAAATCAGTTGAATTTAAGCAGTTTTAACTATTTTTAAATATAAATCATTATTCTAGAGCTCCATTGAGTTAAACCTATTGCAGCTAAATATGTTTAATTCAATCAAGAAAGCTAAAGTAGCTGCAATTTTAAAAATCTCAGCTATTCCGTCGTTTTAAAGATTAGCAATATTAGCTACTTGACCTTTCTTAATTTTATCATCTACGCCCAATAATTTCAAATATATTAACTTTTTTGCTGCTATTGACGCCTGAAGGTGCATAATAAAATTGTATTTAAAGTGCTCATGACGAGCGTTCTTGTCTAAAATGCTAAACGCGAGGATACTTGGACTCGATTAATATGTTTTATTTTACAAAATTCCCAGGCGTCATTGGCCAAACTGCTACTAGACCACTGATTACGTGACCGAATATACACGTCAAAAGCTGTTGCAGCAATTGGAACTGCACTCATCAGCAAGAGTCTTACACCCCCTATTATTTTAGTAGGAAAGCACTCTATAACACTGATTGATCCATCTGTGAACATTGTCCCACTGTTGTAGAGGCCAACAGATATGCAGTCTTGCAAATCTAAGCCGCTCTTGGCGATGTCAAGTGAGGAGTTGTGGCCCTTTCGCTGGTCTACGTGACCGAAGTTGCACTTCTTTAATCTTTTTCGTACTGTCTTTTCACTAACATTTACTCCAAGTACCATTTGCAAGTCATATTTCAGAGAAACAGCAGTTGATCTTCGAACTCTTAACGATCTGACAATAAGGAAACGATCATCCTCTGCGTTAGTTAATTTTTTTCTGCAAGGTCCATGTTACCTGATCAAATTTCCCATCTCTAAATACCTATTCCTAGCATCTCACAAATTTACTACGGCCATCCTCTATTAAAGCAACAATTTGACCAATTCGTCAATTTTGTCATCAAGTGAGCCCTTTTTTCCCGTTAAAAATCAACTCATTGCAGCTGACTTTCTGAATTTAAGTCGTAAATAGACAGTTTTCGAGAGCACAATGCATTTTTGCGGATAAAATTAACTTATACGTTAACCTAGCCGCTATTTGACAGATCAGAAATTTAGTTTTCGAGACGCTTCAGCTTGCCGTAACGAAAAGGTTAACACCAAAAAATGACAGCTAATTAATGTGTTTTAAACTTTTTGGTTTTTAACCTATAATTTCTTCAGTAATATGCTTTAGATTATACTAGTATAAAGACATGCTATAATTTGAGCGTTTTGTGTTATTATTGTTATTAAACAACATTTAATTTATAGCTAGAAAATGATTAATGAAGGTTTAGTTCTCTTAGAATCATCTGATTCTGATAGCGACCTAGAAGATGCGCTTCTATTAGAAGTTTTACATCCCGTTAACGAAAACCGAGTTCCAATATCGGATGCATCGGAATACAAGTGTAAAATTTATTTTCGTTTTGAGAAAAATAATATTCCTAGATTGGTTCAAGCACATTCCTCACGAATTCACAACGGATAGTGGGCATAAAAATTCAGGTGAAGGACTCTGTATTCTGTTAAGGAGGCTAACATACCCTAACAGACTGATTGATTTGGAGTCTATGTTTGGAAGGTCAGCACCAGCACTGTCCGAAATTATTTGTTATATGATCAACCACATATTACTAATTTTCTACATCTTTGTTTAATTATTGATTAAATATCATAATAATAATTCATTATCTAAATTAACAAGCAAAAATACTTCGAGCTATAAGAATCAAAACAAAACACGAGGAATGAGGTTAGATATCCAAGATTCCAAGCATCAACTACTGATATGCGCATGCGTATCGTTTTCGTAACTGCTATGTCTATCGTCCGTAAGATACCGGCGGCTCACGGAAACGGTCAGCAATAAATGACATTTGAAATGTCAAAATTGTCAAATAGTGGTAACAGGAGTTGCTTTTTGTGGGTTTCGAAAACTGTCTAATACCCACTTTGATTATTATTTTCAAACCAGTAGATATGGTTAACACCCGTTTTTAAGGAATACTGCAAAATATCAGTCTCTTATTTAAACAAGTGCAACTCCTACAAGGAAAGAGGTATTGAGATGAATAAAAAAACAAAATTTTAGACATACATGTAAGTTTGTAACCAAGAACTAAAAAAAATATGCTTCAATTTTTCCACAGGGTGTTGTGAACTTACGACAAATAACGACATTTTTGTTTAGACCTGTATAACATGACCTAAACAAAAAAAAATCTTGTTAAACAAATATACTATAATTTCAATTAAATTCACAAACTGCTAAAAAAATTACAAAAATCCGATTAAAAATAAAAAAGTTATAAAACATGAAATAGCCTAAATTTTGGGATGGCAATTGTTTTTTTGGCTGGGAGTATAGTTTTTATACAACAAGGTATGAATACCACCTCTTTAGTTAAATTATAAAATTCCATACCCTTAGAAATTTTACGCTTTAAATATTTAATTAAGATTTTTAATTAAATTTCGATCTAATTAAAAAAGCTCTAATAGCATCTCAGGCGATAGAAAAAGCGAAACACGATATTTTAAATTTAAATGGCATGTAGCTTTCCTTTTTCAAGAATCTGAGGTAGTGATTTAGATATCAGTGTTTTAAATTTCTCATAAAACTTTTAGATTGAAATGACCTAGGAAATAACTAGTTGGGAATAGGCTATTATCGAAGAAAGCTACCGCTCGATAAGGGAGAATAATCAACTCGTTATAGCTCACGCTATGGAAAAGCTACGCCCATTAGACTGTTATCAACGATTAATTTTTAATAAGAAGCTGTAGAATAAATAAGAATTTATAAGGCAAGAATTTCATGCTTTCTTCATAATATTATTTTAAAGACAATTATTCAGGTACTATGTGGGTATTTCTGAAAAAACAGAAAAGCAGTTGTTTTGTTGTTTACAAAGTCAAAATCAGCGAATCGCCTGTAAAAATTATAGTATTTATCATAAAAATAGTAATCCATTTTTTTTAAAGTTGAGAGGCTGAGCTGAAGCTTTACGGCTCTTAGATCTCATTAGACCCATTGTGTGTCCTCCCGAAATAGGAGACTTCCTCTCAGCGCGCCAACCAGTCCACTGATTTAAAGTAGTTGATAACACTCGCGTCTACGTACAGCAAAAGTGGCAAGCTTTGGACATGCTCATTGGTTATATCTGACGGGTTATTTCTTTCCCGAATAAATTTGGCAGCAACGCTAAGAAAAGTATTGCACGCGAAATGTAAGGTTTGCTTGGGTGCTTGTGTTATGTAATCGGTTACTTTTTTATGCTGTCAGCGAATATTATTGTATTTTGTTTTAATTATTTATAAATTGACCATTAAAAAGTGTGTTTGTGCAGTTTCGTTATGCCACCATCACCGCAAACTATGATAACCTGCCAAGAATGCCGTGTGCATTTTTCAAAAATATCCAACTTACGGGCCCATGTTAAGAGAAAACATCCAGGTAAATCTAATGTTTTTAATATTTTATATTAATTAACAATCAGTCATCATTTTAGATAAACTAAATGATTTATGCCCAAAGAGGTTATATAAAACTGTGGAAACCTGCACTGAATGCAATAAAACATAATAATAAGTTGGTTTAAAAAAAAATCACTCGTAAGTTTCTTGCAGTTTCTTCTTACGGGTTGTAATCGAAGCTGTGGATTTCTTATAACTAAGTTTAAATAAAGGACTTTAATATTATGTATGTTTTTTATTTAATATAGGTAAAGACAAAAGTTTTGTTTATTGGTTCATGACGAACTAAACTCTATATAGATACCTTCATTTACGTAACACGTTTAAATTAAGGACAACAAATAAGATTTTAACGCAATTCAGTACAACTAAACGATTTTACTGCCCAGCTAAGTACTGTACTCAAAATATAATAGAACCATATTATTAAAAACAATTCTTGTATCGCATATTATCCTTGACACATTCACAAAAATAAATAGTCTTGCTTCAAAATAAGGGATAGGTACAACAAAAAAAAAATAGAAATACTTCTGCTCTGAAGCGACATGATATAGGTACTTTACAAGGAACATAAAAGGGTTTGATACTTTATCACGATAACAAATCATTTATTTTGAAGTCTACGACCAAAGAAAGACAACCGCCAAAACAATAACTAAGATTTGAGGTTAGGTTGATTTTTGACGCCAAATTTAGGAAATCAATTAAAATTCCCGCCTTTTTATACATGTACATATATATTTATATAATCAGTTTATTTAAAAATTAATTTTTATAATAAACATATTTAAACCCCTATAGGTGGTTTTCAATTTTAATACATTCCCAAGTCTCACCAAAACGTAGCTCCTTCCCGCATACCTATCTAATTTAAAAAGGACCTATTTTAATAAATACCTATTTAATACGTTTGTCACACTCTAGGTCCCTTGCCAGTGTCTATTTTTGATTATAGGGGGGGCCTGTTACGCAATCCGGGGCCCCTCACGACTTCAGAAAGTGTTTTTTCCTAAGTTATGCACTACGCAATATTTTTTAATATAAAAAATATGGTTCTATAGGCTGTTCTGCTTTGTCTTGACATCCCTTTTCTGAAAAGATAAATCACTTGGAACATTAGTAAGCCTTACTTATTATATTTTTATATTCAATAACGCATAGAAAATAAAAATACCTGCATAGATAATCCCAGAGCTTTTAAATTTTAATAATAGGTTGCTCTTTATCTACAAGCTACACGCTCAAGCTCAAAACCTCAAAACACTGCGACCGACAGTCGTTTCCGATTTGCGCTGTTGCCATTAGGATTACGAGAAGAAAACTATGGAGATAATTTGGTTAAATGCGCATGTCCGAAGCTCGCCACTCTGCTGTACGTGGACGCGAGTGTTGATAACTTCGCCGGGAGGTGCCTCTCTAATGTTGGCTAAGGTGGTCCATTACTCGCCGAACACGGATCTCCTTAAGAATGAAAATGTCGAGCAGTCACAGAGGCTATGCTTGACAGTCTCGTCTTCTTGTTCACATCCTCTGCATAGGGGTGTGTCAACGAGCCTCATTCTGTGAAGGTGCTTGCGGAGTTTACAATGACCTGTCAGATTACCCGTTGTAAGACGCAGGTTCCGCCTTGTCATCGCCAAGTACTTTCTAGTTGCTTCGGTGTCGGGGCAACTAAGTAGCTTCCTGACGAGTTTGCACCCTCCCGTTATAGTCCATACCATTTTGAAATTTTTATGGGAATGTTTTTAATCAGATCCGCTACTACCGATGACGCTAAGTCAATAGACCAGCCAGGCTTGAGCATATTTAGGGCGGCCACGCACCTAGCTAAGGAGTCAACAATGCGATTTCCTTTTGATGTGCCGTGCCCTTTTTCCACCTCAAAGTGACCACCTGATGATTGAAGGTTTCTGCTAGGGCTCGGTGACATTCTAATACTGTGCCTGAAATGATACGTGGTCTGTCCAGGGCTAAAAGTGCCCATCTGCTGTCCGTGAGGATGTGCACATTTTGTCCAGTAATATTCTTACTGGTTATTTCTCTTGCTTCTATACAGGAACCTGTGAGTTCTTTTTGAATTACATTTGCATCTTTACCTATAGCCATTTTATGTTTTAGGGCTCTGGAATATACTCCACATCGTGAGCCCTTTTTGGTATTGGAACCATCAGTGTAGATGTGTATAGCACCTGCTGTTGCAGTACCTTGCGTGTGTTTAGCAATTAGCCTGTAAGGTTTGTTGCGACGTCTCACCGCACTGTAACCTGCTTCTGGTTCGATACCAACTGTGCGAAGTCGTGTCATAGTCAACGTAACCTCCTCAATGAAGATGTCAAGGGGAGTGAGATTAAAGATAACTTCCATTGCTCCAGTTGGTGTGATTTTCATGGCTTCAGTTACATTAAGGAATGCTATTCTCTGGATTTGATCTGACTTTCGTGAGGATTTGGCTTGAAGGACTTTTGGTTCCCAAGCTATTGATCCGTATGTTAGCATGGGCCTTATTATGGTCGTGCAAGCCCATGCGATGACACTGAGGGAAAACCCCAGGTTCATCCTACGGTCCGATTGCATAAGCTGTGTGTGCTTTCTTTACGCTGTTTTCCAAGTGAGCGTTCCATATTAGTTTGCTATCAAAGATGACTCCAAGGTATGTTACCTCGGTAGAAAAAAAAACCCGCAACAACTTGTTTTGAAATTCATCAAAACAGTCGTGAACAGATTAAGTCCACACACCGTTTACTTTGGTTTCATTTCGAAAACAACTTCCACGATAAAAAATTGTTCAGCTTGGCCGAACGTTTTTATTGCAGAACATTCAATCCGGCAACAGAGCTTCGTCAAAACTCGTACCGCTAATAAATGTCAAAAGACAACAATAAATTAAATCATATCTCGCGAATATCACTATATAGCTATCAAATGATGGTTTAACGAAAAAAAAAATAGTAATTTACTTTCAAATGACTGCGAAAATTACAAAAACAACTGCGTTTTTCAAATTTTATGAATACAGAAATTCAAATCAAACGTACATAAATGTCACAAGTAAACACGTCACTAAATCTACTCACAACGGCAATGCGATTAACAAACTCCATTTTAAAGTTGGTTGAAGTAACACAACAAAATAATGGCAACACTAACATTTTCAAAATCGACCTGCAATCAAAACGGACTCCTAGTTAAACTACTAAGACCTAAGATGCATTACAAGCTAATAATGTTTTAAATAGCTAGAAACTAAATAAAATATAGAGGGTCGTAAACTACAGTAAGTGTGGTAATTTTCGGTCTCATTTAGCAAACAAATGCTAGCCTACAACGCTGTAAATTGTTTATTAATCACTGGGGAGTTTCGAGAAGGCCGTGAGACTTCTTCAATAATTAACTAAGCTATTTTCAGTCTTAAACAATGATGTTTTGGCCTAATTTTATATAAAAATATAAGTTTAATAGCAAGTTGTATGAAATTCAATTTATTTTAATTTAGGGAATAAAGAAAGAATCCTGCTGATATCTGCAAAAACAGCAAAAAATTCAATAGGGAATTTGCATATAACCCAAACAAATCTGAAATATTTTTTTTTATATTCTCTACATAAATTAAATGTTCATGGCGGTTGCTGATGTCCATTTATTTTGGTCTTTATTAACAAAAAAAAAAAAGGATTTAAAACTGCAAATTTTCGCGCGAATTTCGAAACTTGTAAAATGTGATCCCATTGGCTGTGTCGTCAAACCTGAATTCTGGCGAATTCCAGTGTTGTAGAGTCATCGAAAACTCAATAAAAATGGCATTTAATGCGTAACTCATCCAATGAAATATCCCTGCACTTAAAGTAGAAGGTTCCTAAAATCTTATTCATGTATACTTTAAGCCGAAATCGGTCCAGGAACTTTTCAATTTTGCAACAAACATTGGCATTTTTGACATATCATCTTAATAATTTCAAGTAAATAAACTGCAATTCTTTATTTTCATAGCAATCTTGGAAAATTCAAAAATTTTCAAATTTTAGATGTCTCCGATGCAAATAAACCTTTTTATTACTAACTTTGCCGAAAAAATCAGCGATTTAAATTAGTGGGAGGTAGTCTTAGATAATTAATGGATAAAATAAACCAAAAAATAATCACTAAATAGGGTAAATAGTGTGGAATAATGTCGGTTAAAAATAGGATTTGTCGGAAAAAATGAAGAAAATCCTATTTTTACCCCCTAAATACGCTCCTGCATGACCCATTCGGTATTCATTTTACAGTGTGATTATCCATTTATAAGATAGTGTTGAAAAATTGGGGAAAAAATAGATAGTGATTCAAATGGACCGATGTCCACGGCACAAAAAGTAAAGAAATCGAAATTTAATCGGCGATTGCTCCCTTCCTATAGAGAATGAAGAAATTAAAAAATATGGATAACACATACTTTGACGAGCTCTTTCCGACGACGACGTATATGGGATTTTAGTTTGAACCATTTTGACCCCACAAAAAATTAAAAACCGCGAAATATTTGGATCAAAAATCTAAATTTCCAGTTTTTCCAAATATTTCCATTTTCCAGTGATTTTAGGTTTAGGTAAGTGTATTGCAAAAAAAGTATTTGAGATTTTAACGTGTCCCTTGTAAATCGGTTTTTCGATCTGACGTTTTGTTTTCGAGTTATTAGGTACCAAAAGAGGTCTGGAAATGGCATTTTTCGACCTAAAAAAATTCAAAAGAATTACTTGCCATTTTCAGTGGAGTTCTGAAGCTTCGGGTGCCCTACAACCTCCGAAAATTTACATCGATTTAATTCACATTTGCGACCTGTACCCGATTTCAACGGAAATCGCGGAAATTTCGACTTTGACGTTTAATAGCTTCGAAACGAAACATCCTGTATAACTGAATTTTTTACCGAAGCTAGTTGAACTATTCCTCTATCAACCCAAAGAATTCGAATTCTCTTTCTCTGACGGTTTTCGAGAAAATCAAACCTGTTCGACTTTAGGTTAAGCTGTACGTTAACATGTAGATTTTTGCTGATCTCCTGACGTCACTTTTCAAGGACAAATGTGGCTGCTTTTTAAATTGTAATAAATTATACCGAAAAGTAAACATTTTTTTTGTAGCTAAATTATCCTAGTAATTGTCTTCAAAATATTTTTTTTTGGGTTTGTAATGACTTCCTTAAACGATTTATATATGCAGTAAAAAAATATATGCTTATTCCTTATTGGTTAACCTCGAAATATGTGCGAATATAGGTACTCTTTTGAGTAAGTTTCTTGATTAAATTTTTAATATGTTTGTAAATCAATTTTATGATTATATATATATATATATATATATATATATATATATATATATATATATATATATATATATATATAGGATGTAACGAGGTTTTTCTATATATAGATATAAAGAAAATGGGGGATTTTCTTCGGTCGATATATTTAACATAGGTCAGCAAATGCAAAAGCTTTAATTCTTTCGCTAGTGCAAAATACAAGACCGTAAAATGACAAATAAAATAATGTAGGACTAGTCTTTTTGATTCTGGTCTGGGTATCCTCCTGCCATCGTGATTTCTGGGCCCTTACCCTTCATCAGGCAGGCTTACACCCAGAGTGGCTGACGAACAGACCACACTTTGACCAGAATCAATAAGAGACCTTATATCCAAAACGTTCGAAAAGGATAGGTAAGATGAAGTGGCTCGCGCCAAACTACTTTTACGTATGTTGCTCCAAAACTTATGAATTAAAATAACGTCGAATCTCTTCGACAGTACATGAGCACCACTGTACGATAATATAAGGAGGTTTTTCTATATATATAAATATATAGAGAATGGGGAATTTTCTTCGGTCGATATATTTAATATATGTCGGTAAATGCAAAAGCTTTAATTTTTTCGCTAGTGCAAAACACAAGACCGCAAAATGACAAAATAAAGTAGGACTATTCTTTTTGATTCTGGCCTGGGTGTCTTGCTATCGCGATTTCTCGGCCCTTACCCTTCATCAGGCAGGCTCACACTCAGAGTGGCTGAGGAACAGACTACAGTTTGACCAGAATCAACAAGAGATCTTATATCCAAAACGTTCAAAAAGAATGGGTACAATGTAGTGGCTTACGCCAAACTAGTTTTACGTATGTTGCTCCAAAACTTTTGGTTGCTTAATAAGTAAAATAGGAGGTTTTTCTATCCATAAATATATTGAAAATGGGGAATTTTCTTCTGTCGGTATATTTAATATATATCGGTAAATGCAAAATCTTTAATTCTTTCGCGATTTCTGGGCCCTTACTCTTTATGTCATTTTACGGTCTTGTGTTTTGCACTAGCGAAAGAATTAAAGCTTTTGCATTTACCGACATATCTTAAATATATCGACGGAAGAAAATTCCCCATTTTCTATATATTGATATGTAGAAAAACCTCTTCATATTATATAAATAATTGCAAAAATATTATTTCCATTGATATCACTAACATGATATTGATATACCCCATCCTAATTAGTGCATACTGGTAATGAAATTACGTACATTGAAAACAAAACTGTAATGTTCCCAAAACCAAGCAAAAATAATTATTTAATCCCAAATATATTGTTAACCCTTAACGATAGGTGTATGAAAATAACACTACAAGTCGTAGTATTCAATTTGAAAGAAAATTTTTCTTTTTATTTTTTTTGCAATTTTTAACGGTTTTCAAGTAATTTTTGCTTTTTCCTAAAAGTGTACGAAATCCGGAATGGCGGAGTGATTTTCACCATGTTCTCCTACTCGGAAGAGGCTTAACTTTTAGTATGTAAAATGGCATTAGTAGTACTTGCAAAAACATATGGTCCCAGCTTTTTTTTATATCAATTTTTTCCCAATTCCACCCTAATTGCTCTGGCCTATTCTGGCAAGTGCACTGTAAAAAAAAATGATTAAATTTTAAATCAAATTCAACCCAATTTGGACTAAATCCAGGTCCACGCCAGATTGATTGAAAAAATTAACACTGCATATTGATTAAATCGAAGGATCTGTGATTAAATTTTCTTATTCAAAATTGATTAACCTAACAATTAATTCTGATTACATCTAAATCAATTTTTATTAAAATTTTCTTCCATAGTGATTAAATTTCCATAATACTCTAATCATTTTTTATTAAATCTTAAATCCAATGTGATTGATATGCAATCATCAGTAGCACCGCCCTTCCCCTCTCCGCCCTATAAAGTACCTGATTAGGGCGTCGGTTTTATTTATTAAATGACAATACTATAATACATAAGAAAAGGGAACACATTAAAGAACAAACGGATGAAATTATATAAAAGATAGGTAATGCAAATTCCCAAAGCATGGGAATTGTTTGTCCCATATCATAAACAAAAATCCGGGGAGGTGAGGCGTGGACCTGAATTTAGTCAAAATTGGGTTGAATTTGATTTAAAATTTAATAATTTTTTTTTACAGTGTAAAAGTTGAAAATAATTATATGAAGTAAAATCACGAAAATTATTTACTCATCTGTAAATAAATACATAAAACACTAATGAAGACCTGGCATGACAAATCTTTTCTTTGAAAATACATGGAAAATAACTTACATTAGTGCATGAGTTCCTCCAAGGGATTGGATTCAAGATCTGAGATTTTTGCGTATTTCTTTTGTTTTTGAAACATAACTTCACCAACATGATGTAACAACAAAGTTTTTAAAAGAATATTCGTAAAATTTTAGAACAGGTTGACCACTTCATTCGTTATAACCTCACATTGCACATTGCACTACCACAGAAACCGCCATACCTACTGCCGATTAAATGGAATTTTTGCAGATTGCAGCGGGGTGGATGGATATCGGTACTCCCTTGTGATTAAAAGGTTGCGTACTGCGCATGTGTTGGCGGCTTGGTTTAGAAGTTTGAGTATTTTTTAGTCAGTAGGTGATTGATACTGATTATTGTGATTATTTTAACAAGGAAATATGATTTAAAATGTTTGTCTTTTTTATGCATTTGATCAGTATCGATTTAAAGTAATCGAGAATGAGTAATTTGTTTGAATCATAACGAAGATTATGAAACTGATTTAGAAAATAATTACAAATTAAATCAAAAAATTTAATCCGGCCAATAAAATCAGACATCTCTTGTGGTTAATCAACTGGATTTTTTTACTGTGTAACAGCTAACTGTAGTCATAATATTTACAATGACAATAATTCAACTAATATGTAATTACTATGTGAAAACAATTAGGTACAATTAAATAATTAATAACTTTCTGTGTATCTGGTAAAATTGGCATTAATAAATCTTTAATTATTTTACAAGCTTAACGTCCGGTTGCACTTTAATCACGAATTAAACTAATTAGATACTTGTATGTGACAGCACCTATGTTAACGTCGTTGCTAAAACTGACTCTAAATGTCAATTAAATTAACTAATTCATTAAAAGTTTTGTGCAACCCTCTGTAAGTGAGTTGATACCTCAACTGTTTTAACAAGCCGGTTAGGTTTGTAACTGAATAACAATAAAACAGCTTTTTTGCTTGTTGGATAACTTGATGAAAATTGATGCATGAATGGTGGATTGCCGGTTATTTGTCCTTAAAATTCGTTACAAATGCTTAATATTTATTGTAACATAAAAATAAACGTATAGCCAAATATGCTTACTTGAATTTGAAGATAAGTACTCGCTTTTAATGATACTTATTCATGGGAATTTTGGATTAACTTTGCAATAGGTATGTACTTTCTTTAAACAATGGATAATATAACAATGGATATAATAACAAGAATTATACATAATTACACTGTAATACAAGAAAACAACCATAACACCAAGAACAATTACGCAAATGGGGCGGCTCTCTCCATGCTACTCGTCTAAAGGCACACCTTTGTTTTCGAAGTAAAATTCCTCCTCTGATTGGTTGATGTCGTGTTGCGAAGGTCGAATAGAGTATGTGACGCTAGGAAATGTAGATGCTTTTTGTGTTGCATAACAAACCTGTTTAACTTTAGATCTTATAGACTGACAA